>OX104123.1:33650460-33977495 GCA_944474755.1 Limnoperna fortunei
TTAAATGAACGAATTGTACGAGAATAATCAGTTTTAAAGTTTGTGTGAGATATTTTGTCAAAAATGTAAAAGTACAAATCTGTTGATTTTTATTTTATTGTTTGAATTTTTATAGGCATTAACTACAAAAAATTACAGCGTTGCACATTTGTGGATAGCATTAAATGTGCACGAAGGAAATTGCGTTATCCATCGATAGAGAAAATTTTGTTATAGTTTACTATTGAACTTTAAACCCCAAGCGTAAATGTCTGTTGCATATGGTACTATTTATTAGTCACATTTTAGTGTTACTTTTCTTTTTAAATATCATAAACTGATTAAATGTAAACAGTCTAGTAAGCTATTTTAAGCAAGTTACATGTAACAAAAAAACAGTCAACGAGCAAAAGGGATGTACTGATGGTAAACAAATTTCGAATGCTAATTGTAAAGTATACAGCATGTCAAGTAAAAAAAATTAGCTTCTTGTATTGACTACAGTGAGTATACTTTCTTTCGAAATCAACAAATGGGATATTTATCTTGCAAGGAGTATATGTCCGCCACATGTGGACGCTCAAGGCAGCTAGTTGCTTGAGCACTAGGTCCGAGATAAATCGTCGATTGATTGATTGGATGATTGCTTTACCTCCAGCGAGAACAATTTCTATTTTTCAAAGGGCCTCGGTGGCCGAGTGGTTAAGGTAGTTCGTCTAGTATTGATCACGTTGTCTGTCAACACTGAGATTGCTGGTTCGAGCCTTACTGTCGACAGGGTGCGCTCCACTCCAATCTTAAATGACAAGGATTGCCAGTTTTCTTACCAAGGATCTGGGGTTTTCTCCGGGTAATCCGGCTTCCTCCCCCAATGAAAATTCGACGCGATGGTATAGTTGAAAAAATGCTTAAAGTGGCGTTAAACAACATTCAAACAAACAAATCTTGCAAGTAGGAGAATTTCAAACTTGTTAACAGTTACAGAACCATCGTGCGTCCGATTATGATTTTTTTTTGCGTTAGCGGTGAAAGGTGGGTCCTTTTAACAGTTCGTACCTATGTCTTGTTAGGTTTTTTTCCAATGTAAATTTTGTCTGTTATCTTTTTGTTTATGAAGACCGAATGTCGTTGACGATAGCTAAAGAACCAGACGATTGTTGAGATTTTACCACAGTTTTTTTGCCAATCGGGGGAGATCTATCAATATTATTCCATGAATGATTTAATCACTATCAATAGGCTGAATAATTCCACCATCGCCATTTGTAAGAAAGGTGAATTGTTCTATATGTGGTTGTATGATGTAATCAATCATTTTGTACAGAGTGGTCTTGAAAATTTTTAACGACCTTCGGGATAAATTGTTCTATTTAGTCTGGATTTTGAAATGTTACACAGACAAACATGTGATAATAGAAAAAAGGTTCACCTAGACTATTAAAGAAGGTGACTGAACGGAACGTAAATCAGTTAAATCCTTGTTAAACGTTTTATACCATTCTTTTACATTGTTTTCCATGCTGGACCATGAATACCAATGTTACGAACGACACCATGGATACTAATGTTACGGACGAGACCATAGATACTAATGTAACGAACGACACCATGGATACTAATGTTACGAACGAAATCATGGATCCTAATGTTACGAACGACACCATGGATCCTAATGTTACGAACGACACCATGGATACCAATGTTACGAACGACACCATGGATACTAATGTTACGAACGACACCATGGATACCAATGTTACGAACGACACCATGGATACCAATGTTACGAACGACACCATGGATACTAATGTTACGAACGACACCATGGATACCAATGTTACGAACGACACCATGGATACTAATGTTACGAACGACACCATGGATACTAATGTTATGAACGACACAATGGATACTAATGTTACGAACGACACCATGGATACTAATGTTATGAACGACACCATGGATACTAATGTAACGAACGAAACCATGGAAACAAATGTTACGAACGACACCATGGAAACTAATGTTACGAACGAGATCATGGATACTGATGTTACGAACGACACAAGATGGATAAAAATATTACGAACGACACTATGGATATTAATGCTTACGAACGAGATCATGGATACTAATGTTACGAACGACACTATGGATACTAATGTTACGAACGACACGATGGATACTAATGTAACGAACGAAACCATGGATACTAATGTTACGAACGACACCATGGATACTAATGTTACGAACGATATCATGGATACTAATGTTACGAACGACACACCATGGATAACAATATTACGAACGACACTATGGATATTAATGCTACGAACGAGATCATGGATACTAATGTTACGAACGACACCATGGATACTAATGTTACGAACGACACCATGGATACTAATGTTACGAACGATATCATGGATACTAATGTTACGAACGACACACGATGGATAAAAATATTACGAACGACACTATGGATATTAATGCTTACGAACGAGATCATGGATACTAATGTTACGAACGACACTATGGATACTAATGTTACGAACGACACGATGGATACTAATGTTACGAACGACACGATGGATTCTAATGTAACGAACGAAACCATGGATACTAATGTTACGAACGACACCATGGATACTAATGTTACGAACGATATCATGGATACTAATGTTACGAACGACACACCATGGATAACAATATTACGAACGACACTATGGATATTAATGCTACGAACGAGATCATGGATACTAATGTTACGAACGACACCATGGATACTAATGTTACGAACGACACCATGGATACTAATGTTACGAACGATATCATGGATACTAATGTTACGAACGACACACCATGGATAACAATATTACGAACGACACTATGGATATTAATGCTACGAACGAGATCATGGATACTAATGTTACGAACGACACTATGGATACTTATGTTACGAACGACACCATGGATTATAATGTTACGAACGACACAATGGATACTAATGTTACGAACGAGATCATGGATACTAATGTTACGAACGACACCATGGATACTAATGTTACGAACGATATCATGGATACTAATGTTACGAACGACACACCATGGATAACAATATTACGAACGACACTATGGATATTAATGCTACGAACGAGATCATGGATACTAATGTTACGAACGACACTATGGATACTTATGTTACGAACGACACTATGGATACTTATGTTACGAACGACAACATGGATATTAATGTTACGAACGACACCATGGATATTAATGTTACGAACGACACCATTTATATTATTGTTACGAACGACACCATGCAAACTAATGTTATGAACAACACCATGGATACTACTGTTACAAACGACATCATAGATACCAATGATACGAACGACACCATGGATACTAATGTTACGAACGAGATCATGGATACCAATGTTACGAACGACACCATGGATACTAATGTTACGAACGACACCATGGATACTTATGTTTCAAACGAGATCATGGATACTTATTTACGCGACGAGATCATGGATACTAATTTACGAAAGAGACCATGGGATACATATGTCGCGAACGACACCATAGATACTTCAGTAGCAATCAAGACCATCAGGATGTTTATATCTCGAACGAGATCATGGATAGTTATATTGCGAACGAGAATATCATGGACACTTTCTTAGCTTATTTAGCCCGCTCCGGCATCAACACTTTTGTGTTGAATAACACATCGAGGTATGAAACTGTTCGTGTAAATTTCAAAATTGTCAAAACCATAAGGTTCTTCCTGTCCCAGATAAAGGTTGATCTTAGTCATAATTTGGTTTCCAGTTCGGCATATTTATGTTTTATTGTTCTATGCTCTTCATATTCATACAGTGTTTGTCATTTTCAATTATGTGGGTCTTTTGATGAGTCTTGAACAGACGAAACGCGTGTCAGTCGTAGCAAAATTGTTTCCCTGGAACTTTGTTGTATTTTTTTATTTCGAGAACGAGAACATTTATAATTGACGTTAAACCATACTTTCTATATTACAAACAAAGTCATGCATATATGGCAATCGTTTATTGAAAAATGTTGAACCATAAAACGAGGTTTAATAAATATAATGGAACGCAATATCAATTGTTACCGAGCTTTGTTTACATAATGAAGTTTAACAATGTTGAAATAACTTGTTTCGCAATTGTACGCAGTCAATTTATTATAACTGTGCGCATTATACTGGTTTAGTGATAATAATTTAATCCTTTGTTAACATAAATCTTCTTTTATATCATTTTACGTATGAAGTTATAAAACCCGCAACATGTGTTCGAAGTATTGAACAACAAATTTAAGAAGCACTGTCTAGTCACTTCTGTAAAAATTTAGCCAAGTCAACTGACGATATTTGATGGCTCGCCTGTTTCTTTTAATTATATTCAGTCTGTGTCTTCATAAAGTCTCGGGAGGAGTCGGTAAGTTTAAAAAAAACATTATTTTAAACAAATTTGTTTTGAAGATTTGTTTGTTTGTAGTTGTATATTTTTTATCAAAGAGTTACATTTCTTGAAAATGAAAAGTACCGGAGTATGCGGAATCTTTTTAAAATAAGGTTATGCATAATACTAGACGTTATAAAAATAAACATATATCCTCACGATACATATTATTTAAACAAGTATAGATAAACAAAAATAATGGTCACGCGTAGGTTTTGTCGGCTGGTAATTATCTCAGATTTGAAACATTTTTGTGAAAACTGGCATTTTAAAAATGATAAGCGTAATTTGTTTTAGGTGTATGATTGGAAAGTTTATCTAATGAAACCTTTTAGTCATCGATTTAATAATGAGAAAAGAACGGCCAAATCACCATAATGGCGAGAATTGCTTGTTATTCAAATGGCGGGATCAACTCTGACCAATAAAGCTTTAACATTTTGTAAATTACATAAGCAGCAGAATTTAAAAAAACCACAAAAAATCAAACAACAACAAGAAGTAGCTTAAAAATTGCTTAATGCTATAAACGCCATTCAAACAAACAAAACCTTTGCGGATAGTGACCCATTTACGTAAAATATTAGCCAGCTTGTGACGTAAGGTAATGTGTCAGCCAATATTATTGAACGAAACACGTGTTATTTTCAAACTATAATTACGAAATTGGTACTGGAAACAACTACACTTAATTTCAAATTTATTAATTATTTAAATTGCAGTTTACTTTATTTCAGCCTTGTATCTTATTTTTATCGAATCGTATTTTGGTATATGTAATTGCTTTATTACTGGTCTTTATCGAGCAGTACTTCAGCTTTATTTTTGATGAAAACAAGCAACAATTCACATTTGTATGTAGAGTATTGTAGGGGCAGATAAATTGGCATTCGCTGCGGTCAAAACGCACAATGTTTTTCTGAAAAAAAAACACGGATTTTTATCATCCATAATTTCTTTAGAAAACCAAAACACCGGTTTTTATTGTGCATAACACTATACAAACACGTATTGTAATACTACAAACGTTCAAGGCGCCTCGGTTAAGGTAGTTCGTATACTGTTGATTACGTGGTCTGTCAACACTGAGGTTGCGGGATCAAGTCTCGCTGAATTGACAAGGATTGCCAGTTTTTTTACGGAAGGGTTTTCTCCTGATACTCCAGCATCCTCATCCCCAATTAAAACTGGACGCCGTGAAAAAGCTGAAAAATTGCTGAAAGCGGCGTTAAACCATCCATCCAAACAAAACAATACAACCTTTGATTGAGTGCACCAACAATGTGGCGACCAGACACTTGCTTGATAACTCTGCAATTAGAGAATAATTATCACAGTACCGTTTGCTTGTATGTTTAACTAATTTTCTGAATACACAAAACAAAATTCGAATGTTAAGTACATTTACTCTACATTTTAATTGTATTTATAGTGGGTTCGTCAATGCTATATTCACACATTTTTATTTTAATAGTTATAGAAGCTGGCGTTCATTTCTTCTGTCCAAACAAATGTCCAGAAACCAAAGGAGTCTGCTATGAGTACGATATGAAGTGTAAATGTATCATTGTTAAATGTGTGGTAAGAACGCACGTATTATATTGACATATTTCGTATTTTTATTTTTAAGCATATCTTTCATAGATAATAATCAATATTATTATATAGTAATAATTTTCCCCTATTTGATTTCATGTAGGAATAAGGTGCACAATATTTTCATATTTTACACTGCGTCTCTGTTTTTTATGTAATTTCCGGGAAAAGTGCAGATGTGTTTCAAACATCGCCTATATATTTTTACTGTCATTTGGTAAACAAATATGACCGAAAATGACATACATGATCTGCTCTCGAGGGGACAATTAGCAGAACCGCTTGAAACTGAACGAATGGAAGGAAATTTGTGAACAAAAGTAAAGTTAAAGAATGAATGGACAACAAAAGTAAAAATCGACCGTAAAATGTAAGAAACAAAATATTGACCAAGTTGAAATATAATAATATTGGACCTAGTAAAATATTTCAAAATAGCGAAGATAATGAATAATCACTTAAAAGCACCAAAATATTGACTTGCAAGCTCGTGCAATATATCATCTTGCTCGGGACAATATTTCCCAATATTTATGCAATAACACCAATTTTTTTATAATATATCCGCGATATTCTTCTCATGAGAGATATAAACTGAAACAATGCCCTTTGACCTTTTTGAAAACGGTTCTAACATGCAAAAAACACGAAACATTAAAATCACCAACAAATGTACGTCATTATCACAATTATGCACAACTTTTAGAAATTCAGAAAATGCACAGAAGTGTTCGTTTGTTATATATGCCATTTTGATTAATTGATGCAGTGTTTGCATAACGTCAACGGAGCAATATTTTAGCTCTATTCAGGATGAGAACAAGTTAACAAACAAATGGATCTGTGAGCTATTGCTTACTAGTGATACACCCGCCAACAAGTATTAGATAAAGAGGAAGTAGATGACCAAGGAGCAATAATTTAATTTGCTTTGTAAGCTGAAATCTGATTGGTTAATTCAAATCGAGCAACCCATATTATAAGAAATAACTTGCGTGACCTTTGACCTATAAACTGCCATTGGAAAACTATGGATCCTTGGTTTGGGGCGGAGAATTAAACTGCCATTGGAAAAGTATGGATCTTTGGTTTGGGGTGGAGAAATAAACTGCCATTGGGAAACAATGGATCTTTGGTTTGGGGTGGAGAAATAAACTGCCATTGGAAAACTATGGATCCTTGGTTTGGGGCGGAGATTTGTGCCTTTTGTAGGAGCTACAATGAATATCAATCATGTTAAATGTATAATGTTGCTACCCCTCTTTTTAAAATAAAACATTAACATTGTGTTATTCCTCCATCTGACAGTTGAATTGATTGTTTGTTTGTTGTTCAAGCAATATTTCAGCTATATTCAGGGCGTGAAAATCGTTATAATTTAATTATTAGTAGAACATACATTCCTTAAGATTAAAACGTGATCTCATACAATAATATGAGAATATTTACATATAATAAGGACAATTGCAACAATAAAAAGTAAGAAGCATTACACTTACCAGATAAATTAAATTTTACAATACACATTAATTTCTTTTAGAAACTAAAATTTGTCTCCCGCAAAACATTTTAAAATAAATTCAAAATACGATTCTACAGTAAGAAACGAGCTTAATGGACTGTTACATGGCAT
The DNA here is from genome assembly GCA_944474755.1 of Limnoperna fortunei. Classification (NCBI taxonomy): domain Eukaryota; kingdom Metazoa; phylum Mollusca; class Bivalvia; order Mytilida; family Modiolidae; genus Limnoperna; species Limnoperna fortunei. Next base: position 33,658,168 of record OX104123.1, read on the forward strand.
AAATACGGGTCGTGACTCGTTATTTAAAAGACAGTTGAAATAAACAGACTTTTTAGTAAACTAAACTTAAACAAATATTTCAGTTTTGTTACATACTGTTTATTTTATTTCAGGATAAATCAGCACCGGAAGTCGACGGTGGCGCCGGTATGGGAACAATGTGATGTACTTTTGATTAATGGCCGTTACGTTGCAATCGCTTGAAAAAAAACATATTAAAGCCTTTATTATGTACAATCATTATTGACGTAGGTTTTTTTGTTTACAAAAATTACATATTTTTGGATGTTTTTGGTCCATTTAATGAGGGTTCTTATTTTGGTGCATACTGTAATAAGTCTTTTATATTGTTGAATTAAATTTGAAATCTTTAAATACAATAACGAAGAACAGAAATAAGACTGTTGCTTTCAACTTCCACTGTAAAAGCAAAGTGTGGTTTTCACGGTAACGCGTGATTTAAACTTTTCCATAGACATGACAATGAGTAACTCGTCGGGTGTCTAATTAGAGGCAGGCACTGCTTACTCGTCCGGAGCACCCATGCTTTTTATTGGGTTCGGGTTACTCTCTTTCTGTTTTTGTGTTTGGTGTTGCATTGTGTATGTTTGTCTATATCCGGATTTGTAAGTGTCCCTTTACTATTGGTTCTTGTTGTTCGGTCGGTTTTCTTTGCTATTAACTAGAAGCAGTTGGATCTTGAGCGGTAAAGGTAGTTAGCATATTAGTGATCACGTGACTCTTAATATTTACGGTTGCGAATGTGCTATTTTTAGAGTGGGGTTTACTTCGGAAATTGGTTTTTTCTTGGAATGTTTTAAAATGTGGATGACATTTTTGAGAGAATGTGGGCCCGGCATGTACGATTCTGGATAAACATGGTGTTGGTCAAGTTACACTAAAGGTGAACGAGCTATACAAATTCAAAAATGAACACAATTCTTAAAGAATTGAATTATTGTTTTCACATCAATAAGGCTCCAACACTAATTAAAAACGATTTCCGGTTTTCTACCAAAAGGCGTGGTTGTATTGGTACTCCAACTTCCTACCCCAATAAAACTGAACGCAGTGATTCGGCCGATCGAATACTGAAATTTGCATTAAACTAGTTTAATTCAACGAAACATTTGCGAATAATACCATCTGTGCAATCGCAGCAACCTTGCGACATAAACAGTAGTATGTCCAAGTCCGACCCCCTGTTTCCCATATTCCTCCTATGACAAACACTGGTTCTGATTAATGACTCACCTCATTGTTTTTAATTGATGTAGTGCTCACAGAACGGTAGACAAGGACCAATATATCCTTAAAATATAACTATACTAAACTAGTTATAACACGTTGACAACCAATAAATCAATTGACATATTGATATTTTGTGCGGTATTTTCCTTTACCGGACTTTACATGCCCTGGATTGAATACCAAAGACGGGTGTTGTTCAACAGAAAGAATCTGCTAACTCCTATGAGGAACATGTTTCAACTCATTTTCTTGAAAGTTCGTGTTGCTGGCTTTTGTGGTAAATATATGGCAGATTTTGTGCCAAATTACATTGATTGAATGGATGTTTGCTTAACGTCCTGCGAGCATTATTTCAGCTATATTCAGAAATGAATGCGAAAAACGAGAATGTCAACCCTTATCCTACACCCGGGGACGCGCTGGGCAGATATGTAAACAATAAGCTTGGTCCAAGCTAGTGGTAGATATAAACTGTGTTCTCATCTGTGAATCTAATCTTAACCTTAAATAATTTTTATTTTTAAGTCAATGCAGCCAATTTAAAATAATTTACCGACGAAACCAGATGTTATTTGTACAACCTTTCAGAGCAGACAATGCCACCTTGAAGCAGATTGTCATTGTAGGTAGCAAGGATTGTACAAGTGCGCTTAGTAATGTTTGAGATGATTGCTGAGTGCATGGACGAACAAAATGTGTCTATTGGTGACAAGGAAATGAAAGTTAATACTACTTTAAATATCCATGTTGTTATTCAACTTAAAATTGTTGAATTAAAATGTTAAGAGTCATTGACCAGTTTACTCTTCCCTACCAGCTGAACTAAGTAATATTCGATAATGATTGTAGTTTCAGAATACAATATTTCGTCGCTAACATATGGTATATGGTAAAAATACGTTTGGAAATTTTAACTTTGTTAAATAATACAACGTTACTTCAGTGATTGAAATGATCATTGTATGCAGAAATAATGTACTAATTTACTTTAAAGTGTTGATAAGGAAGCCATATTAAAATAACAACACATTATGGAGAAAGACAATGATAATGATGAAGAAAATTGCGATGGTTTCATGTCAAAAATTGATGAAATTTTGAACATAAAAGAAACTAACCATTTATCTATTTATTGTCGAAATAAATGGCCAAATATGTCAAACGTTATAGTTCCCACATAAAAGGCTAAATCAAAAATGCCTACCCAGAAATGTTAAATGCATTGAATTAAGTTGAATGTCTAGGGTCAGATAGTGTGATGTGATGTAATAACGGTGTTGGTATAACAATATGATCATGCTAGCCCTAGCTCCTACATATGGCAGCGTACCCTGTAGGTGGAGCTATCATTCAACATGCCCGTCGGCAGTATGGTCAGCGTAGAGGTATACTTCCGAGAAATAATCGATGCTGACATTATAAAAACTGAAATTAATCAACTTAAAACTGAACAGGTCCTACACTTTTCCCGATGCCTCTTCGAAATCATTATAAAGACGTGTTATGTGAAGTTTGCAAGTGTTGCAGTCATGATTCCCGTTACTAGAAAAGAGGTTTGGGTTGCCAGAATAGGATTATAAGAAAACTGCGGGTATGGACACTGACATTTCAATGATGTTACAAGTGCAAACCCTTTAACATGGATTTAAATTACGCTATTAGGTTTTGAAATATATGGATCTCAGATTGAGATTAAACTGATATAAACCAAACTGCTGTTTTTTTGAAATTTATATGTTCACATTATTATTTTAAAAAGATTTTGAAATCGACTGATGTAGTTGTTATGAAATTGGACCATACATTCTGAGAAAGGACCTAAATAATAATCAGAACTTTATAACTTATAATGGTCTTAACTCAAGAAGATGCTCGAAATTTTTCTCTCAATGAATAAAACACTTCAGATACTATTGCATTAATATAATGACTGCACAATTAAACCACTTAAAAAGAAAAAGAGCCAATGATATCACATTAATACGGAACATAAAAGTAATCATATCCAATTGCGCAGATTGAATATTCAAAATATGATCAATAGTGCCACAGAACGCATCAGATCAATCGAGTGCAAGGAACTTGGGTATGGGCACGAGTGATTGTATTTCTAACATGCGCGATTGATTAGCTTGTTTAATTTATATAAGAATTGTTTTCAATTGCTGATTAGATAATTAGATAAATACACTAATGCACCACGATGCGGTATTTACAGCGCAAACCGATCCAAAGTCGTTTATAGTATATCGTCAACGTCATCAATCTGTCACGCGCTGGGAGGGGGTGCGTGATAAAAATATTAAGTAGGTTATACGAAATGGACAACTTCAACTCAGCAATAGAATATTTATGAGAAATTAAAATATTGACAAATATTTTATATGTCTTCCAAAACTTAGAGGAACCTTGTTTTGAATGTTCTTGCACGTCAATGTTTGCCAGCAACGTCTTTCGAGACATTTACTTCACTTAAAGAGAGTGAAATAGAGTGAAAGCCATACATTTTAGAGATGAATGTAATACTGTAACAAATTGTTTCCTTGTAATAGCTTTTCGATTTCAATGACAAAATAATGGGCCTTTAAAGAAAATGGCATATTGCCATCTGACTTGATTACAATAACGAACGATTTGCCAAGCTGATCCGTTTTTGCATATCCTAATTTCATCTTAAACATCCAAACATATGTCAGTTACTTGAATAACTTTATTGATTTCATACTTGTTTGAACACGTAATTTCACCTTCTCTTAGCAAAGCAGAAAAGCTTATGAAAAGGCAGTAAAAAATAACAAGCTTTCGTAATAACATACATGGCTTAAAGCAACTGGAAATTGTCTCATCATTTCAACAGGAAGACGCAAATCTGGTGCGCCATTTAACTTGGTCATGCCCTTCACTCTGAATTAGTCTTCCTGCCCACGAGAGATACAATCGGCTATTTTATTACTTTTGGATTCTATACAAAGTCGATTTTAACTGTATATCATCGCAATCGATTGTAAGGCCTAAATACTCAATTTTTGTTGTATGACAATCCGTTTTTTCATGGGCAATTGTACTTACATTCAAACATTCACAAACAGAATGGTAGGTTGCCTTTAAATTCCTGCAATCGTCTGTGCAGGCCTTTCTAAAAAAAGAAATCGTCTATATAATGATCTGTATCTTGTCAATTAAAAATAGGAACAAGATTGGAAAAGGCCCATCGGCAACATTTTGTCTATATAATAATTCCCATTGAATTAAATACCTAACATGCCAAAAGACCCTGGATACATTGGCAGCAAGCCGACTTAACATCACATTTCCCACAAAGTGCATGCTTACCTAAGCGTTGAATAATACAGACAGCATTATCAAACGACGAGTATTGAACAGTAGCATGAGACTGGTCAATATAAGAATTAACTCCATAACCTAATGGATAAGACAAGTGGGTTATAAATCTAAAGCCTCCTGCTTTTTATGAACTATACCAATAGGGCTGCACCTGAGGTTTGAAATATGTCTTTAGCAGAATGGTCCTAAATTCTACCCAATTCGATTTTAGTTTGAAGTTTATGTGCGACAAAATCAGGAAACTGATTTCATGTTTTATACAATCCACAGCTGATCGTGGTTCTGTGTAATGTATTGGAAAGCCAAACTTAAAATCATTTTCTAAAATTAAAGCACTGTCATAGTCGGGATAATACTTCAAATTACGACATAATTCAACAACATTTATAGGCGATTTACCTAAAGACCAGAGCTCATCTTTACTAGTAAATTATGCAATACAGAAACACAAATTTCTACCTTTACATAGTTATATGCTACTTTGACGGCTGCTTAGCCATAAATAAATGGCTGGGTTTTTGCAACGAATTTATTGAGTTTGTTGAGCTTTGCTGGAACCAGCTGAACAGTTTATAATAGGATGATTTATCTAACATTTAAGACATGCATGTCGATAAGTCAGTTGCATTTGTTGCGTATACCCTTATAGTTGTAATCATAACAACAATATTTAGACGACTTTTGGCTAGTAGCTCTATTAAAATGTGTAGCAATAAAACCCAACCATAGCTCACCAGCAATCGAACCCCAAGACTTTAACAGGTTCATGGAAATTCCCGACCTAAATTGCTGGTCATAAAGTAGTAGGATTTTCTTTAGCCACATTTTAATAAACGTTATGAATAAGCTCACTAGACTTATGTAGATGAATTTCTATCAGAATAGATAGTTAATTAAGCAATACATTTGTCTATGAGCTGATAAATCTATGCTTTTAGTGGTTCGTAGTCTAGGTTGCAAAACAATTTTGCCGTTTATTATTTCTAAATTACTTGATCTTTGATCAAAATTATTTTCAAAATTTAGACTCAAAAATTGAGCAAGATCTACATACTCGAAACTCCAAGCTTTTCTTTTAAATTCGGAGTTATCAATACATCAGTTTCATTTGAATACACGGGAATTAACAGCAGCTTATTTGAGACTAACAATGTGCAATATTCAATATTATATATCAAAATAGAATTATTACCCTGTCTAACTGCAGTATGATTATGAGGCACATGCTGTTCAAGCGGCCCTTGAACTCCCTTGACAACTGGGACTGCTGGTTTTGGATCAGATCTCCGCAGCACTGGAACAGGACCATGCTGCTCGTGCACCGGTAATGGTGGCTCTGGAACCCTCTTTGGTAAGGAATACGGACCACTTCGTTAAATAGCACCGCGACCACGTCTTCGAGGCATGTCAATTACTTGAAAAATGTGTCAAAAGAACATTTAATTTGCAGTTATTTATATATTCTCAAAGTTTACAAGAGAAAATTGAAATAGACAAATTAACTTAACTTTAAGAAAAACGCCATACCATTTTAAAATTCTTCTGTATTTAGAATCATTTTTTATAAATGGCATGAAATCTGCTTTATGCGATATCGAAATATCCGGTGTTTTGTTTGTTTTTTTTTTGTTTGTTTGTTGTTTTGTTTGTTTTTTTTACAAAGTAAACAAAATAAAATTAGTCATAAAATTTGAAAATTATTACTGTAATGAATAATAATAATAATAAAAATTATCTTCAACTTCATTTTTCCTAAAGAGAAACGTGGCGTTGCGTGGTCAAAAGCACGAAAAGACCGTGGCAATCAAGTGCACTGTTTTTATACCTAAGTGTCGCTTAGGTAATTGAAGAGTTACACGGCAGATAACTCGTCGAATAATTATAATAAACGAATTTAATTTTGATCAATTAAATTAAATTACTTAATTTTAGACTAGAAATGTTTTGCCTAGTTCGGCCACTGATAATGTATAACAATAACTTAAATTATGATTTGCCAAATTTTAAAAACATACAGTCATCAATCGTATTGCTCTCGGAGCACGGTTATAGCTATGTAGATAGGTTTTTCTTATAAATACTTTTTTTTTAAACAAAAGATTGAGTATTTTTGAGGTCTAGCTAGTAAATTTCAAGATGGAAAAAAGATAACCAACAATACAATAGATTGGCGAAAAGGGAAAAGCAAATAGAAAGAATTTTTCAAGTTTAGTTTTTTTCAACGACAAGTCTTGTTTTCACCTTCTCTCTGTTTTTTCCATTTTTTCCGAAACTTATTTTGATGACCACATTTGCTTTCGATGTTCGAAGTTTCAATTCGAGAATTCATATTAAACGGTAAAAACACAATTTTGGAACGCACATAAATATTTAAGTCGTACTATATACTCAAGCTTAGGTACTTATTATATAGATAGATAAATTCTTGAAGTTCGGGTTATTTAATTTTTTAATAAATCGACATATGCTACGGAAGGTAACTCTTAAATTTCTTCACTCGTAAATGTTTTTCATATTATACATATACCGGTAATGATCGATTGGATGTTTGCTTTGAAATCAGTATTTCAGAACGAGATCAAGTTAACAACAAATAATAAATTCGGTAAAACGGCAACAATTTTGAATGCCACTGTAAAAGTATAGGGAATAGGTAGGGGCGGAAAATTTAGATTTTATATTGGCTTCAGCGAGGCAACTCTTATCTACATCTACAACAGTTTAGCGTGAAAGGAGTGTAGCACGCTCCAAACACGTAACCGCAGTGTGATCTGCGGTCAGGCCTTCCGTATTATGATATTATTATGTGACAATCCCCAACGAGAAGCATCCCCTATCTGCCAACTGCACCGCTCTGAGATTCGAGAACTGTGAACGTTCGCTGTATGGTCCCAAATTTTGAAGATATGAACAAATTGTTTCGGACATTGTTTTTCAATTAGTTACAGATCTTGCTTTTGATACTGTGTTTCTCTTACTGTGTAACAAATAATTCCAAATAGCCGTCTGTGAAATGGGACCGAAAAACATCACAAGGGTCACGACGTAAAAAGTAAAAGAAACTTTTCAAACATTTTACAGTTTAAAGATAAATGTGAGAACTTGTTTATAGCACACGCAAATGCCCACGACTCCGTTTAATGTCTGAATGACCATCTCACATATTGTCACGGATGAACGAGTGATGGCTAGTAGAGGGCACACACTTGACAACAAAAGCAACAATTTAAATAACTCTTTAACTATATACAGGAAAACATATAAAACAAATAACTATACAAGCAAGTTTGTTTATAAAAAATAATTTTAAAAAGTGGAAAGTCCAAAGTTCCAAAAATAACTGTCCATTAACCCAAATACTCCGAAATTCCTAATGTATAAGATATACAGTTGTAAATTCACACTTCAATCCGTTGCTTCTACTGGGTACTGCATTCTCATGTACTGCAACTGACGGCTACTCGAAAACTACACTACACTAACATCACACCACAACATAAACCAAGTACTGTACACCAACATCAGACTTAATACTACTGGCCATTACTGGGACCTACCAAAATACCTTATTACATAATACTACTAATGACACTGAAAATTAACAGTTTAATATGTCGCACTCACAATACACCGTTTGTCGAGAACATATGCTAAACTATAGCTTACAATGAATGCCAGCGTTTTCGAGTACAATATTATAAGATACAAAATATCTCGAATTTCTCTTATACAATATTTAAAACCAAATAAAGTGAAAAACTGTAATAAAATATAAAAAAACAAAACTGTTACTTACCCCAGCAAATCGGCGAGCTCCCAACAGCGCCATGTGCAAGAACTATGTACAAAATTTACAAATGTGCATGCTTTCTCTGAAGCACTCGACTCGAACGTGATCCAAATAGTATATAGGTAAGACCAGGTAAAATTTAATCATGTGATTTGATTGAGGCTTACTATAAAGGGTTTAAATATCCTACTGGGGCTATCCACGGGTAATAAACTGATACATATACAAATGTAAACGAATGTACAAAACAAGAGATATCCGTGACATCTCCTCCATCCAAAGAGAAGTACAAAGTACTTTGTTAAAAAAAACAAAAATAAAATGGCATTCTATTAACAGCTACAAATGTATAAACAAATCGTGTGGCAAGTGCCTCTCCGTATACCAAAACCTGTTCACACCTCATCTTATCTGATAACCATCTGGTTTCCTATATTCTGCTAAGATAATCCGCACCTACATTTGCCTTGCCACTTACTGCCACTATCTTAAATTTGTAGGGTTGCAAGACCAACGCCCATCGCATAAGTCGCGCATTCGCTACCCTTTTCTTATTAAAGTAGATCAAAGGTTTATGATCGGTCTGCAATGTAAATTCCTGACCATACAAGTAACTGTGAAACTTTTGAATCGCCCACACTATTGCCAAACATTCTTTTTTCTATAGTGGAGTAAGCTACTTTACTACTTTTCAATTTCCGACTTACATAGGAAACCGGCATCTTAACTCTTTTTTGCGTTTTTATTAAAACGGCCCCAATACCGTAATCTGACGCATTGGTCGTCAAAATATCGGACATATTTGGTAGTATTAAAATTGGGAACTTGATTAGCGCGTTTCTAAGAGTCCCAAATGCATGTTCGTGAGAACGTTCCCAAATAACCTTCTTCGGTTGACCCTTTTTGGTTAGGTCAGTAAGCGGAACTGCGATGCACGAAAAATTTGAATGAATTTGCGGTAAAACCCTACTAATCCTAGAAAAGATCGCACCTGTTTTTTGAATAGGTATCGACGCTTCTTTAATCGCCCTTACTTTATCTGGATGAGGTTTCAGCTTGTCATCTCCTAAAAAATGACACAAGCAAGCATTCCAAACTATCGTACGCAATAGAACATTGGGTTTCGCTGTTAAATGCGCATTCCGTAGTCTAATGAGGAGTTCACGCAAAACATTCAAATGTTCAAAAAAAATGTCATAGTGAAAATAATGATGTCGTCAATAAAATTGTTGATGTTTCCATGTCCTTTAACACCAGACGCATCAATCTAGAGAACGAAGCTGGAGCTGTAACCAACCTAAATGGCATTCTACAAAAATGAAACAATCCTTTAGGAGTTTGAAAAGCTGTTTTCGGTCTAGAACATTCCGCTAAAGGTAACTGCCCATAACCTTTGGATAAATCTAGCCGTGAAAGAAAAAATTATGTCCCGCTAATTTTAAAAACATTTCATCCGCATTAGGCATTGTTTCGACATCAAAAATAGTCTGACTATTCAATGTTTTAAAGTCAATGCAAAATCTTTCTTTTTCACAATTACAATTGGAAAACAATACGGACTTGAAGACGGTTCAATTACATTCAACTCTAACATTTTAGTATTTTCATTATTCACAGTCGAAATCAGTGAATAAGGAATAGGATATGGTTTTATCCTTATCGGTATATCAGTACTTAGCCTAATTTCATGATCTATAAGATCAGTACAACCATGTTTATCGCCTAACACGTCGGGAAAATCATTTAGAAGTTCTCTTACCTTAGTTTTTTCTTCTTCTAGAAGTTCAGAATTAACATCGACTTGATCTGGGCCCGCATCTGTGTTAATGCATGGTATATCATTGAACTCACCTTGAGCATCATTTTCTTCACTGTCCATATTAATGACTGCCTATTGTTGCTAAAGCCTCATTGTTTTGGTCATCATGAACAGTTAAACTGTCACAAATGGTTGTCCTATCTATGTATTTCTTCAGGAGATTGGCGTGGAAGGTTTTGATCTTACCATTAACACTGACTTTATGATCGACCTTACCTACTTTTCCTACAACATCAAATGGACCTCTCCACTGCATCAGCAATTTGTTATTATCAGTTGGTAATAATATAAGTACCATATCACCTACCTTTATATTCCTTTCCTTAGCATACCTGTTATAGTAAAGTCTATGTTTCTTAGAAGCCTTTTCCAGATTATTCCTAGCCAATTCAAATGTAGATTCTAGTCCTTTAGATCAATAACATATTGATTAGTAGTTGTTACCTCTGTATCGATTGGTTTTTTTGTCCACAACTCTTTAAGTATAGATAACGGACCTCTTACAGACCGACCATAGAAGTTCAGAGGGCGAAAATTTTAAGCCTTCCTATTGTACCTCCCTATAAGCAAACAATAATGCATTTAAGTATATATACCAATCTTTTGGACGCTCAGTACGCATGCGTTTTAGCTCGAAAGTAATCCAAATAGTATACAGGTAAAATTTATTCATGTGATTTGATTGAGGCTTACAATAAAGGGTTTTAATATCCTACTGGGGCTGATACATATACAAATGTAAACGAATGTACAAAACAACAGTTATCCGTGACACATATGACCAAGCACTAATAGCAGGAGCAGTCCAGTGCGGCGTGTACTGATGATGTTCATGCGGGAAGCGATATCTCTACAAATCGGGACAGCCGTTTTGGAAAAACATGAAACTCAGCTTGCACAGTGCTCGTAATCAGGTATATTGCATGACACAATTATTCTAGTTTCAAAGCCCTACATGGCTAATTATACAATTGACAATTAAAATGTATGGGGTATTTCCCTGTAAATGTTTTACAAGCCTTTTGTGGACACCAAAAAGTGTGAGAAATGTAATACAATTAAAAGCAAATGATTAATTATTTGCCTAACATTCAGCGAGCCATATTTTAGCTCTGTTAAGTACTGCCACTGAAAAAGTATAGTGCTATGGCTAGTGGCGGCGAGTTAAGTCTTTTGTAGCGGTTACAATGAACCAACTCTTCTTCAAATTCTTCGAAAGTCGTGTTTCTCAATCTTCCAGCGTGGCACTTTTCAAACTGTATATGGTCTTTGGTAAGGCCTTCCAAAGTGAAACTTGGCACTCCGCACACCAAAGAAGGGCTACGCTGGGTAGCTCTGTGGATCGCGCAAACAGAGCCCCAAATAGAGGCAAATTATCTCTTTTTAAAGACAAACAGGTCACTGCCATCTACATTGTTCAACGGAAATCGTAACCATCGGTAGACGGGGTTTTTATTTATGTGCTTTCCATATCATTTGGATCCCAAGAGCACCGACTGTAGCAACGTATGATGTGGTGATGGAATTTTCTATTGACACGGAGAAAGTTTGAGTAGAAGAATTAGCCACAAATATGACGGTTTAGTCATTTTACCAAATCTTTGACCGATTAATCATATAGTATTATGTTAAGATTTGGTGCAGCTAGTCACAATTATTAATAATTTCTGTTGTTATGACGTAACTTTTCCCAGTTCTACTGTTTAAAATTGGATTTCTCTTTTAAATCCCATTTAACCAATACGTTTTTGGATTACCATTCTTTTCTTTGACTGTTGACATGTTTGATGACAACTGACTTCGATTACCTAGTACCTGTTGTAGCCATACCCCCTCTCCGCAAAACCCACATATTTTTGTTTTGCTTCTGCAACCGCAGTAAAAATTGTATGGCCTATCACAACATAAGCTTCTGCAGAGTCCTTAAATCTGTCTCTTAAAAGTACGAAAAGTTATAGATAAGTAAATATTTAGTTTAAGACAAAAAGTCGGGAATTTCACCTTTTCTTATTCTCTGTGCTGAACATCAGACCCAGATGATGAAAATTAGGAATTTAATGGATAAATCAAATTAACATAATAATAAATTTGTTTTGGTTATGCACAATAAATAAACATCAGCAATCGAATAATACACGGTTATACAAAATTAACAAATATTTTAACACAACGTATACTTTATATTTGGAACCTAACTGATAATTAAAATATTTAACATAAATACAGATGAGACAGGGTGGGTGACATCGAGTTTCATGACGCTCTTCGCAGACAGCGGTTGCAGGAACTTCATCATCGTCTTTTGACCTGTCTGTATAAATAGCACTATAGCTATGATAACAAGATTTAATTTCTGCGAAAATGTTGTATTATTAAAGGTCCGACTTTTTATGTTTTCTCAAATCATATATGAATACAGGTTTAGGGTTTTAACAAGGATATTATGTGGAATTTCGATTGCAACATTTTTCAAGTTTCTTCAGTGGCGCAAAAATCCAAAAACATTAAACAACAAATGATTAAAATGATGTAGACCTTTTATCATCAAAAGTCAAATCCAAATTGTTGTACAAAATACTGCTAAGGCTAACATACACCTTCAATAATAGAATAACCTTCAAAATTAAATAGTTTTCTAAATTTGAGGGCATTAAATTTATAGAATGACTATATCGCTGAAAGAATCAATGAAAGAAGCACCGAAGTATGAATACTGGGCTGGTGATACCCTCAGGGACTAACAGTCCACCAGCAGGGTCATCAACCCAGTGGTTGCAAATTTAATGTATTTAGAGATACCAAGGTTTATAGAACTTACTACGACAGACGCGCGTTTCGTCTAATCAAGACTCATCAAATGATTAATGAGGAAATCGTAAACATATAAAGAACCATCTATACACCTCGCCATAAGTTAAGCATCTGAATGAATATTAACTTTGTGTTATTTATATACTAAAGCCATCATTCGAGCACGGGAAAGTTACATAAATTAACTTCTCAGTAAATCTTTAAATAGCAAAACTAGTTTGTCATACGGTAATAGAGCACGCACAAAAGCCTTGTTTTCCTTAATGATTAAGTGTTCATCTCCTGGTCTTTTTCCACCTCCATCTTTACATTTTTACAATGCCTAGACGACAATTAAGTGAAGCTAAGAAGTGGTCGATCGTTGGAATGCGTAATAGTGGACATAGCTTGCGTCAGATAGCACAACACTTTGGCATTCACTTTAATATTGTATCCCGGCTACTGAAACGTCATGGAGATGGTGGAACTATCATGGAACTTCCTCGGTCAGGTCGACCACCAAAAACATCTGAAAGGGAGGATAGAGTACTCGTTCGTGTAGCCAACCGCCAACCGTTTGCCAGTGCAAGATATCTTCATGACTGTTGGAAAATTTCAACCAGAGTCGCCGTTTGAACAGTTAACACTGGACCGACGAAAGCAGATTCCTTCTTTGTCATATTGATGGGCGCATTTTCTTGTTCGAAAGGGTCAGAATTTACCCGAACTTTTAAGTCCATATATGATAAAAAGCGTGAAATAAAAGTAAAAAATATACTTTTTAACCCCATACCAAAAAGATCTTTTTAAATACCATATGTCGATATGTGTTATATTCTTATTCCAAATAGAAAAAAGATAGACACAACATAGTTATCTTTGTACATTTCCAATGTACGTTTTGAAATGTACAAGATGATCTAGGGTACTTTGCTATTACACTGATTGATTTAATGTCTGCTTTACGTCCAGCCAGAAATATTTCTGCTATATTCAGGACAAAAACAAGTAACCAAACAATAAATCAACAGAAAATGGGATGGGAACAAGTTTTTACCGCCACTGGAAAAGTATGGAGTATTGCGTAGCGGCGGAGCCTTAGTAGCGACAAGAATGAGGCTTCTATGTTTCGAAATCTAAAAGAGGGTCTTTATCGTGCAAGGAGCGTGTCACTCTCCAAACACGTTTCCCAATACATTCCGCGGTCAGACTTTCAGTATTATGACATGACAACCCCAAGAGGGTTTCCCCAGGGGTGCGCTGGGCATATGACGTTGCAGGAGATGATGAATTCTACGCCTAACTAGACGGACGACGAGCCTCAGCGGATGTGATGTTTTTTTATGTTTTTTGTGTTTGTTTTTGATGTCCTTTTTTAAAATATAATTTGTCGTTCGACGAGGACCTGTGGGCTTCATCACAATTGTCACTCTTTGGAATGTTTGTGCTGGTAAATTTCTCATGCTCTACCGCTACACATATAAAACATATCCTTGTACCTCTACACTGTCCTTTGCCGTGGCAAAACTTCATATTTCAAGTAGCGAACAAGGTTCGGAATGTAGGCGCTGACTTTGACTTTGTACAGACATAGCTTGATTGGCTGACGGAATGTGGGAGTGTTAAAGTTCAAAAGAAAGTTATTCAGTTTAACCTGAACACCCTATCTGATGCTAAGACATCTTTACACGCCCTGAGGTTGTAATTCCTTACAGATTTTCTCGTCGGTCAGTTTAATTGATTGGTTGTTGTTTTACGCACAGCAAGCAATATTTCAGCTATATTCAAGTCAAAATTTGGAAACAAATTAATTAAATTATTTGAAGAATATCCCTCCTTAAATTCTGAAACGTGATGTAATACAATAATATGAGGATATATACAGATAAAAAAGAAACTAAAACAATAAAGGTATGCAGTTCAAAGTCAAATTTTGCTGTATAAATTAATTCTTTCAAAAGTGTAAAATTGTGTCGCCAGCGACAGTTGTAAATAAATTATAATATGAATTAACAAAATAAAAACGGTCGCGAATGTGCACACAGTCCATCAAGACAGGCTTGATGGTATATGGACAGTGGCATGGTACCCACTCGGGTCAGCTCGTTATTTAAAATATATCTATGTGTCATCCTGGTATGACCAAGACAACACCTGTTAAAACAACTTGGTCTCTTTGATGACATCTATAACTATTGAAATTACCTTTGCGCAGTTGTGACTAGATCTCATGGAGTTTATTGTGAACTATACTATTATTAAGCCACAAAGTAGAGATATAGAAAAAATGTTTTGTTTAAAATCATTAACAGGAACTGAAAACAAAATAATTTCATCATTAAAGGCCTTCTTTGCTTCCTGATCAACGACTGTGTTTCCATGGATTCCCACATGACTGGGAATCCAGAAAATTACAACCCCTTTACCAACAGTGACAAGACATTTATAATTTTCAATTATTTTAAGAATAAAGGAGTTTTTTGTTTTCGAATTTTCAATAGAAATAAGACAAGACAAAGAGTCTGAACAGATGATAAATTAACGCTCATCTGACGTAGCGAAAATTTGCAGTGCATGAAGAATGAATAGAGCTTTTGCACTTAATACAGAGGTTGCAGAGGGAAGACGGCAACTCTCAACGCGCGCTCTGCAAACAGCGACTGATGCAACTTTGTCACCGTCATTCGATCCGTCTGTATAAATTGCAGTATGGTCAGGATAGTATGCTTTTATCTCTGCAAAATATTGTTGTAATAATAGAGAAATGTTGTCGGACTTTTCATATCTTCTAAGGTCATAAATAAATGTAGATTTCGGATTTATCCAAGGAGGATTTTTAGGAATTTCAATACTTGCAATTTAATCTACATTTACACCAGAATTTACAAATTAGGTTTTATTCTCAGGCCAAAAGATTATTTGAGTGTTTTGCAAAAACGGGTTTGTAAAGATGTTTGAAAACACAGTCGCAAGCTGAACCATAAATTAAGCAACCATAATCCAATTTCGAAAAAACCAGCGATCTATATAGATTGAGTAAAACATCGCATTCAGCGCCCCAGTCAGTGCTGGACACTTTTAAAATATCTTAATACTTTATGCATTTATTTTTCAACATTTTTATAAAGGATTGATGATAGGTTAGCCTCAAGTCAAATATGAGACCAAGAAAAGTAGTTCCTTTTACAATTTTAATTTAATTATTATATAATTATAATTCAGGATTATGGTTATCTTTTGTTTATTACAAAATGCATCCCACTGGTTTTGGTACTGGAGAATTTAAAACCATTCTCAAATGCAAATTTCTCTGTTCTGTTAAAACATAACTGCAGTTGACGTTCAATGTTATTCATATTTTTCATCAGTAATTTATGAGAAATATAAGAGAACCTTCAATATAATCTATCAAAACTTGAGCAAGGTTCTTAATTTTAAGGGGCCTCAAAAAGATCTTTTAAAATACCGTATTTCCATGTTGCGTCATGTGTTTTTTTCTAAATCGAAAAACAAAGACACAACATGTTGGTTTTTGGTAATGCGTTTCGTCTATATGTTTCGAAACGTACAAGATGATCTAGGGTGCTTCGCTCTTTTCTGAATCCACATTGGATATAGGAAATAAGATGTTGGATTCTAAAAACCAGACAAGGCGATCGTTGATCATACTCTCCAAGGTTTTACAGAGACAGCTTTTGAGAACTATAGGCCGATAATTATACGCTTTCGGGTGATCTTTTTCTGGCTTTGGAATAGGCACAACAGTAGCCATTTTCCGAATAGATGGCCCAATTGTCGCCCATTTCCCAAATAAGAAGATTGTGGCAGATGTTTGAGTAGTTGATAATGGATATCATAAATGGATTTATTCAAAGAAGTTTTTAGCTATTACAAAACAAATTGTAATTTTTTAGATTTTTTGACTGCAAATTAAGTTTTGATCTTTCGTATTGAATTTTGATAAGCTTAAAATCGGGATGATAATTTTCAGCGGAAAAGTGTTTTGCAAATGTTTTGGCCAATTTGTTTGATATAACTGACTTTGACGTTACAAGTCTTGTCCATGCTTTAAATGATGGACATTTTCATTATCGTTTTTACCTTTGATTTTACAAATCATGTTCCAAATTTTATTATATGGGTATGGTTATTTAATTTGGAAGTTACGCCAAGAGGTGTGTCTTCTTCCTGTACGATTATGTTGAGTTGTGTGTATATAAATCTTCGTTCGGCCTTTTACGGTCTTTAATACCGTCCTCTCGCCTGTCTTCGTACCATGGTTTTCTGGAATTTTTTGGATTTGTCAAGGTCTTAGGAATTGTTTCAACAGCAATCGAAATAAGACTCATTAAATTTTAAAATTGGATCTGATCTGGAATGTCGTCAAAAGTGTTGTGAGTTAAGTCGCTCTTCACGGAGTTGTTCAAATAGAAGCCAATTGGTTTTGTTAAATTTATACTTAGCGGCTCGTTCTGTTTTAGAAGAGATCAAAGATTCAAAAAAAAATTGGAAAAGGATCACTGCTACAAAGATCGATGCTGAGAAATCGGGCCCGAGAGAAGGATTTGCTATTGTGAGATCTATTGCCGAATAGAATCCATTCGAAGGATGTAAATATGTATTTGTACCATCAGTAAAAATTTACAGATCTTCCCGATTCATTTAGCCTTTAACAATCTTATTTTTATCGTTTATTGAAAGTCCCAAAGTAATATATAAGGGTTCGGAAGCTGATCAGTGAGATGTTTTAATTGATTTAAATTTAATGACGAATTCGGAGATATATACACAGAGCATAAAGTAATTGTTTTGTCTCAAAATATTCTAACAACAACCGCCTGGAGATCAGTGCTGTGATCTACAGGGCTATGTATAACTTGATCTTTTACAAGAATAGTAGAGCCGCCAGCAGCTTTATCATTCTCGTTTACATATTTGCGCTATATAGAGTAGTTTTTTTTACAGATTACTTCGTTTTAGGTGGGGTTGTTGGAGACAACATGCAACAGTAAGAAAGGCTTGAACTAATAATGTAATTTCAAGACAATCAATCTTAAGACCTCTACAATTCCATTGTATTAGTGTACCCATTATAGTTTGAGAATAAGGGAATAGTTGACAGTTTTTTGGGGCGCCATTCCGTTGATTTCGACTTGTGGATCTACTTTTAGATCCAGTATATTGGGGCAGTGTATCGCGCCAGATAATAGCGTCTAGATGATCTAGACTTTCAAACTTGTTGTGGACCTTAATGGGATAGTAGCAGTTTGAGAGGATGAAGATTTCCGGGAAGATTGAATTATTTTGTCTGTTGTTTGAACTGGTAGTTTAGAAGATTCTTTTTGTCAATAGGCAAAGTGATAATTGCCTGCGTTTCAAAAGTGGACGCTTTTGGTCACACTGGCGTATGACGTTGATGCAGGAGACGAGAGATTGTTTGGTGAATTGAAGAGACGACGTGCCTCAGGGTATGTGATATTTTTTTAATGTTTAATTTTTCAATTTCTTTTTTAGGGACCACAATCCTTGTGTGAGGACATGTGGGCTCCACCACAATTGTCACACTTATTTGTGCAGGTAAAACCCTCATGTCCTACCTCTGCACATTTAAAGCATACCAAGGAGCCTCTACATTGTCCTTTTCCGTGGCCAAATTTCTGACATTTAAAGCAGCGCATAGGATTTGTAATGCATGCGCTGACTTTAATACTGTAAAGTCCAATTTTGATTGATTTTAGGGACGGATAGAGTATTGAAATTTAAAAGAAAAGTATTAAGTTTAATATGTTTTGATTTTCTCTTTTTGCAATAAATCTTTTTACTTTCGTAACACCTTGCGGTTTCAGTACAAGACAAATGTCTCCAACTATCAGAAAAGAGAGATTTTCGTCCCTGTAATGAACAGGAATTTAATGTTCTGTAATTTCTAAATCTAAAGATTAAAGCAGTTGTAATAAATTTACGAATTGTTGTTTTAGAAACTTCAAAGGTAAAGAACCAGATTTCATTTTAGTGATGTTTTTAACGTCACATGCTCCATCCCTTGATGTTTTTTCTATGATAAACGGAGACACTTCGCATAAAGAGTCCTTACAAGTTAATACAATAACTATTGTCCAGTGTTCATCATCAAATTTTTTTACAAGCAGAATGTCATTTTTTCTGTTTTTGGAACCTGTTTGTATAAAAGGTGTTTCCGACGCCATGATGAAATGATGTGTTTCACCACCCCACCACGGAGTGCCAACACGGGCGATGCTTGGTGGCTGCGGATCACCAGAAGAAAGCATCAGGTGTTCCAAAGATGGTATACTCGAATAGATGAATTTCGTAACGAATGCAAGCTTCCTGCCCGAGTTAACTGGCGAGACAACCGTTAGAAACTATTTACTAGTATTTGACCCATGAGCCACCGCCTTCTTAACAGCCATAACTGAACAACTTTGATATTCAGAATCACACGATATAATCACGTCTTGAGGAGAATAACGACAAGCTTGTTAAGGGCTAGGCGTCCGGGTCCATCAGACCTCCGTCTAGCTGAAGTCAGGGCCAAAGTGGTGTGTTGAAAATTTAAATCCACTCATCCGCGTTAATGGATGCAGCAGAGACTGTTCCATTCCTCCACAATCACGGGCTGCAACACACGGCAAACATGCTTCAATGCTTTCCAGTCTATAGGCTATTTTCAATTTAGCTTTAATTTGAAGATGGTTTCAGTAAATTAACTGCTCATTAATTTGTTACCAAATGTTAACAAAAGATACCTAGATATAGTTACAGGTCAGTCGGGTAATAACTTATATGATAAAACCTGACACCACCTTTGTTAAGTACACAGGAGACTCAAAAGATTAGAAAAACTAGTCTAGAGCAGAGATGGGAAATCACCATCACATTTATTGACCAGCTCTTTTGTTTTATTTTATTCTATTTATTATTATTAAGGGACTCCTATCAGGAATAATGGATGAACTTTAGAACCAGTACCAAATAACTGTCAACTACCATGAACATAAATAGGGGAGTGGGAGGTTAATGAAATTATTTCCTGAAACTACAGTCAGTGTTCGACTACACAACCTCTGTCGAGTCGTTTACGGAAGATTTTCCAAAAAGGACAAAATCTCTACGATGAAAGCAGTAAACGACACTCAAGAAGTGCAAAACTAGGAAAATAACACCACCGACTGTTTTCTCTGCAAATATGTACTATCAGACTAATCGAACAGTCTCTTGTCTGGACAAAACATGAGTTTTGTGTCTTCTGTGACAGTCATTGAAATTATTTCGGTATATCAAGGCCACACTCATCAAAGGGGTCGACACTTGGACCGTGGGAAACAACGTTAAAATAAAAGTAAGCCTAAAATCAACATAATCATGTATTATTACAAAAAAGTTCATATAACAACGAAGTACTTAACAAAGATTTAGTTTATGTTGTGCCACGATGTTCAACCAACTACCATATTGTACCTTGTAATGTTTATAATGTATCTTATTTAATTATGTTTGATTATAATTGTCTATTTCCCAACACTTCTTCTCAGTATTAACACTGATAAACAATTAGTTTATCTTTTATTCAACCATAATTTGGTCAACTGAATAAAGGGGAGGGGTATTAATGAATGATAAAATAAATTAGATTGTATCCTAATGAGAAAAATCTGGAAATATTACTCTGTTTACTAGAAAAACACGGTAAATCGGGAGGTTCATATGTCCAATACTTAACTGTGAAAACCTGAACCTGACAAAATGTAAAAGGGGCTGGGGAAATATAACTTTATTATTGCTTCATCATGTTGTAACAAAATTTACTAGAATACTGAATAAATAGAACACTATTTATAAGTTCAGAGTTAAAAATTGATTAGCACTGACCAACATCTGTTGTCAGTGAAAATCTGTGTAATAATTTCGACTATACTTTAAGAAAACGTCAAGGCATAGACAAATGTAAAAAAATCCATGTAAACTAACCAAAATTCCTATATCTGTTCCCTGTTGTATACAGCTAAGACAAAACTAGCAAAAGGACGTCTGGCAATTGGAAAAATCTGCTTTTACAGTGCCAGAGATCGTCGGGTGAACGATCGGGGATTTAGCCAATTCTTTAAATTTTATCACAATATTAATTGAAAGCAGATATAGGCAGATACAAATTTTAAATAAGGGTGTCTGGTTTAAAACAAAATTCTGTTGGCAAAGAAAAAAAGTGAAGTAATGAAAATAAAGATTTTTAGTCAGAATTACCTGTCTTTTTAAAAATTTAATTGTCATTACTGTTGCCTATACCGAACTCGTTATATCGAAATCTTTGTGTTTAAACCATTCATAAATAGATTTGATAGTAAGGTTATAAGTGTGTCGTATTATTTATGATTTTATGGAAATTATGAATTATAATGAAGGATATTAATGTTAATTTAACCATCAATGTGATATCTTTTCTGAAATTTCAAGAAAAAAAAACGGATCCCCTAAAGTCAATCCAACTAGTTTGTGTTACCTTATTGATAAGACAAACTGTTACACAATTATATAATAGCGAACAAAATTCGTATTAAATTTATACAAAACATAATTACTTTTGGGAACATAGATCCGCTTCAAAAGTGCACTTAAATCAATTTAGATGTCCCACCATGCATAGTTACAACGGAACTGACATAATCCAAAAACTTTACCATATAGTCACTGGACCGAGGCCAATGTCAGTAGACATCCTTTAGGCTTTCATCTTTTAATCATGTACAACTTATATACAAAATGTTCCCAACTTAAAAAAAAAAACATTGTTACAAAGACATTGTTCCAAAACTTAAATTTTGTCACCGTGGAAATCGAGATC
The DNA here is from genome assembly GCA_944474755.1 of Limnoperna fortunei. Classification (NCBI taxonomy): domain Eukaryota; kingdom Metazoa; phylum Mollusca; class Bivalvia; order Mytilida; family Modiolidae; genus Limnoperna; species Limnoperna fortunei. Next base: position 33,680,023 of record OX104123.1, read on the forward strand.
AAGATCACATGAAACCTTATAGACTTTCATATATTATTCAACATGAACCTAATACTAAGTATTGTCAGGAATCTATATGCCTTGCCACAGATTCATCCTACCATGCATAGTTACAGCATTTATGACATTATCCAAAAACATTAGCGTATTTGCTGGATTATTAATTCAGGTCAAGGTCAGGTGACACCTACCAGACTAACATGTACTATAGAGAAAATATTGTCATCTTACAATGCGTGGTTTACATTAAAACAAGGGAAATGTATCTAAAATTTAAAGCAAAGTTATAATTTAAAAAAAGAAATAATATTTTGTATTCTGTCTTCCTAGGACAAATTATAATAATTAAATAATAATTTCATTAAAAAATTAATTAATTAATTAATATTTCAAGACCCTGCAAGCAGTTGTCAAATAATACACTTAATAGAGCAAAAGTAAAATCAGACGCTGTATTTCAAGGACCCGAAAGAAAGACATGCCTAGACTTCCTAAAACCCGACAAGACATTCACACAACTGTACATCATCCAAAACAGAAGAAGTACAGTAACATCGACCATAGATTTCATACACTATAGACTAGACTTATCACCCAGGACATTACAGTATTTGACTACGGCGACCAAGCGACCTTCTGTCTTCACATGGAGCTCCGCCAGTAAATTTTCGTAAATAATGTTTTAAACTATGTTTAATAAATATATTGTTTTTAATTATGTTAAATTAATCTAATTTTTTAAACTATGTTCAATAAGTATAATGTTTTACTATGTTTTATGAATGAAACTACGTTTAATTTGTTATATGGACATAGCTTTTTACTTAATGCTGTAATTTAATTAAATATACATGATATTCTATATTTTGTCCTTATTACTTATAAAAAGATTCATTTCAGGTAAAATTAGTTAAGTTTGTCTTCAACCTATTCACGTTTCTCAAACACACTTTTTACCTGAAATATCAAATTTTGGAGAAACGTGAACACACCAAGTAAACTGTGTTCCTTTTAGTGTATTTCGCGAATTTATGGAATACTAAAACAATCAGTACGCAAAACAGACAGATTACCAATGCGTAAAATTATACGTATTTATTCCTAAAATATGTACGTACAAGTACTTCGTAATTAATTTTTTTTTAAATATTACATTTTGTATATTTTTGAGTATTTGTCTTTACAGATTGTAGTCATTTCATATTTAGCAAAAATAAGGGGCCAGTGACAGTAGGCTATCATACCTAGTCCTTTCATGGAATAGGTTGAAAAGAAATAAATTTGATAGAACAGCTAAACTTATAAGGATTCACAAAGGGCAAGACGTGACATGCAGATTCTTCGAGGTCGGGGCTAACTCGATTACCCGTGTAGAAAAAGTAAGGTTCAGTAGTTTATCGAGATCGTTCCACTCGGCCTTCTGAATCGAGATCGTTCACTCGGCCTTCTGAATCTTGTCCTGTATTCAACACAGGTCGCAACACACGGAAGGTGTTGCCTCTGTTACCAGACTCTTACTGCAGGCTGAGGAAGCCGTGGGCCTATTCTCCTGTTCCCCGGGTCTCACACAGTTTGAAATGATCGCCATCTCCATAACGAACAGTTTAATGTCTTATAGTGAGAGGCCGACATTTTCACTTCAACAATAAAGATTTCATTTTAGTGACGTTCTTTACGCCGACTGCACAACCCTTTATAATATGTTTCAATACTAAAAGAAGAGACGTTAGATGACAATTTAATCGGATCTTTAACTGAGAATAAATCTTGACCAATGGTCTTTGTCAATTACTTCTTCAAGCAGAAAGTCATTTTTATTTCTTTTTTAGACCCGTTGTATAAAAAATGTTTTAGAAGCCATAGTGAGAGGTAGGGGATCACTACCCTTGTCCATCACCCGTCACGGAGTACCAACAGGTGCGACGCTTGGACTCTGCGGATCTAAAGGCGAAAGCACCAAGCAAGTGTTCCAATGCTGGTATTCTAAAACACCTGTTGAAACTTTCTACTTTACTGACCAATGAACCAACGCCTTCTCAACAGTCTGTAACTGACAAAATTTGATACACAAATCGCAACACAAGGAAAGTGTTGCCTCCGTTAGTAGCATCTAACTACAAGCTGAGGAAGCTGTGGGCCTATTCTCCAGTGCCCCGGGTCCCACACGGGATTTAACTTCTATACGATGGAATGAATAAAACCGGGACGAGGGGGTTATAGAAAACCTGGTCGGTACCATTGAAAGTGCCACGCTTCTTTGACGATAAAACCACTTTTGTAGATTCCGAAAAGGCTCACTGTAACTGCTAAATAAGCTTATTTTCCGCCCCTACCCAATACTCCAAACATTTCTTCCCTTTGGGTCGTCCCATGATAGATAATACATTATGACTTTCATTGAGTTGTAGTCAGTTTAAATGTGATTAAACAGTCGAGTATTGTCATTATTATCAAGAAATTCTGTTATGCGGAATGTTATCTTTCTTTATCAAAAGCAATTCAAGTGCATTCTGTCACGATGAACTGGTCGCCATTCATTGCCTTAGGTTGGTACATGTAATTTTTATACATTGTAAAATATACTTATTTGAACTAGGATGTAAATGATGTTGATAATTACATTAATTATATCATTTTATTCGTTTCTAGGTAATTACACGTTGCCTTAGATATCGAATACCTTTTCTTTATAATGCAAACATAATCTAACATGTCTTAAACAATGATATGATTCCTCAACATACAGCGAGCAATATTAGGCACGGGTTAAACATGTCAAACACATAGGTTATAATACGGAAAGGCTGACAGTATTATGCGCAAACCCGCGATTTTTGCTTTTCCTGATTATAGTAGAAATACTGTTTGTCTGATTTTATGTAACCAGTCAATATTTCAAAGTGTGGTGTCAGTCGTAAAAAAATAGTTTTATATTAATTCATTTAAGTTTAACACATGAGATACAAGTCATTTACACGAACTGTAACCGCAAAATTTTTGTTTTCAGGTACATTATTACTTGTAAAAGATGGTGGGTATTCAATTTTCTATTACTATGTTCTGCAAAAGGAAGATAAATACTATGGGCCAACGGGAAAAATGTAACTGCCAGTTGAAAAGAATGAAGATTTTTTATAAGGATGAAAAATTGTGCCGTTTTCAAAATCTATAAAAAGTGGTCTTTTATCGTTCAAGAAGAGTGACACACTGTAAACACGTAACAATTACAGTTCGAGGTTAAAAACTGAAAACGCCTCTCCTATCCACCACCTTGTGACCACTCTCCTGCACAGAGAACATAACTGGTATCCTGATATAACCTCTGCCACACGTCATTCTCCATTTACTGCGGGACTACATTTGTCATGTGTTTGTACCGTTTGTAAACAAATAACGATGTTTGTAAAATAATACACGAGCTCTTTTTTATTTTTATATAGTCTATTTATATTCCTTTGATAAGTTGTACATTGCAATTCCTGCGTTTGTACGCGAAGCATATCTGCCATGAGAGATATCTCTCACAATGTCAACCAATGGTATGGCAGAGGTAATTGTGGTTCACGTAGGATACCCAGAAACCTTTGCGTGGAGATTGCCTTGTGACGTGCAGAGTAGCTCTTTTGCAAGCACTGGGAACTCTCTCAGTACGGTCTCGTTAGAAAGTGACAAAATTGGCAACAAAAAAGACCTAACAAGTTTTCTTTTTCAAGTCTGCGGTACCCATTGGATTGATGACACAAAGTGTATACCCACAGATTTCATGTGGATTTTTGAAATGTCGAAATCTCCTTATGTCCTATATATCTCGTTAACTTCGACTTTTTTTCTGAAGCTTTCAAACCCGTAGTAACCGAGTCGCTGGTTTATTGTGCCTTTCTGTCAACATTTCTTAAATTTTAAATTTTACATCTATTGCTGAGTTTTGGTTGATTTATTGGATGTTGTTTAACGTCAAGCGAGCAGTATATCAGATATTTTCAAGACAAGGGCAAGTTTACAAACAATAAATCAAATCGAGAAAGAAGGACCAAACGGAAACAATTCTGACTGCCATTTGAATAGGGTATGGATAGGGACGGAATATGAAAGGCTTTTTTCTTGCAAGGAGCGTGGCACCCCCCCCCCCCCCCCAAAAAAAAAAAAGACAACGTTACTCACTACTGTCCGCTGTCATCACGTTACTCACTACTGTCCGCCGTCATCACCTGATAACCCCATCCCTTATCCGCCCAATTTGTGGGTAGCTCTGTTGGTTGAGCAAAATGACCCGCTCAGTAAGGTTCCAGCGACAAGAAATACAGCTGCTGTTTAACAGGATGTACGTGAATTCAAAGGTGTTTTGCTAGAAAATTAAAAGCGCCTTACCTTATTTATGCATCTGATCTCGCACACTTCATTGAGTTATGTCATGTATCTGTTCCTAAACCAGAACGAAAGTTGAAATAAAACCTAAACTAAACAATGGTATACGACGTAAACCATTCTAAAACCTTTATTTATACATTATCAAGACATTTTTTAAATATTATTTTTTGCTCTTGTAGGGAGTTGTTGTGCACATGGTACATGTACTGGTAACTACATACTCAGTTGCATATGGTGTCATTGCTATGAGGGATATACCGGCAGCAATTGTGAAACAGGTATTACATTTACGTAAATGAACACTATTTGCAGACATGCGATCATTGTTATGCTATCCTGTAAGAGAAAAGATAGTGCATGACAACCGTGATAAAACGGTTCTACAGTGCCAGTTTGATATATAGAAAATGTATTAAATATTGTTCATGTCATCACCATTTCCTCGTGAAATTTTTTATTATCAAATATATAGTTTTAATTGAGGTGTCATTAAAATTAAATGGTTTTTACTGTTTGCTTCACAATTGAGACTATAGTACGGAATTACGAAAATTATTTTCTCTATTTTCAAAGTGTATATAGCCGGATTTGTTATAACGTTTTGGAATTTTGTTGATAATAGCTCTACAACATCTCATTCATTTGGATTTTAAATATTCTTTGCATATTGTTTATTTTTATTATTAATGGGGTTTCTCGTTTAAATTTTTGTTTCCCGTGGCATCATTTTTTTATCACAAACTTATACTAATAGTTTATAATTTAATAAATGACATAAAATTATCAATGAATTATGGTTACCTAATAAACATTTGTAACAGAGGTGTTATTTAGAACACCTTTAAAGTATTAAAGTTAAACCCATGCTGTGTCATACTGATAAAGTAAAGCTTGTACTGTCATAAACTTGTATTTTCTGCAAAGGATGTTTACTTAACAGCTTATTACTTAAAACTAGAGTTTTGACTAACTTTATTGCTGAGAAAAATGCGACAAAAATGGGGATATTTTTGTAATTAACTTTTATAGGAATACTTTATAAATATTTATCACAAAGCTCATTACCACATTTTTAATTCAAGACAAGTTACATGAATTTCAGTTAATACAAATCTTGTAATGACAGTCTTTGTAAGTCAGATACTCTTGTTTTTTGTTTAATTGTAAAAATATTTACTCCTAATTTTAAAATGTTAAACATTTTCTGAGATATAATGTGAAAATTTAAAACATATATGTGCAAATCAGCTGTATTTATGCAATTCACGTCAGAAGTGGTGCATAATTGACTATTTCGCATTGAAACAATGTAACCAGAAGGCAAAAAAAAGGCTTTTTCAAACAAAATGGAAAGTATTTTGCAATTAGTTTAAACTGATAAAATGCATATCATTCGAAAGATAAGAGACTGTAGAACCACCAACAATTTGCAAAAACATATATATTTTATTTATTTAACAATTTATCGGCGTTTTTTCAGATCGTCCCAATGTTTTTTAGTTGAAAATCCAATACCGCTGTTTTTTAGTTGAAAATCCAATACCGCTGACAAAAATAATTCATGTCTTGTCGCTAATTATGGTTTGAGCGCCACTAATGAGTCTTGATTAGACGAAATGCAAGTCTGGCGTAGTTAATTCTATTAACATTGGTATCTTTGATGACATTGTATTTACAAGTGTTAAGCTGCACTTGGACATGACTTTAAACCTACTTACAAGTCAATGACAGTGATAAGACGTTGTCTTGAAATACACATTGCATCTGTTTCATTTATGTTAGACTGCTAAATGTTGTCGGTTTTAAATAATTTCCAAATAAACTTATTGGGCCTTTCCGACTAAAAAACCATCCCATTCTGCTTGTGTTGCATTTTATTAACAGATTAAGGCACCAAGTTTCAATCCAAGATCTGGCACCATACTGAAGGTGTTCCCAGTGCTTGACTCACATCGTCCCCAGGTGGTGGATTGTGGATACCTTCTGGTTGGAGGTTGTTAGGTCATAGTACGGAAATCTTGACCGCGGAACGGAATGGATAACGTGTTTGAAGAGTGCCACGCTCAAGACCCCTTTTGTACATGTCGATACATTTCAGCTAGTTGTCGCCTCTACAACAGCTTAAATTTTTCGCCCCTACACATACCCCATACTTTACCAGTGGCAATAGTAAGTTTTGTCCCTGGTTGATTTCTTGTTAGTTAACTTGTTCTCGACATGAATACCTATATCTGAAATACTGCTCGCTGGACGTAAAGCTAACACCCAATCAATCAACCTATTAAACTTATAACTAAATTTACTAATAATTTATTGATATAAAATTTCAGAAAAAATAAATAAAAAATAAAATATAATTAGGGTAACACATATAACGTGACCTTTGACAGCGACGACGTGCAAATGCCAAAATCTATAACGTGACCGTGATCTTTGACCTTGTGTCCATTTTTAATCATGTCACAGATCTTTCTCCTCTGTCATTAGTCAGTTAGTTATATATAAAGTACAAATAATTGATTGTCGTAAAGATAGATAACTTTTAATTTATAACAGTAACATAGGCGTAGCAGCCGGTACGGCATGTAAGCCTTCCGCCGTACCAATAACTTTTGCAGGTACGGCATGCCGTACCAATAGTTTAATAAATAATTGTTAATATTTTTCTACTTTTATTGGTGTCTTTCGACTGTCCTCTCATCTCAAATAAATAGGCATAGCAGCCGGTATGGCAGGTATGGCTTTCGCCGTACCAATATCAAATGCGATGCTACGCCTCTGAGTAATTAAAATTCCTCTCCAAATGTGAAAAAGGCTTCATTTTGAATCAACATTTTGAATCGAATCAACAATAAAAAACGTCATTTATCATGGTCTACGGTCATTCTTACTCTATTATGACTTGACAGCTCCAACGAGAGGAATCACTATCAGCAAATGACAAACGATACCAAATACTAATCGATATATTTCGAATTAAACAAGCCAAACTGCATTTGCCAATGCGTCCTAAAGTAAGGCGGATAGTGGAGGACTCGGTGGAGCTGTCACGTCATAATAGAGTAAGAATGACGTAGACCATGATAAATGACGTTTTTTATTGTCTCACTCTGGGCAAGATATTGACCGCTTTTGTAGATTTATAAAAAAACAAAAGTATCTCAATGTATACTCTGTACAATGCGAATTATACGTCCCTCCCCAATATTCCATACTTTTCCAGTAGCAGTCTAAATTGTGTGCTCGTTAGTCTATCCTTCTCTACGTTGATTCGATTATTGATATTGTTTGTTAACTTGTTCTCGTCATGAGTAAAGCTAATCTATTCTTCTCTGTGTGCTGAATACTAATGAACCTATCAATCGGACTCGTAGACAGAAAAGGGCACAAAGAACTAATTCATCCCGAACTATTTAGTTTTAAAACAGATTCTTGTGCAAAAATGATATTATTGATTGACTTTGTCCTGAAATCGATAATATGTCAAGTTGATGGAGAGGTTTTCTAATGGCAGTGAATAGTTAACACCTTGTTGGGCTGATTTTTACATGTTGGCATGCTCATTTCAAGCCCTTGACATTTATACTTTCACCGTTTTCTTTTTTTATGGTTTCTGACTTTTTGGTGCTCGGGGAGATAACTCAATCCTTAATCGGGTAACGGCGTCAAAGGGTCTTTTCCAAACAGGTCTTAAGATCTCTATGCTTAATATAAAAGTTCAAAATGATTTATCGCGACTTGTTTTTTGTGCACTGCATTAAAAATGTGGTGGAAAATAAGAATTATTGGAAGAATTACTGCAATATGTCTTTCCATGGAATGTGAAAAGCCTTATTCAGAACAATAACGAAAGGTCTAAAAAACATAATAAATTTCTCGGAGAAAAAAAGAAGGAAAGGACAAGGTAAATGTAGGGTAAGGACCTTTCTTGGCCCCCTCTTGAAAATAACCCATCTTTGCAGTAATTTGAGCATACAGACAGCATTAACAATATGGTCTTATTTTGGTGCTATCATGCGCATGCGCGATACACTTCATGTGCTTCCTTGCTTTTCAAATCTATAGGCTATGGCAATTCATCTTTAATTTGAAGATGGTTTCAGTAAATTAAGTTTTGTTCTGCTCATCATATATTCGCCAAATGTTACCACAAGATGTCTAGGTACGTGCAAGTAGGTTCTGGTTTAAATACAGAAAAACTTTTTCTCTTAAACGAGAATGTTTTTCTCATGCAAAAATGTTTGCTTTTCAGAATTACGAGCTTTTTTAAACAAAAACATAGTAATCAATATTTGTCAGATTTTATCACAATATTAATTGATAGAAGATACCGAGAGTAGCTAATTTTGAATAAGTGCTGTCTGGGTTAAATTTTTTCTTGTTGGTAATTAAAACTGGTCAAAAAGTATAAAAGTATACATTTTTAGTTAGAATTACCTCCGTTGTTAAAGATTTAATTTTAATTATCTTTGCCAATACCGAACTCGTTAAATCGAAAAATTTTTGTTTTAATCATTAATAAATAGATTTGACAGTAAAGTTATAAGTCTGTCATATTATTTTATAATTTTATGGAAATTATGAGTTAATCATGAAAGATATTAATGTTAATTTAACTATCAATGCGATATCTCTTCTGAGATTTCCAGAAAAAACGGAGGATGGTGTCCTGCATCCCATCAAGTCAAACAAATTATTTTTGTGTGACCTTATTGGTAAGACAAACTGTTAAATAATTATATAATAGCGAACAAAATATCTATTTTTGCAAAAACCAATATTTAAATTTTATTTGTATTACGTGTATCCCAAATATAATGACTTTAATGAAGATATAAAAGTCCGTTTCAAAGGTGCACTTAAATTCTATTTAAATGTCCTACAATGCATAGTTACAGCGGAACTGGTATAATCCAAAAACTTAGACATAGTCACTGGACCGAGGTCAATGTCAGTAGATACCCATTAGGCTTTCACCTTTTAATCATCTGCAACTTAAATACAAAATGTTCCTTACTTAAAAAAATGCATTATTACAGAGACACTGGGCTAAACCAAAACTTAAATGTTGTCACCGTGGAAATCCAGATCTAGGTCATATGACACCTTCTAGATTGTCATATATTATTCAACAGGAACATAACTACCAGGTATTGTCATTGCATTATGCATTACACTGAAATAATCCAAAATCTTTAATGTATTCACTGGACCATGAAATTGAAGGTCAAGGTCAGTTGACACCTGCACTATTCAAGAGAAACCTATATGTCATGCCACATATTTATCCGACCATGCATAGTTACAACAGAAGTGACCTTATCCAAATACATTAGCGTAGTCGCAGGATCATGAATTCAGGTCAAGGTCAGGTGACACCTACCAGACTTACCAGACAGATGTATTATTTATCAGCAAACTATGTAGCAAATATTGTCATCTTACAATGCGTGTTTAAGGAGAAACTGAGAAACTGACCAAACTCAAATAACTTCACATTTGTATATTACTATTCCCTAAGCTGGAGGTTTGGCATGCCATAAAACCTGGTTTAGCCCATCATTTCTTTTGAAATGCCTTTACCAAGTCAGGACCATTACTGTAATTATTACATTTTTGGTTGTTGGTTCTGTAGTTTGTCGGTTTCTCGGATTTTGCTTTGTGTATTCTCTTTTCTGGCAGTTTCAATAATACTATGATATCCACTTCTCTGGCGGATTAAATACAACTGGCCTGCTGAAGCTCGAAGATCTAAATTTGATTGCACTATGTTTTAGGTAACATTTTGTCCAAATCCGCAAAAGATCGGTCAACATTCAAAACATAAATAAACTTGAAATACGACCGCCACAGTTGCACTAAAAAGTACGGTATCTTTTCATGGCTATGAGAAAATTATATAGAACCAAAGCTATTGTGTTTATTTAAAAAGTATTAAATTCACAAACGATAGCTTCTGCTTTCCAAAAAAGCTTATTTCACGAGGTTTCCGTGATTTTAATTGACAAAAAACAAGAACGAGTAAACAAATGCTTACGTTTAACGTAACGAGCAAATAATTTTACAAAATAAATTAGAAAATAAAAAATAAATTTGTCTTCATTTAAGACACAAATATGCCTCGTTATCACGTAAATTACTATTAAATCACATATAATGATATATATTTAGATAATCTACTTTTACAATGTTAAAGAATATGCTCGTGCTGGCATTCGATCCTTCGATGCTCTCCAATTAACGCACTTCCTATACGAAAAAAAAAATGCACGGAATAACCAATTATAGTAATAATAATAATATTATTTATTCAGGCAAAATCAAGTATACAATACATAGCATGATAAGAATACATATAAATTTAAAACATTACAAGTGTCAATCAATATATACTAATGCAACCTGATTGCCTGGGATAAACCCATTAAAGCTAAAAGCTTATTTCCAATGGGGTCCCTTTATCAAAAAGTCACAAAATATATATCAAAATTAGTATTGTTAAAAACATTTTGTTTACAATAAAAATAAAGATATATTAAAAAGCTGACAGAATTAAGATAAGTAATCAATAGAACAAAAAATCGCTATTTTCTTGGTTTCTAGCTTCATCCTTTAAATGTTGCTTGACAGCTTTTTTATAAGAATATTTCTGGTCTAACACTTTAATTTCTGCTGGTAAATTGTTCCAGTCATGGATCGCATTAAATAAAAATGTATTTTTGCTGCAAATCTTTGAATTTGGAACACAAAAATTTAAGTTTGATGACCCTCTGGTGTTGTTATAATTACGAAAGAAACCCGATGACATGTAATCTGGAGCAATTCCATTAAAAATATTATACACATGGTTAAGTCTCAGCTGTTTAACTCTATTTTCGACAGATAACATGTTAACTTGATCTAAAATATCATTGTTTATACTAGTTCTTGGCCCCAGACCAAGAATGAACCTCACAACTTTATTTTGAAGTACTTGCAATTTATTTGCTGCCCCTTTCCCAATACTAGTATACCAAGATGAAGAGGAATAGTCAAAATAGCATTGTATAAGAGCAGTTGTGAGAGTCCTTCTTGATCTGGTGTCCAGGCACTTTGCATTTCTATATAAAAACTTAAGTCTAGAATTTACTTTTTGTATAATATTAGATACAATATATTCACAATTAAGATATTTATCTATAGATACACCTAAATATTTGACACAGTCAGTGGATTTTATGACATGATTATAACAAGTTACATAGAACTCAGATATACATTTAAGTTTTCTTGGTGGACCAAAAAGCATACATTCTGTCTTTCCAAGGTGTAGTGAAAGTTTATTATCTATAAGCCAATCAGAACAACTTTCCAATACAGAGCCTAATTTTTCAGATATAATCTTTGGATCCTTATGACAGAATAAAATTGCACTATCATCTGCATATAAAATTAATTTACATTCGTTATCAATACTTATTGGCATATCATTTACATAAGTTAAAAACAGCAGAGGTCCCAAAATACTACCTTGGGGAACTCCACATGTTACATTCATAGGTTCTGACAAAGTATTGTTTACAGACACAAATTGCACTCTATCTGATAAGTGTGACTTAAACCAGTCTATCGACTCAACACCCATTATTTTTAATTTATTACATAATATACTATGATCAACAGTGTCAAACGCTTTCTGTAGGTCTAGCATGATCATACCTGTATACATACCATTTGCGTTATTAGTTCTTAAATAATCCAACAAATGTATGAGACATGTATCAGTAGAATATTTTTGTCTAAAACCTGATTGTAAGTTATACAACATATTATTTTCATGCAAAAAATCAGCTAATTGATTATAGACACTTCTTTCTAATATCTTAGAAACTATACTTAGAATGCTAACAGGTCTATAATTACCAACTTCAAGCGGACTATTCTTCTTATAAAGAGGTTTGACTCGAGCATATTTCATACTAAGCGGAACAACTCCAGAAAAAATTGACTGATTAATAATAAAAGTAATAGGTGTTTTTAATATAGGAGCACCATCTTTTATAAAACGAGCTGGAATTTCATCTAATCCAGTACTTTTGGAAGCATTAAGAGAATTTAACTCTTTGTGTACAAAATCGTCCGTTACAGGTTGTAATATAAATGTCTTCTTATTAGGATTTCTCTTATTGTAAAAATCTAAAAATAGTTGAGATGTTACAGAGTATAAACCTTTTGCTTTATCAAGCTTTTTAACTAATTCTGACGCTACAGTTGTAAAGAAATTGTTAATATAGTTTGCTATGGTTTTAGAATCATGACACAATTCATTGTTCACATTCAGCACAATGCTTGCTTCCTGAGCTTTGGCTTTATAACCAAGATCTCTTAGTTGTTTCCATAACTTTTTAGGGTCATTTTTATTTTCTTCGATCTTATCTGAAAAAAAGTTTGACTTTGCTAGTTTGATCTCTCTTTGAACTTTATTTTTTTTATTGCAAAACTTTTTAAAATATTCAGGGTTATTTGTCTTTTTATAATTAGATAACAATTCATCTCTTTCTTTGATAAGACTTAAAATTTCATTTGACATCCAAGGCTCTGTCTTATGTTTAACTCTAACTTCCTTTAAAGGAGCAACTTTATTTAAGACACTTGTAAATAATTCCCTAAAACAATTCCAATTTTCATCAACTGTCTTTTCATATTGATTACACTTGGTCCAGTCAACATTATTTAACTCGTCATAAAAAGTAACCTGGTCATAATATTTCAAAGAACGTATTTTGATATTTTTATGTTTACCCACTGACAATCTTTTTACTTTTCTACTACAATAGATGATGTTGTGATCACTTAAACCAGAACAAACTGTGCCAGAGTCTTCTATATTTTCTGATTTGTTACATAAAATTAGATCAATAATTGAAGAAGAGTTTTCAGCTTTTCTTGTCGGCTCGGTTATGAGCAGTTCATAACTAAATAACTTTAACATATTCATAAAAGATTTTGCTAGTGAAGAGTTTTTGTTTTTCATACATATATTAAAGTCCCCTAAAATGATAGTTTCAATGTCAGATTTTATTTGACTAATAACATTTTCAAATTTGCTGGTAAAGTCAGACATATTCGGTGGCCTGTAAATTGTTCCTACAAGAATCGGCTTTGTTTTGGGCAGCAGTAGTTCTACCCAGAGAGACTCCAAATCAGAATTGAGGTCAGTTCTTGTGTTGAAAGCTAATCTGTTGTTCACATATGTACAAACACCTCCCCCATGCCTGTCTCTATCTTTGCGGAGGACGGAATAACCCTGAATTTGTATTTCACCGTTGGTCACAGTCGAGTCAAGCCATGTTTCTGATACAGCAATAACTGATGCATTTGATTTTTGAGCCACGATTCTGATTTCTGCCATTTTCGGAAGTAGCGATCGTGCGTTTAAATGAATAAATTTCATTCCTTTCGTTTTTGAAAACTTAAAATCAGATTCCGAAGTTTGATCAACAGTTTCGAAGTTTTGATTTAAATTGGTATTTTCGTGATAATCAGTACTTAAGTCTTGATCAATATGTGGTAGTTGGTGCGTAAGACATTTACTGCAGATAAAGACAACAGATTCACCATTTAACATGTTTTCGTAAATTTGTTCGGTTATTTCTGAGGTACATCTTATATGTGTCCATTCTTCACACATATCGCAACTAACTGCTTTACTTGTTGCAATAACCCCTTTTGAGCATTTTGTACAGGGATTTTTATGTTGACGTTTTTTGTGTTCAGGTCCTGGCTGTGGGTGTACATCCCCACTTTTCAGTAAAATAATAAATATAAATAAGTTTTTGTTTACTGAATTTGAGTTTTTCTTTAGTATGGCCGAAAGGTAGGTCTTATTTATATCGGATGTAAACACAGACAGTGAGTAGTTCTCATAGTTTATGGATACACATCCTGTCAAATCAGCGTGAACATTATCGCTGGATTTAAAGCGAAAGTTTTTGAAGTCATTTTGGAAGTTTGACAAGTTAAGTATCAAGATGAAAATGGAAAGTGCTGTAGCATATAAAATTAATAGTGAAAATATTTACCATAAAGTAAACAGTTCCTTTCAGTTTAATTCGCGAATTTATTGAATACTAAAACAGTTTGTACGCCAAACAGACGGATTACCAATGCGTAAAATAAAATGTATTTATACAAAAAATATGTACTAATGTACAAGTACTTCGTAATTCATATTTTCAATAAAACTATTATATATTGTATATTAAAGTATTTTTTGTTGTTATATATATATATATATATATATATATATATATATATATATATATATATATTAAAAACGTTTCCCCCGTCCTGAATATAGTTGACATACTGCTCGGTGGATGTAAAGCAAACATCCAATCAATCAAATCAATCAATAAAAACGTTACCTCTTGATTAAAGCCTGCACAATAGGAAATAAACATAGACCATCGGAATTCGAACCATCGATTCGCGGTGAAGCTACGAATTAAGCAAAAAAGCCTCATACACACAGACATTTTCCTTCAAAAGTGACTTATTTATGCGTCATACAAGGCCTGCACTGATTGAACGTGTTCTCCTAGTCCGAGAATCATCTGCTGTCCAACGCTTTTTTTTCTTTGATTGGAGCGTCCCACTTCTATTTTGCCAAAAAACACCAAAAAACCTGACTTGAGAAAAAAAAAGTGTTAAAGTTTCATGACTACATGTTATAGGTACACTGAAATGTTAAATTTGCCTACGCAGTGTAATTTTGAAGACGTTATATAACTTGTTAATAGATTAGTAGTTTTAATAACATCTACAATTATTGCGTATAAAAATATAAGTGTAAATTAACATTTATTGAGACATATCAGATGTGATCGCTAAAGATTTTTACGTAAATAAAAAATGACTTCTAGAACAGTCTTATTATTTTGTTGTTCGATTGTATACAAACAAAATTCAATTCTTTTACTTCGTCAAAACGTGTGTTCCGCGCATGTCCACTTTCGGTATTAGTTTAGACAATTACGCAGATAATTTTTAAACCTTTTATGGACTTATTGTGTTCTTTAAAATATTCTATTTTCGAAAATTATCATTTATCATACAAATTCCCTTAAATATGTGACAAATGAAAATTGATTGAAAAAAAGAAAAACGTTCGGGAGTCGAACCAGTTTGTTTCGCGATCTATAACCCTTACAATTTGAAAGCTAACCAATTACGTCTTAGACGCACATACATTGTCTAACGAAAATAACGCCAATTTATACGTCAAATTGCTGACGTGATATAAATGTTGATAGATTACGCCCGTATGTATACCTTTTGTAATTATTACGTGAAAAAAATAAAATGGTGTTAATAAAAACATCAATTTAGACATATTAAGATGTTATCTCTGAAGATGTTTTCATGAATAACAATGTCTGGAACATTTTTCATTTTGTTGTTTACGCTTGTGTATTCAAACGAGTTAAAGAAACAAAATTCTTTACATTGCTTCTAACTTTCTCTGATGTTTGCCAATCTGGTGATTCCGCGCATGCTATAATACCTTCCATTTTCGCTATTATTAGTGGTAAAATTATTTATTTCAACCTTCTGTGGACTAATTGCGTTCTTTTAATATTCAATTTTCGGACGATTAAATTCTGCAACTTTATTTTTTCACAGTATTGCATCTTTAAATATGATTGTTTAAAAAGCTACGCTGAAAGACATGATCTTTAAAAGACTTTAAACACTCTGCAATATCAATGCCTGACAGATGTATTCTATTATCAAAATTTAGCTGTTTCTTCACCGTTAAACGCTTAAATTGTCACATATTAAAATATTCACTTAATTTTTCCCTATATTGATTTTATTACACATTTCTATCTATAGTTTTTCAACGATGTTTAACTATTATAAGCAATAATATTTGTATATGCAGATTCGGAAATGCAAGTCCGGTCCGATTGTAGGCTGAACTACTATGCTGAACAGTACAAAAATCACGCGAATTTGTGGACAAAATATTAATTTAACATGAGCGGACGCGTATACCACAAATATATTTTAAACGTTAAAAGCTGATTTTGGAACGAATAACAAACACAAATATGTTGGTGGTATACGCATCCGCTCATATTTAAAATAGTTTTCGAAATAATGAAAACACAGATTTTCACAGCCCACTACAATACGTCATTTTCAAAATATAATCGTTCTCGTTAAAGAAGGTTGAAATTTTAAAGCTGATCACGTGACGCCATAAAAAAATTAGGGCGCTTTAAGTTTAAAACGGCAAAAGTTGTTACGAAATGGGACGGCGTAAGTAAGACGATGCAAAACGAAACCTGGGTTGTGTTGTGCCGGGCTGCAAAGTCAACACTAAAAATAAATTTATGAAAATGTAGTCAAGTTTTATTCTGTTTTATGCCGTTTATACGATGTTTAAAGGCGGTGCGTAGAGGAAAGATCAGGAAAGTTCCCTAAATAAAATCACGTGATATGATACAGCGAACTACCTACCCATCTTGAAAACGGCATATTGGCATATTTTAGTGAGGGGCTTAAAATATTTTTGCATGATAAGAAAAGAAACATTATGAACTACCAGACAATTTTGAAGCGTTGAATTTATATCAGAGCGTAACTTAAATGCCGCTTATTATCTGCATAGAATCCGCTGTTGTAAAAAACAGTATTTAAGCGACATGCATAATTGCCGCTTAATTTTAATCTACATAATTAGCAATACTTTAACTCCACTTGTATCCAACTTAAACTATACTGATTTTCTAAGTAGAAAAAAGCGAGACTACAGGTAATTGATTAATCCTTCTTAAATCCAACTGATAAATATTAGTCATTCTCAATTTTATTAGAAACTTACGGAAGCCTAAGGAAGTCCATTAGAGCCAGGGTGGTGTTTTATTTTTTCTTACTCGTTATTACGTCTTAGCTAACTCGTTATTACAACTTACCTAACTCGTTATAACGACTTAGTAACTCGTTATAACGACATAGCAAACTCGTTATAACCACTTAGCTAACTCGTTATAACGACTTACTAGCTGTAACTCGTAATAACGACTTAGTAACTCGTTATAACGACTTAACTAACTCGTTATAACGACTAAGAAACTCCTTTTAACGACTTGGCTAACTCTATATAACGACATAGCAAACTCGTTATAACGACAGCTAACTCGTTATAACGACATAGGTAACTCGATATAACGACTCAGCTAACTCGTTATAACGACTTAGTAACTCTAAGAAGGGGAAGCAAATCATATAAGGAGAAGATAACTCAAATTATGTTTTGCTTGGACAAAACTCTATCAAACAAGTTTACATCTGCATACTCATTGTGTTACAAATGTGTAAATTATATTTGTCTCTTTTATTATATTTGTATAAAATACCTTTAAATATTTTACGCACG
Source organism: Limnoperna fortunei (assembly GCA_944474755.1). Lineage (NCBI taxonomy): Eukaryota > Metazoa > Mollusca > Bivalvia > Mytilida > Modiolidae > Limnoperna > Limnoperna fortunei. The sequence goes on from OX104123.1 coordinate 33,697,817, forward strand.
ATTGTTGATTTTAATATCAGGAGCAAACTTTTTTAGCTATCTTCGGAAATGTTACATAATTCTTGAAAATATTTGTACATTTAATGAAAATCATTATGATTTCTGAGTTCTGTGCTGCATATGTTAGTTCACCAGACGCGAAATTAGGGGGCGATGAGAGCGGAAAAGATGAGAAAAACTAAAACAGAAAGTAAATTAAAACTTTGTGTATATTTATGTTGTAAATATTTGTAAAAAGTTATTTAAATAATTATATTATGTTATGTCATAAATATGGATGCTCAAATAAACTTATATAATTGTAGTTTTTTTTAATTTTTATTATTTCTTAATCCTTTTAAACAGAATGAAGCAAGAGCTACACAACAACAAGTACAAAAAGACAGGTTTAGAAAATGGTCAAATTTCAGATTTCACTCATGAAGCACAGTAATGCTGCTTTTAGCTCTCAGACAGTTTGACCTAAACCAAATTTGCAATTTTTAATATCATGTATGATACACTCCACATAAACAATTACAACTTTATTTCCACATGAGAGGCTAACACTTAACAAAAACTTTTTAAATTTCCAGCTGAAAACAGGCCGACATCTCCAAACTTAAAACACGCTGACCTGGTATAACCACCTAAAATCCACTTTTGTACTTTTACTATATTTCGCTTATTCACCGCTGACAACGGATTTGCATATTCCACTTTAAATCCGCTGATTTGTATCGCTTTATCCCAACATCACATAATTTGCATAATTTAGACGCTTCAGCCGAGCTTATTTTACACTCTTTACCGCTTATTGTCCTAATCACTGAACCAAATATGCAAATTAAGTTTTAAAAAGCGGTATTTCAGCAGTTCATTAGGTAAATATAAGTTGATTAAAAGTAACGCTGATATACTGCTTTTATTCAACTTTAAATCAGCTATTATCAAGCTTTTTGATTAAAAAATAATACCGCTGCAATCATACTTAAAGATAGCTTTTACTCAACCTTAAAAATGTCCTGGGTACAGATTGTAGTCATTTAATTTTTAGCGAAAATAGCGAGCCAGTGACAGTAGGTTATCCTACCGTCCTTTGTACTAAACGGTATACAAAATTAAAAACATGGAATAAAAATAAAAGCTACTAAGAGCCTACTCATTTCTAACTCTAATTAAAAGTAGAATCTTTATTGCGAAAAGAGTGATTCGATGTTTGCTTTACGTCCATACCAAATCCTTTACCTGGGGACGCGCTGGGCAGCTCAGCACAATATGGTCCAAGTGTAAAAGGAGAGTGGCACTATACAAAAATGGAACTCAATTTGGACCGAGCCCCGGCTTACCGTATTATGACTTTGCAATCGTCCAGCGATAGGTCATCCTAAACCGATAGATGAACACAACTGTGAGTCAAGCCCTGGAAGAAGTATCAAATACACAGAGCAAATTTTGGAAAAAAGTCCTAAACCTAGTGTTTGCTCGAATAATTGAAATAACATAACTGGATAGAAAATATATTGACTAATATACGTGTTAATGGAAGAACCTGATTGATTGAAATTGTCTTTAATACTGTGCGGAAAAGCCCAAAATACCTCACAACAGATATCTGTTCTGTTCTGTTGAATGTACATCCTTCCATTTATGGAGCACCTCCACTGGTACGCACCAGTGAAGTACACGTTTATTGCTTAAAGTGATATTATTCACAAAAAATTACATTACTAATTATATAAAACGCATTTTATGCACTTAAATCCTAACTTTAGATTTTATAAGAAGAATAATGGGGAATAATGGTTTGTTTTAAAAACTAACAGATAAATTTGGGTGATATAAAAACATAATAGGGTAAAATTCACACAAAAATATCGTAGAGAACATGTGTAGGATAATCAAGAGAGTTATCTGTGTATTAATGATGAAACATGTTTCCAATTATCGGCCAGTAATCATTTATTAAAATTGTGCATATACAAACTATACATTATCTTATTTTAGATATCAACGAATGTGCCAGCAACCCTTGTCAAAATGGAGTATGCATGGATCATGTGAACAAATATACATGTGCCTGTTTTCATGGATACGGAGGAACAAATTGCGAGATCGGTAAATTCGGTTAATAGGTTAACTAGATTCATGTAAGGTGCACTCCTTATCTTATGTGAAGTTTAACTAAGAACAGTCTGAATTGGAGGGAAATCTTTGAATTTGCAAACAAAAATATATCTCTGCCTTTGGAAAAAAACATGTCATTTGACTGCTTTCCAATTAAAGCTTTTAAAACTGTTCAATTGACAACAGACTTCAAGTTTTTTATATAGCCAACTTGACAAAGAACTGCTAAAATGTATTATTGTCATGTTCTTAAAAATATTTGCGTTTGATTGTCACGTGACGAAAAAGGGTCAAACTTTCCCTTTTCTGTTATTGTTTTAACTATGTCGCATTAAGGTATTAGGGCTTTACCTACACTTCAAAAAGATTTAGGATTACTAGGCTTTGAGTACATCCCTCATTTCACAACTCCTGTATCGGCGTCACATTCTAGTGTTACAAAACGTTTGTAGAGTGCCACGCTCCTTGCACGATAAAGACCCCTTTTGTAGATTTCGAAAAAGAGTAGGCTCATTGTAGCTGCTACAAAAGGCTAAATTTTCCGCCCCTACCCCAAACTCCATACTTTTCCAAAGGCAGTCAAAATTGTTTTCCCTGTGACCCATCCCACCCCCATTTTCCTTTGATTTATTGTTTGTTCACTTGTTCCCGTCCTGAATATAGCTGAAATACTGCTCGCTGGACGTAAATCAGACATCCAATCAATCAATCAATAAATAAATCAATTAATCAATCAATCAATCTATTTCTCAAACTTCCATCTTCAACACTTATCCAGGCATCACAAAAAACCAAATACAAATTTGACAAAAATGGAGATCAAACTCCAAACCACTTCATGAATGATCCTTTTCGAATCTAAAAAAAGTTTATATAATGTAGACTTGGTTATCAGGGATGACCTAATTGATACACAAGCCCCAGATAATGTATAATTTCCCCAAAAATGTCAACTGGCCCCTGTTTGCAAACAATAATGGATATAATAATAAATTTTCGAGGTCCTAAGATGAATTTCTTGACACCCCGCTACTACTCTACACACTGATCTAATGCGGTTGTTGTTTTGGAATCTTTAGATAAAGCAATAACCCTGCTCTGTATATATGCCTCTCTTACTGATCAGTGAGTAGCTCCATATATATTACTTGGGGATTTTTATTTGCGCAACCCAGTTTCGGGAAGTAAAACATTAGATGTAATACAAATTAAAGTTCTGGCTATACAGTTGGCTGAAATACCATCTGTAGTTGTTGCTACTTCTGTCTGTCAATAACTAATGTTGACTGCAAATAAAATTTTAAATTGTTTAAATGTCTGCGTACGATAGTCAGACACAAATTGTTGGCGTTATAGTAGTTTTGTGTCTGTGGTGGACACATTTTGACAGTGGTAGTCTTGAAACGATTACTTAGTTGAAATTTGACTGCTACAATAATATTTTTCGCAGCTTCAGTCAATAAATGTCCGTCAGAAACATTTCCCCGTTTCCTTAGTCAACATTTGTACTTTATTAAGGGTAACCGGACTACTCGGAGCAAAACAAATTCGGACTATTACATATTCGAACTTTAACATGTAACCGAGTTGTCATTGAACATGATTCTATACTTTGGTTAATGTTTCCCATGTCTGTTGATAATTGTTTATTTTGTGTATCTAGAACGTTGAACTTTGTGTGCAGTGAGTCAATTGTTCCATTTGAATGAAAGATTTTCGATTCTATATCTTTTACTTGCTCCTTAACTTTAGCCAATATTTTGTTTGATGACTGTATCTCAGAACGTTATAGATACACAAAATAAACAATTCTAGTAGTTGTAGAAAAAAAATGCTAGGAGAAATTCTGGTGGTATAAGTATATTTGTTTAACATGACATTACTAAAGGTTTACACCGTTCATCGACAGCAACATTCCAGCAGCTCCAGCGTATGGTGTGTACATTTCACAACTTATACGTTATTCTAGATCCTGCGATCGTTATTAAGATTTTCTAGACCGATCACTGCTGTTGACTGCTAAACTACTCAAACAAGGGTTTGTTGTACCTAGGTTAATGCTATCTCTCCAGAAGTTCTATGGTCGGCACCACGACTTATTGATCGTTACGGGAAATCAGTGTCTCAAATACGATCTGACATTTTCGCTGAGTCATAGGTAGTGTTTCCTATTCCTAGATTTGACTTTTCCCTAGACAAGACAATGAGTAACTCGACCGGTGTCTAATTAGAGGCAGGCGCTGCTTACTCGTCCGGAGCACCTGAGTGCACCCATGGTTTTTATTGGGTTCGGGTTACTCTCTTTCTGTGTTTTATGTTTTTGATTTTTGTGTTGTCTTTGTCTATATCCGGATTTGTAACTGTCTTTTGGTTTTTGGCTCTTGTTGTTCGGTCGGTTTTCTTTGCAACTTTCTATCCTAACAGTCGCCCTGACATCCTTTGGATCAAACTTAATAAAACTTTTTATACAGGTACAGAACCGGATTTTATAGTAAATGATAACTCCAATTGTAAGATTATTGAAGATGATCAATTTTTTCAAGATCATTTCATGCCAAGAAATAATAAAGACTCTAAATCTTTAAATAATAGTGGAAAACTTTTACTAAATTTATGTAAAGAGTCAAGTCTACGGATTTTAAATGGTCGTAAAGTAGGTGACTGTCTGGGTAATTTCACTTGTATTACATACAATGGCTGTAGTGTAGTAGATTATATTTAGTTTCACAAGATTTGTTTTATTTGTTTTATATTGGTTACTTTGAGGTACATGATTTTATAGCTCTTTCAAACCATTGTGCTATAAGTTGTACATTATTTGCTTTTTTGGTACTAGAAGTAAGGAATATCAATGTCCACTGGATCCCCTCCCAGCTAAATTTTTGTGGACCCCAGATGCTACTGATAAATTTAAACAACACATTAATAGTGAAAAATATTGTAAACAGATGCAAGATTTCCTATGTGCATCTTTTATAGACACTGATACTGCTGTGAATAACTTGAGTTCTATTTTATTAGACTGTGCAAAAGAGTCCGCTAAATTAATAACCAAAATCAATAGGTATAAAAAAATGTAAGGCCAAATCCTGGACATCTGAAAACTAAAGATCTATATAATTCTGTTAAAAAATATCAAAAACTGGTTGGAAAATATAAACAGTATAAATTAAGACGTCTAAATAAAGAACATCTGTACAGAGTTGTCAGACACAGATGATAAGAACCCAAAATCTTTTTGGAATCTATTAAAAAAAACTAACAGAAAATCCAATTCAGAAAATATAAAGCTTCCCAATGAGTCTTTTGTTAATTTCTATAAAAGACTCAATAAAAACGATGATAACAATAACCAATTTCAAAATAAAATTATTAATAATTTCAAAAGTGTATTTCAAAACATGAAGTCTGAAACATGTACAACAAATATGATGAAGAAATATCACTGGATGAGATAAAGGAGTCTATTACCTCTCTTCGAAATGGGAAGTCTCCTTCATCTGATATTGAAAACTATAGAGGTATTTCCATTACTTCAAATTTAGGTAAACTGTTTAACAAAATAATATTAGGCAGGGTTTTAAAATTTATCAATGATAACCAGCTTATTAGCAACCATCAAATTGGGTTTAAAGAGAAGCACCGAAAATCTGATCATATTTTTACATTGAAATAAATTATCGATACAAAAACACTTCAACACAAAAAAAGTTTTTGCCGCATTGATTTACGGAAAGCATTTGACACTGTTTGGACGACAGGTCTTTTTTATAAAATTCTTCAGAAAAAATTTCCTCCTCAAATTGCTAGGATTCTTATTTCAATGTATACTGATACATCGTATCGAATAAAATTTGGAAACGGACTACGTCAAAGTTGTCTATCTGAATGTGGGGTAAGCAATGAGATGTGCTGAGCACCATTTTGTTCAATTTCTTTATAAATGAATTGGTGAATCATTTCAATCATCCCAATACAGATCCAGTGGTCATTGGTAATTCCTCTTTCAATATACTCCTATATGCTGATGACATTGTTTTATTGTCAGAAAGTGATTTAGGTTTAAAAAATTGTCTGAATACCTTCGAGTCCTACTGCGAATCACGGAAACTGGAAGTAACTACAGATAAATCAAAAGTATTAGTATTTAATTCAAATGATAAAACATTCAAAAACGTTTTCCATTTCAATAATTCTTTGAGTGAGACTGTAACTGAATATACTTATTTGGGAATATCTATGAAATATAATGGTCATTTTAACGCTGCAATCGATATTTTAATAGACAAAGCCAGAAAAGCATACTTTAAGATACAAAAATGTGATGGTCTCAATAATCCTTGTAGACTCCTAGAAAAACTATTTGACTCTCTTGTTTCTCCTATTTTACTTTATTGTTGTGAAGTTTGGGGCATAGATTTTTCATCAAATTTAATATTAGAAAAGTTTCATGTCAAATTCATGAAAGAAATTCTTGGAGTTCACTGTTAAACTTCTAATGATGCGTGTCAAGCAGAATTAGCTAGATTACCCATCACAAGTAAAATAAGTTCTGCAATTTTAGGATTTTATAATCATTTAATTAATAATATAAACAGTCTAGCATAAGAAATATATAATCTCACAAAAAATACACAGCCATGGATTAAAAAATCCATAATATTTTAAACTCGCTGGGCTTTAGTTATTTGGTCAATAAAACTTATATGCTCAAAGCAAATCTAAACCAAGTCAAACAAAGAATTAAAGATACATGTCAACACAAAACTCAAATATAAAGAATAATGCCAAATTAAAATTCTTTATGGGAGTCTACGAAAGTGGGAAGAGACCAGAATATGTTGATAAACTGACCAATTTAATGGATAGGTCCATGATTTGCAGACTTAGAACAAGCTCTCATAGGTTAATGATTGAAAAAGGGAGACATCTTCAAATTCCTATAGAACAAAGAATATGCCCAATGTGTAACATCTCTACTGAAAATGAATTTCATTTTCTTTTTTATTGCAATTTTTTTAAATGCAGAGAGATGATTTCAGTAATAAAATAATTTCTATATTCAAAAAATACAATAATGAATAGTGAAAAAATAAAACTAATATTCAATAACAAGTTTTCATTTGTACTTAAGATGTCTTCCAATTTCATAGCAAACTGTTTAGAAACTAGAAAACACAAATTCATATAATATCAATATTTACACTGTAAAATGTTAAATTTCATTATTGTTTTAATTATGCTTTCCCGTCCTGAATATAGCTGAAATACTGCTTGCTAGTCGTATCTTTTGTTGTTACATTCAACACATCTTTGCGTAGTCTACGTAGCTTAATGGTTGAGGTAGTTCGTCATCATTTGTTGTAAATAGGGTTGCTTGTCCAGCCCGACTGCAAGCAAGGTTTGCTCGACTCCCAGTTACGCAATTATGCTTTAAATCAATTCCTTTATTTATCTATATGATTATTCAATTTTGCTGACCTAAGCAATTTTAATAGAAATATTTCTTCAAACGGGTTATAATGGCATCCATGTAATAATTAGAAAACTGTAATTTTAGATTTAAATGAATGCTCCAGCAACCCCTGTCCGCATTTTGGGATATGCCATGACGGCGTTAACATGTACACATGCTCATGTTTTCCAGGATACACGGGGTCACACTGTAACTCAGGTTGGTAATATGTTGACAAGTGGCGTTCTGTTAAATTAAAAGGCAATAAAGCTATTCTGATAACTGTATGGAAACAACTATAAATCATTAAAGAATAACAACATGATCAATGAGTCTATATATTAGTTAAAGGATTATTTAAAACATACTATTTTTAAACATAAACCGAGAATGATTTACAGACAACGAAAAATATTACAAATATTAATAAGTGGACGAACTTTGCCACATCAGAAAATGGCTTTGTCGTGAATATTTTTTAAAGCTGTTAATAGAAGTGGATAACGTTTACAGAGATAAACTTATGTGCCAGCAATCCTTGCAAAAATGGAGGAAGTTGCATAAATTACCCCACACATTATTCATGCGATTGTGTTGTTGGCTACTCAGGACAACAATGTCAAATAGGTAAGAATAATAAGTGCACTTTTAAATGCGATAAATGCCATATATTGGCCGATCATGTAGTTTTCTGAGTATAACAACTAAGTTAACGTTTTTAGACGAAACATTAAGTTTTATTCGTTTAGTTATTAACGTTAAGCATTCTGCATGTTATATGTTAACTATTTTTTTTTATTTTTATTTCATTCAACTTTGATTAGACGCTGAATTTTTAGAACATAAGTTAAAAGGTAAAAGTTTAATCTCCAATAATCTATCCTATAATAACAACCGATTGATGTTTTTTTACTTGGTTTTGTCCTGAATAAAGTTGACATATTGCTTGCTTGACTCTGCAATTAATAAACCGATCATGACCATATATTCCTTTTATTTGGAGCTATATGCTTATTGACTTTTTGCGGTTCCTAGAGCTCAACGCTCAGAGGTTTCCATCGCGTCACCAGGTAACGATTAGGTGAAGTCATTTCATTATTATCTATGATATAAACCGGAACGTATGGTAAAAGAAGATCACATTAATTGCAATTGCTACAATCCTTGTGCAGATTTACTAAAATCGGCACGGCACAATTATCCTGTCCTACTGTATTTAGCAGTCCAATTAAGCCGAGTTCATTCTTGGTTGACGGTTTGTGTCGCTGTCTTTTTTTAAATCTGTTTGCTTTTATATGTCACATTGTTAAGTGCTTTTAGATTGAGATTTGATTTCTACTTCGGGTATTTATACGCTTCTTGTTTTAAATACTGCTAACGAAACTTAAGCATACTAACAAGAAATCATCCCACTAAACTAAAAAGATTGGTCTACTGTTATCAGCATTCCGGCTGAATTTATAATTACACAATATTCTAAAAGTTATGTACGATGTTTCAGAAACGACAAATCAATTTACTTTAAATTCACTTCACTACTGGTGGATTTTTTAGGTTCCTCCATTTCTGTTGCCCCAAACATCATTCTTGATGCCGACAAGACCATTCCGGAGGGTTCTGATATTGAGATGATAGCATGTCTTGCAGAAGGAATACCTGCACCCACTATAAAATGGGAGTTTGTCGATGTTAGTAAAGTGTTAACTAAGCCAAAGTTTGTTTTATATGGAACTTAAATAGTTAATTGTACAACGTTATAGAACTTAAATAGTTAATTGTACAACGTATTTAAAAGTATTTGACGTCAAAAATTGCTATTTGGACATAAATTGCTTGGAATTTTATTTAAATTTTGAAGTCTAAAACGAAGATCATGTTAAAATTTCAGTATTCTATTATATTTAGAACCATATAAATGCTTTTTCAATTTGCAGAATCAATTCCCTCGCAATGTTAAACAGTTAGACCGTTACTTGGTTTTGGAAAATGTAACAATTAATGATTCAGGATATTACATGTGTACAGCAAGTAATTCTGCAGGAACAGATATAAAGGCCGTGCATATAACAGTTACAGGTTTGTACACGAAAACGACAACTCATCCTGTGTAATAATATACTGCAAAAAACTACTATTTGGAATGTTAGGTTCATGTACCAAATGCAAGGGTTTGATGCATGCTGCGACCATCTCAGGTTAAGAAGCGTCTTTGTTCAGGTATACCTGTCTTTACAAGTCCTTTCTTGTCCTGATTGCAAATTGTGCAACCCAGAACCCGGGTCATAGTTTGGTGAAGTCGGCAGGCGGGCGGGGAAAATATGGTATTTTTCCTATTTTGTGCAGACTTGCATTTTTTTTAGCCACATTTTATAAGTAGTACCTATATTGTGTAATATACTCTTTCTACAGCTTCTAACCTAAATCCTTGAAACTTCACAGAAAGTTTGCAAACCTATACACCTACAGTTTTGACACAGACCTAATCCAGCAAATTGTAAATCATTCAACATTTATTAAAGCTCTTGTCATGGCAGTCAAATTTCTTTAATTGTAGCTTTTATAGCGACCTTAACTGGCTCATTTTTAACACTGACAAAAGAAAATGTTTGTCGTGTGTACCTAGCGTTCCCGATTATTTTTCGTGCACAAAATTTTTAAAAAGAGAGATATCTTCTGGACATACACTTCTCTTTACCAGTCCAATGTAATTCTAATCATCTTAATATTTCGGAATCAAGTGACTTGTGATCTATTTAAAAAAATAGATACCTCTCTGCCCATTTCAAAACATGGAAAACACAATTAAGTAAAATTTAAAAAAAACTAATCTGAAAGAAAGTTGAAAGCTTGGGTAAATACAATAATATTTGCGCCTTTCGAACTAAAAATGGGTGTTCTGCCAGGCAGTCTTCTTTCCTTCAATTTAGTCCGTATACAAAACAAATTGATTATTCCATTTATGCTTAAACAATATAGACGAACGGCCTCAATTTAGCCATGTCTGCATCTAAATAGTTTTTGTACCTTCGAATAATTTGAAAGTCTAAGTTGGTAAATAAAGGACGTGTTCGATTTTTTTAGCCATGATTTGTTTAAATTGACAGGTACGGTAAACTATTGCAAAGTCATGTCATCTACAAATTATTTCAATTTGAATTTGACAGTTGTCAAATTGCAAGTAGAGGCTTATGAATAGTTATATCTTGCTCGATTTGATGTTCATATATTTTAAAGCGTTTTCACTCATCGACCTTAGGACATTACCACTGGTTATACGCGAAAACATGACCTTTTTACTTTACCACACATGAATCTTTGTGAGGTGACATACTTGTCACAAAATGCCAAGACTGCTTGGCAAGGAAAATCGTTGACAGAATATTAAAAGTGATCAATAAATGAAATAAGTTACAATTAAAACTTTATTTCGAAGTTAAAGTATATTTGTATATATATCAGTAAATTGAAGACCGTCATATCATAGTTGTGCTTATTTGATGGAAAAATTAGGTTGTTTAAATCTAATTACATAATTAAATGCTATGTACATTTCAGCAAAACCCAAAGAGCATCATGTTGCACCAGTCATCACTGCGCCATCCATAGTAGAAGTAAAATACTATACAGATGCTAGTTTAAAGTGTGACACTACAGGTTACCCTACACCGTTAGTTACATGGAATTTTAGAGATGTAAGTTGTGTTTGTGAAATCATATCATACATGAAATATTTTATATTTGAATAAACGTTACATGTAGCAGGGTTGAACACATAATGATCTCATTATTAGTTATACTCTATATATATTACTAGTATAATGTGTTCGTGTCCCGTGTAATCCACATATTACTGTATGACCTTCACTGACTATAATGAATTTATACTAATTTTTTCAGTTCCATTTACTTAAATTTTTTATAAGAAAGGAAATGTCTTACCTATACGATGCAAATCTGGTGGCTTCCATATTGTTATTATAATCCCAGTCAGAGGGATAAAAGTACTGTGTTCAGGGGATACAAGTCAAATGCTGACGGAATACTAGAAAGTTTCAGGGCTGGCAGAAAATTACAAGATTTTAGCGAGGCAGAATACCATAATTAAAAAGGCACACTAGCCAACAAAGTATTTATAACAGACGGGGGAAAAATTAACTATTAATAGTAAACTTCAACAAAAACAATAAACTTGAATAAAATCACTATGAAATAATTCTGGTACCCATACTAATGTCCGAGGCGTTATAATCTGACACCCCCATTTCATCCCCCCTCCAGGTACGGTCATACCATCCGCCAACAGGAACCCGCTTTAACTTCAGTGCTTCGAGCAAGTATGACTCCAGTCTATTATTTACAATAAATTCTTTTCCCGGGCACCCTAATAAATTTCAGGCAAGACCTTTCAAACAGCTCAATCTAAGCGTACATAACATCAAAACTCTGATGATTCTCCTTGTCCTGTACCCGTTCTATGTTGGCTGATAGTCGCCAGATTATTGAACAATGTTAAACTAAGTTAATTATATATTTTAAACAAGCGTGGAATCATTTAAGTTAAATTTTCCGTCTACACTCAATATTCTAAATTTTGTCCAGTAGTTATTTAAAATTTTGTTTCCGTTACGTTTTACCTGTTTATTTATTTGAATAAATCTCAGATATGGCTTGCCGGATGAAAGCAGACCTTTAATAGTCAAATTAGAAAATACATCATTGGTTAAACCAAGTAATAAAGGACGTCATGATATTTGAACTTTTATACTGATTGCAATTTCAGGATACTACGGGAACAACAGGTGACACACTTATAATACACACAGTTACGAATGATTCAGTTGGACTATACGAATGTATAGCAACCAATGATGCTGATACAAGTATAGCAAGAATATTGCTGAAAGGGACGTATGGTACGTGTAAAGACTGCTTCATCGCTACTGAATATTTAGTATCAAAATATGACAGCGACTCGCATTCACATAACTTAAGTAGCACTTTAACAGAGAAGCTCAATGTAACAGTAGAGCATTTGTTAAATGTTAGTTAAAAAGTGCAGCAGGATGTTTTAGTATTTTGTGGCTACAGAGAGGAATGGACAAGCAATTTTGACTACCACTTATGGAGAGTTGGTTGGAACGGAGAATTTTATATTTTGTAGCGATAACAAACAATGAACCCACAAAAGGCCTCCGTCTGTATGCAAGGAGCTTGGCATCTTAAAAACTCGACCCCACTTTGGTCCATAGCTAAGCTTACCTTTTTTAACACTACAACGGGAGCTTCGCTCATAGGTCACGACGAGACGCTTTTAAAAGCTCTTTGAATCGAACAAAAAGTTAGTAGTACCCAAAATTTTTGCCTTATACTCCTGATTCCTATCCATTATAAGCGGACGTCATAATACGGTTAAGAAATGCCCAAAGTAAATACCACACTTCGAAAATTCACAACAAAATACGGCAGTATTAATTTGCAGACCTAAATAATACACCTAATACATAACCTGTTGAATAAAATACATTTAAATTATATATATTGTAAGCAAACGATTTTCTCGTATTTCAGATGCATCGAAAATCATATATCCTCCTTCACCAATTGTTTGTTTAGCCGGTCAGTCACACAACTTTACATGTAATGTTACGGGACATCCAATACCACAGATAACATGGGCTTTTTCATCTGTAAGTGTTCATTAAAAAAAATATACTGATACATCCATTACATGTATTTGACAAATGAGGTAGGAATATTAGAATGGATACAATAACGCAGTATTTAAAACATGCATTACATTTGCCTGACCGCGTACCAGTGGGTACCGTGTTTGAAGATCCCATGCTCCTTGCAAGATAACGCCCCCTTTTATACATGCCGTCAAGCGTAGGCTCGTAGTAGCCGCTGCAAAAGGCACAATTTTTTGCCCGTACACCATAAGTGTCCAGTGGCATTCAAAATTTTAGTCCTTTGATCAATCTTTACCAAATTGATTTATTGTTAACTTGTTCTCGTCCTGAATAACAAACATCCAATCAAATTATAAGAATTCTATGTAAATAGGTCTAGGTGATATGTCACTGGTTACGGATGATGTACACTATGTTCTTTCCAATTTATTTTTTATTTCATCTTGATTAGACAAGATAATGAGCAATCTGTTTCTGTTCGGTTGAAATAGAAATAGTTGTTATCAAGAAGGCCTTTCCCTGTAGGAATCCTCTTACTGGACCATTTGTTTTCGGCTTAAATATAGCATAAAGTGAAGCTGAAACACAGCCTGCTGGATCTTAAGCTATCTTCTAATAAAATCTTTGAATGTTTCGTAACTTAGTACACGTAATGTGCACGTGGCCTTCTACACAAATTATTTATGTCATAATCGGACATGTTTCATAAATGTCGGGGACAATCATTCACCTAGTTTCTGATTGTCTGCAGTACATTTAAATATACACGTTTGTCTGATTTGTTTTGTTGGAAACCGTATTATTTCTTTTCGCGTAGACTGCAAGATATTTTTCTTAAAATTTACGTTTTCTACTGATCATGACGTACATTAATGATAGCTACAATCGTCAAATCGCACTTTTATATAGTTTTCAGCGCATTCGAACCAAATGCCTCCACATGTCGTCTTTGAGGGTGGAACGGTCATCAGAATTGTTAATATGCAAGAATCGGGTGTACTAACATGCACAGCACGAAACGAATTCGGTGTGGATAAAGCGACTGCACTAATCGTTATCAAGCACAGTATGTGTATAGTAGTATATTTTTATTTTTATTTTTTTTTTGGAGGGGGGGGGTATTTGCCTTTGAAATACATGTAAATGCAACGAATGTTCGACAAACCTAACTGGGATCCATATTTTACCTAGTCTGAGAATCCTCTGCCGTCCAACGCTTTTTTTGCGTGGGACGTCAGAGAGCTCTCCATAAGCAAAACAGCGGATTTTGCGACACCGGTCTGGGTCGGCAAATTTCATCGTAATAAAACATTTTTATCTAGTTAATCTATATATAATTCGCTTCTTTAGATATTTTTCTCTAGGAATATAATCATCATACATTAAATCAAGCTAATTTAAGCACTGGATTTAAGTCATATTGTTGTCACGTGACTTTTTGTTCAAAATGAAAGTGAAATGTATGAATGTAAGGGTATCGATGGAAATGAGCTTAGAAATGGACTTAAATCTGTTTGATTTAAGGTAAGATGATTATATTCCTAGAGAAAAATATCTAAAGAAGCGAATTATATATAGATTAACTGGATGAAAATGTTTTATTAAATCTGACACGATGAAATGTGCCGACCCAGACCAGTGTCGCAAAATCCGCTGTTTTGCTTATGGAGAGCTCTCTGACGTCCCACGCATAAAAAAAAGGGTTGGACGGCAGAGGATTCTCGGACTATATTTTACCATGATCATACAATTTATGCAAAGACCGACACAACAAAGATATTAAAAAAGTAACACAGCAAAGCCAGAACTCATTTAAAACATTGTGAAGCTGTAACTTATGTTTGAAAATATTTTAGAAATCGGCAAACTTTATAACCCAAAACCAAACGTGTAGCAACTACAGCAATATTTCTAACGAGGTACAGACATTTCAAATGAAATGGTGGGTTTACTGTCGGATGCTTCATTGTTCACTCAGTTCCTTTACCCTTAAGCTTGCTATTTTCTAAATAGTTTTATACAAGTTGTTTTTATTTGTATTGTTTATAACATCTATGATTGGTCAAATATTTATATAGATTTTTAAAACTATAAAAATAAACACTACAAAATTTCAACTTGCAAACATTTGAATGAATGCATCTATTTGTTAGACTTTCTGGATATTCTTTTAATTTTCAGTAAGCCCTGCGGTTGTTGGATAGTCATATAGCATGAGTCAACTATTGATTTGCGGGAATAAATGCACGACAAAGAGAATTTTTCAAACGTGTACCTAAAAATCTATAATAATTTACTGCTGTATTATTTATATATAAAAGTTTCTCGTGTAATGTATATTTCTTTTAATGCATAAAGTATTTGTGAAAAAGTTTTAAGTCATGCTTCTCATATTTAGTATCTACATAACCCTTTTTCAAAAGAATAAACAGGTAAAATATAATTTTGTTTGATCGGAATACACAAATAATTGTTACCAAAAAATCTTCAATTTCAGCAAACGAAAGAATGGGTTGGACATAATTATACTGCAATTTACGTAATAGGAAATTTTAACTAAGATATTTGACATATTTGCATTATATAAAATATGACAATACTGTGAAATCCTTTTTATTCGTGGGGTATGGGGTACTAATTTTCGTGGTTTTAGTGGGTAGGCTGATCCACGAATTTAAGAATCCAACGAAATATTAACTCTTATATTGTTATTATGTATGTGAGCTACGTTTTACAATGTGGACCGATGCTCTATGTCATTGAAGTGTATTTTTAATAGGTTGCAAGCTATGGGAACAGCCGATCTTTGATTAATCTACCAGATAAATACCTTGGATATCAAAGTCAATCATTAAAAATATCTCAGACAATTTTTGGTCATGTTTACTAGTATTTGGTGAAATTCAAATGATTTCATATGTTTTTGTGCAAGTCAGTTATACTTCCGGTTTATTATAAGGATTGATAAATATTGGCATTAAAAAAGAACAGTTCATTTTCGTTGGATAGTTTTAAAGCTTAAAGATGAAAAGATAATAAAAATGAAACCTACCTTTACAGCTTAATGAAGTAAAATAATCACAGCTCGTTAACACATTAATTAAAAAATGATAATTACATAATTATAAAGGAATTTTCTGGCATATGTTAAAACAACAAATATGTCTTGTTCATCTTTATTAGGTCTTGAAAATCGATATCTTTATTAAAGGTAAACTTTCATGTGCCGACTCTAAACGAGTACAGCCAAATACTACAAACAAATTTTTCTTCAAAATTACAAATCCACGAATTTACGAATCCAAGAACTTGCAATTTTTGGTAAAACCACGAAAATTGATACCCACGAATTTAAGTACTTTCACGGTATGATAGATCCCTTTAGAAACAAAAATGGCTGAATCGTTGTAGCCGCACAAGGCTTAATTCTCCACCCCTTCCCATACCCCATACTTTTCTAGTTGCGTTCAAAAGGTTTCATTTGGTCCATCTTTTTCTAATTGATTCATTGTTTGTTAACTTGTTCTCGTCTTGAATATATCTGAAATACTGCTTTTGGACGTAAAGCAACGTCAAGTTAATGAAAAATTTGAACAGTCAAACTATCTGGGGACATGGGTTTACCATCATTTTATTTTTATTAGAAAATTAACATTACATTAAACTTGTATTGTAAAGGATACCAAGATATTAAACTTCACAAGACTATATACAAACTGAAACACTGCACAATAAAAAGAAAATTGACAGTTACACTGTATGCTTCGATTCAAAAAAGGAAACTTTTTCACATTGAAAGCAGGGAATGTACCGCATAATAAAACAAGAGCTTAAGTTGCACAAGTTAAAACTTACTCTGACAAAAAAATATATATACAATATTCGTACATTTTCAGAAAATGTAGTTTTTTAACGAGCCTAAGAAACGGGTAGAAATGCGAGACTCTAATTTCAACTGGTACATGTTAGGAAAAATAATTAACACAGCTGTAAATTAGCAATTTTAAAAAATATTTTTCAATCCTGACTTTAATGCATATCGTAAGGTGTGCGCTTATGAGATGGAAGAAACGCGAAACACTGCATTTAAGGAGCATAAAGTAAAAAGTGTGGACTAGTGATACACCGCTTTCACAAATATAAATGTCGTTAGTAAGCTGTAAAAAGGAAGTAAATGACCAAGACGCATAAATCTCTATACACTATATGGTACTATAGGGTAAGGCAATATCCAAAATATCAGGCTCCTGTATCCTATTGTTGCTTAGAAAACTGCGAATAAAAATGTTGTATGGACTGAGAGGGGAACGAAAGATCAAGGGTAAAACGGTTTACCTCCTCTTCTTCAAAGCGGGGATATAAAATCCGTATTGTGAGGGTAAACTAATCAGCAATTCGGACAAGGAGGACAAAACAGGTGTTTCGTCCCGTCAAACACGACGGTGCACAGTATCAGATACAAATGAAAGCTGTACAAGTGTACGAAGAAATAAAAACTTTAAAGCCAGGAAAAAAACTTTATAATTTGATACAGGAGTTAGTGTCGGCAAAATCATTGTCAGTGGATTATGCAAGTAACATAAGCCTACAGCCTACAAAGAAGATCAAATAAATTTAACATTGTAAGTATACTAGAAATGAAGACGAAGCGAGATTATTGAAATTGATCCTTTAGAGGGAGGGACAACAAGTGTAAAGATGGATGACATGTACAACAACCCGCTGTATTCTTGTTTCTAACGAACTCCTTTTAAGCCTGCAACCCATGCCATCTACACCGCAGCTGAAAAATTAACAGAACATAACATGTTAACCATAAATATTAAAAACGATCTCTGTTTAAAACACTCCAGTCATACCGTTTATCTTATTCGGACAGACTACATACAGAATGCCCAGAAGAATGCAGTGCTTACATTCCAATTTGTGAAAACATAGGAAACTTAAAGCAAGACAACACTGAGGTAGATCTGTGAAGGTTCACAGTGCTTGACCCACAACTTCCCAGCGCGTGTCCAGGTGGCAAATAAGGGATACCCTCTCGTGGGTTTGGGGTTGTCAGGTCATAATACGGAAGTCTCCCTGATCTGAGTAACATGTTTGGAGTTTCATGCTAAAGACTCCTCTTGTCGATATCAATAAGAGTAGGCTCGTTGTAGCCGCTACGAAAGGCAGAAATTCTCCGCCCCTAGCCATACCATACTTTCCTTGTGGCATTCAAAATTGTTTCCCTTTGACCCATATTTCCAGACTAGATTAATTGTTCAATTTGTTCCCGTCACGAAGAGCTGGATGGGAAAGAAACATGCAAACAATTAATTATACATTGAGGTAGTACACATGGTTACTTATCCTTGCAATTAAACACACTGTTTCATTTTCCTAATGATTATCTCCAGTCAATACTATATTATACCGGCGGCACAAGCATTGGATCTATAGTAAATGAATTCTTGACAGTTAACTGAAATTAACGGCCGATTCCACCACAAACCTAATACAAATAGCTATATGTGGTTTAAGCTATATTCTTGTTTTTAAATGAAATAATCATTGTTAATGCCAATCAAATCCAAACGTTTTTTATGTTGCAGCGACATACTTTGATTCGGTATATGTTGTGTCAGCGAATGTCTGGCAACATACATTTCTTAAATGAAGCTGCATCTTAAACCTTTCAAAAAATAAATAATCTTCTGCTTCTTTATCAAACTGAATGTCTCCAAAATCATTTTCGGCATCAAAACCAAGTTTGAATTCTTCGCCATCTGTTTTCATCAACATGCATGTTGGCGTTTTCTGGCTGTACTGGGTATTATCCCATGTTGGCGTTTTCTGGCTGTACTGGGTATTATCCCATGGTTTATTGACAAATATGTCAAGTAGATTATTCCGGAATGAATATGCGTATCCAAAATACGTTGTTCCAAAGTCTATTGCTGCAACCAAAAAATAACCGCCGGAATCCATAAAAATAAATATATCTTTAATAAAAATAATAAAACACTTTATCTCGTGTCACATAAATACATGATAAAATGTCACGTCATTACAAGATAAATATATGTGTTTACATAACAATATACATACGACATATCTAATATGTAACTATTTGGTCAGAAATATTGTCAGCAAAGACCACGTTTAATTTAAAAATTATTTCACCTCAATTGTCGCATAGATAACAACGTGCAGACGAATCCAGGAAGACAGACAAAAGATCTGATTATGTTTCAATCGAATTTAATGTAGAATATCGAAGTAGATTTTTTGTTAAAATATTACCCATTTATTACTTATCAAAAATACAAGTAAAAGGATTGAATATGAAAACTAAAGGCATTTTATCTGTAACGATTGTCAAAATATGTCAATGCGACTTGACGTTTTGTCTTTCTTTCATACATTAATTGTATATTAACATAGGATGCGGGATTCATATATTGGTTTTAAACCAACTCTAACACTATAAATAAGGAGTTGTTTTTATAGTCGTCGTGATATTTAGACAGCGGAATCAATAGCCATCTTTCTCTAAGATTGGAGTTGAGTACGTACACGATGCCCGCTCTGAGACTTGATTTTTTAATAAGAAAAATACATAACACAGTTCTAGGCAGCATTTGTTATGTACCCTATTAGGCATCGATGAAATCAATATTCTGACTACAAAGCTATATAATTCCCGATAAACGCATCTCATCAGTGCAACAAAACCTGGTTGTATGATCATGCATTTAAGTACAGCGCAGGAACATCCTTTTTTGGTAATCAAGTTGCATTATAAAATGCATACTTTGACTTTATGATTAGGCAGATAAAGAGATCATGCAATACAATTTTGCAATGGGTTCAGTATAGTGTAAGAAATAAGCGAAAACTTATTTTTAATTTTAAGTATACTGGAATATTAGACGTAACAAACTAGTGATTGCAGATTTGATTACTAAGTTAGAGCGCACCTATGCCTTTTAGCGAAAACACAAAAATTTGTTTTAATTTGAAGACAAAGACATCTGCAATCTCTTGAATAAATACTTTTCAACTATATCCTTTTTAGAGGATAAAAATACTAAGTTAAACCTTTAAGAATTTCCAGAAAGATCACAAATCTATTTATCAGGTATTTATATAGAACTTAGTGAGATCATTGATATTATCAAGACTATTAAGCCAAACAAAACATCCGGTCCAGAGATCATAAGCCATTGAATGTTAAAAATTTGCCCAGAAAAAATATATAAATTGCTATTTCTCTTAAAATAGTTTTCAACAAATCCCTAGAACAGTGCAAAATTCCTCGAAATTAGGAAATGTTTTAGCTATATTCAAAAAGGGGGACCAATCACTACCCTCAAACTATAGACCAATTTCATTGATCAGCTGCGTAGGAAAAGTTATGGAAAGAATTATATTCAAACATGTTTACAATCATCTCCACGCTAATAACTTAATATACAAATATCAATCAGGTTTCCATCCAAAATATTCCACAGTTCATCAACTAATAAAAATGTACAATTGTATCGTGAATTCACTTGAAAACAAGGAAATAATTAAATTGCTTTGTTTTCTGTGATTTTTCTAAAGCATTTGATAAAGTCTGGCATAGAGGTTTACTGTATAAACTTAGAGCTTATGGGTATTCGTAGTGCTTAGTTGAACTTGTTTAATAGCTATCTCTCTGAAAGAAATCCAAAAGTTATAATAAAACAATCATCATCTTCTTATTGTAATATTCAGGCAGGTGTTCCCCAGGGTTCTGTACTTGGCCCTTTGCTCTTTATTGTATATATCAACGATATAGCTGATACACTTACCTCTCTCTGCAGACTATTTGCTGATGACACTTCATTTAATTTCTCTAGTCATGATCAAATATAGATTAATGATGTGATTGATCGTGATCTGGAAAAACTTGTAGTCCAAAAATGGTTAATGTCTTTCAATCCAGAGAAAACGGAAATAATGATATTTTCCAATACGGTAATATAAAATCTCAACTTTCAGTTAAATGGAAACAATATTCCAATCACAAACATACATAAGCATCTCGGTGTCACATTTAGCGATGATGGAAAATGGCAGAAGCAGATATAAACTGTAATAGTAACAAAACATTTACAGGTTTTACGTAAATTAAAATATCAGTTAAGCAGAAAGACCTTAGAAAAATTATATTTAGGTTTTATTAGACCCATTTTGAATATGCAACTGAAGTGTGGGATAACTGGTTTATTAGCAATGCTACTAGACTGGAACAATTACAGTTGGAATGTGCTAGAATAGTAACTGGACTGCCATTATTTACTAAAAAGGACTTAATATATCAGGAAATGTGGTGGGAGACATTAGCTGTAAGAAGACAAAGACGAAAACTACAAATGTTTTACAATATTATAAACAGTCACACTGCTGATTATCTTTGCAATCTTATACCCAAAAATATACAAAGTATGATAACATATCCTTTAAGAAATGGCGAAGATATTATTCTACCTTTCTGATAGTCTTTAACTAGGGACTCATTTATGCCTGCTAAAATAAATAATTGGAACAGTCTTGACCCGTCAATCCGACATTCAAATTAAGTCTCTCGGACAATTCAAAATGGAAATGAAAAAACAAACAAGTAATAACAACAATATCCCAGAATATTTCTCATATGGACCAAGAAAACTTAATATAAATAATGACGTATTCAAAGCTAATATTACCACAGACTCCTCCTGTCGTTGTGGCTCTGCAATTAAAAATGCACACTAATTTTTTGAATGTCCAATGTATAGGGACTATAGGGAATTACTAATTAATTATCTCACTTGGTTACCTAATAATATCGCAATCTACCTTAACTTAGTAGTTTTTGGAAAGCCGGAGTTAACTGTCGATAAAAATAAAATTGTATTTAACCACGTTTATGTTTATGCATTTATAAAACGGTCTACTAGATTTCTTATAGTTTAAGCACCATCGAAGAACGTTAAACGTAGCTTTGTAATCATCAACACCTATATAGCTATATTTATTCTATATTTTAATACCTAGTGTATGTCATGTATGTGTTATTTCTCCTTTTCTTCAACCATATTTGTTCTTATTCATTTTTGTATCCTATAGCCTATTATAATTATTTGCATGCTCGTTCGTATAAATATTATATGTCAATATTGTATTCTGAGAGAACTTCATAAGTATGATTTACTTGTGTCAAATCAATTTTGTAATTAACAAAATCATTTTATAAATGATTATAAAATATGTTTAAGCAAAACTAATCCATTATACAAGAGGCCAACTTACCAGCTGACGATGTTAGTAAAATAGTAGTACTGATAATTATAGCACTGAATTTAGAAAATCAATAAGCAACAAAGTAACCAACTGTTTGATCTCTATAAAGACAGCTCAGACTGTTATAATGAAAAGTTCACCTTAACTAAACTCAAAGATGCCATATTGACAGTAACAACAGTTGTCCTGGTAAGGACAAACTATGTTATAATATATTCAAGCACTTGTCTAATACATACATAATGTTATTTTCCTATTTTTGAATAGAATATGGTTTTACAGATAAGAGTTATTATTACCAGCTACAAATGAAAAAAAAACCCACATGACCCTTAATCATATAGACTTACTGTGTACTGTTTCCCAATATAAGATCTCTGTATATCATTTCTAAACTTATACATTGTTCCAGTGTACTTCTAGCCAATTGGGTTAGGTGGTCGAACTATTTCCCATCATGCAATTATAGCATATGAATGAACACATTATCGCATATAAATGAGTATTTTTGCACGGAGGCATCAATATTCAACATCAATATATTGGGTCAATACAAGGCCCACATCGCCCTATGATACCATACCTATACAAAGCAGGGTATATATACAAACATACACAATTTTGTTTAGTGAACGAATAATCAATATTATATACAGTGTACCAACATATAGTTAACACCTTTACTTAATATAACTACAAATATATAAATACATATATATATATATATATATATATATATATATATATATATATACTCACAATAAACATAAAGCTATACAATTTTTTGCAATAATACTCTAAATATATAGAAAACTAGGCGCAATTTCCATTTTCGGATATCCGCCGTCAAAATCGAAGATAGAACAGAACTACCAAACCCGACATCAACTTAGAAGAAACGTTTTGAGAGATCGACAGCGACTCCTATAAGCAGAAGACAACGACAAGATAGTTACTCGGTACATTAGAATTGCAGTCATCTGTAGTATACGCTATGCATACAGAATTTAATGTGACGGGACGTTCTATACAGCACCACCTATCGGTATGTTTTATACACACCATTTCCACTACTGACTTGGCAACACAAACATACTAAGGGTCCATGCTGGAAAGCTGGCACAGCCAAATATAGAGTAGCGAGAAGATTCAAACATCTACATGATCATCGTGGTCATGAAATCTTAACAAACTATATTTTAATTTTGATAAGATGTATTAATCTCGGTCGACACATTTTTTACTTCCCAACAAGAAAGAGAAAGCATCGTATGAGGTGAAGAAGAGATGCTTGACGAATTAAAGATAAGAGTATAGAGTACTATGCATTGTTCTATTGTTTTTTTTTAATTTATATTGTTTTCCTATGTGCTAATGAACATGTTCATTGTGTTGAGATCTTTATTTTTGAATTTGTTATTTATTAGTAAATAAAAATA
Source organism: Limnoperna fortunei (assembly GCA_944474755.1). Classification (NCBI taxonomy): domain Eukaryota; kingdom Metazoa; phylum Mollusca; class Bivalvia; order Mytilida; family Modiolidae; genus Limnoperna; species Limnoperna fortunei. The sequence continues at coordinate 33,721,801 of OX104123.1, forward strand.
AGAATATATTGCCCTTGCATGGAAAATCATTCTTGAAAAATAAATCTCAACACATAAATGGAAATAGATTTGTGTCATGAATACTGATTGATACAAAAACAACCGTTAATTGCTATACAAACAATTGGATGTTTACACAAGTGAACTCGCACTTTTCCTTAGTTCTATAGATTTTCACTATGGCGAAATGGAAATAATTTTCATACCCAAATCTCCTATTATTCGTCTTTGTAAAATCATCACTGAATGAGCTGTCTGACATGTCAGGGGGCCTCGTTGGCCGAGTGGTCAAGGTAGTTCGTCTACTATTGATCACGTGGTCTGTCAACACTGAGATTGCGGGTTCGATTCTCACTGCAGGCAGGGTGTACTCGACTCCAATCTTAATTGACAAGGATTGCCAGTTTTCCCACCGCAGGTCGGGGGTTTTCTCCGGGTACTCAGGCTTCCTCCCCCAATAAAAACTGGACGCCATGATATAGCTGAAAAATTGCTGAAAGTGGCGTTAAAACACCATTCAAACAAAACGAAACAAAACATGTCACGTGCTTTATACTAAATGATAGTTACTTCAATGCTAACCGATTCTATGGAGTTAAATTCAAATGGTTTCAATCTCTACGCTTTAATCAGGTCAATATAATTACTATACTGTTTTACCCTTGTCTCTCGGTCAGTCCATTTGTAACAAAAAATTCCTAAGCAACTAAGCATGAAGTAGCCTGATATTTTGCATATATCGTAGAATAGCGATTTTATTCTCATTGGTCGTCTATACTTCTTGTTTACCGAACACTTTTTTGGGGGGGTGGGGAGGGGGGAATCGCATTAGCTCACAGATACACTTGTTCAAAATAATCTGTTTGCAGTGTGTAGAACTATATTTGATCTCGCATAATCTGTTTAATAACATCGATTTGTTGATACTGACAAAAGTAAAAGACAAAACTAATATGTATACATCTTTGTATACCTCCATTAAATTTACAAAATCATGTTAATCTTATGTAAAGAATATAATTGTAAATTCTATATGAATACATGTTCATTTAATGTTGTTTTAATTTCATTCGCCCTCCGGTTATTTCACCATTCCGCAGATTAGACTAGTGACTCCCGTCCACGTTTCTAATTTTAATTTGTAGCGGCATGGCGGACAGCAGGGAACTGTTTGGAAGCGATGCTGAAAGTGGTAATTGTACACGTTGTTTTATACAAACTTTATGTTGTTTATCGTAAGAAAATAATTATAAATACATAAGGTCAGTTGTCCATTGTAAATCATAACAATCAAACTGTATATGTGCGTCGTTTTTTTCCAGATATACAAGTAACAACTTTTTAGAACGCACAATAAGAATTAACTATCATAAATTATATCAATTATTGTGTAAATTTGTATGAGAGCAACACAGTGTAAGCTCGTTTATTAAAAAAATATTATTATTTGAATGTAACAAATTTTTACAACGCACAATAACTATGATTGACGACTTTCCAATTTAAAAAACACCACCTGTACTGAATCAGGAACGTATAAACACAGGAATTTGACCCCATATCATTTGGGTCGAAACATGGCCAGACAACGAAAAAAAAGTATTGTCGGGAACGAAGTGAGCGAAGGAGTCTAACACAAAAGTAAACAATTCCTACCCCCCTACCTTTGTTGTTGAGTTTGCTTTGAGAATTTGCACTGACAACGTGATTATAGGTGTTCTACTTACTCACGGACATTTATTCTTTAAGATTATGACATGGATTCCTTTAATATATCCATATTTTTGCAACCGCGAAACTTTTTCTTGGACTGAAACACTTTCTTTACTTCAGGGATTCTTCCATGGACGATTGTTCCGCAGTAAATGACAAAAATTAAATGGGATAAAACGGTAAAAATAAAACTTTGTATGTAAATGAAATAATATTTAAATCCTAATTTTAATTATTTTTTGTAAAATTGAAATTTAATCGAATTGTTTACATTTCTAGCACATCTGTTGATAAAGGGATGTAACCCAATGACATCAGCCATGTGCTCTTCGGTTTTGCAATTTCCGGATAATTTTTCTCTGGTTCCGACTTCGCGTTTAACTTTTTGTCATTTACTGCGGAACAATCGTCCATGGAAGGATCCCTGAAGTAAAGAAAGTGTTTCAGTCCAAGAAAAAGTTTCGCGGTTGCAAAAATATGGATATATTAAAGGAATCCATGTCATAATCTTAAAGAATAAATGTCCGTGAGTAAGTAGAACACCTACAATCATGTTGTCAGTGCAAATTCTCAAAGCAAACTCAACAACAAAGGTAGGGGGGTAGGAATTGTTTACTTTTGTGTTAGACTCCTTAGCTCACTTCGTTCGCGACATTACTTTTTTTTCGTTGTCTGGCCATATTTCGACCCAAATGATATGGGGTCAAATTCCTGTGGTATAAATAAACGGGACTGGAATCAAACGATATCGTATACTTTTCCCCGTGGTGCCACTACTCTAATCACAGGGGCTTGTAAAAATAGATTTACTTGCGCTTTTGATTGATACTGGGTCGATTTTGTTATAGTGTGGGAGACGGGAAGAAACAGAGTCTATACCTGCCAACTTTCAAAAAATTTTTTTAAATATTTCTTTACCCGTATCAACACGGGTTTGTAATTATTTCTGTTCCGAATTGAATTATCTTCATGAAAAAACCTACCTTTATGTTTCTAATGTCATTTAACTCTCAAATTGTAATAATTTCCACCAATTTGAAACGAAATGGACAATAACCCTGACCAGAAGTGGACTTTATCGTTACTGAGAAAGTGAGTACCGAAAGGCCTCAAAGACGATAAACGATAAAGTCACCACTTCCGTCCAGGTTTTCAAAGTTTGTCAACAACAGCCAACACCATTTAACATTTACACAGGGTAAATAAAGATCTTAAAATTAAAAGATTCTTGAATTAACATTGAAAATACACCAAACACACTCTTTTAAGATACATTTATCATTTGGAAAGCATGACTTGTAAATTTTTTTCTTGAACTCGCCTCAAAATTTTAGCTCGCCAAACTAGCAAGTTGCAGATTAACTTAACATGCCAAAATTCTTATCAACTCGATTTCGGCGAGTTGGCTAGTGGCCGTTTCCCACACTGGGTAGTGCAATTTTGATCTTGAAGTCACAAAGCAGTCCTGGGATCTTTCTGTACTAAATATTGTGTTCAAGTGAATTGGAGCATTTGTCTTATATGTACACATTACGTGTCACATGACTTCTGGTAATTTCATGCGGATTTATTGGTCCAGAAATACCGATGTGCACCACCCCCACAATGCAGCAGAAAAATGTCAGCCGACTGTCTGGTAAACATGCCCAGCAGCTTGTCTTACTGGTCGTGTTGATAATAAAATTATTAGCCAATTATATTTGAACAATTCCAGAGATCATTTTGGCCCATTTAAAATCCTTCCTTGTACTAGTACATAAATTGGATACATTGATTGGATGCATACATGTATGTTTGAGAATAAGACAGTTATTCTGATTGGCTACGGAACAATTGTACTTTTGGCTATATATTTTTTAAGGGTAAAACATGTTAAAGATAGCTTGTATTAATTTTTTTAAAGGGGATAACATGTAAAAGATAGCTTGTATTAATTTTTTTTAAATTGATATAAGATAATTGGTGAACAATATGCATGATTTTTATAAAACAGTCATTCATATTCTCTTAGAAAAATTGTCCCATTAATGAAAGAAACCAGCCTAATTTTAAATTTTAAATTGTCTTAATTACGAAAATATTGCGTGGAGAAGTTTTTATTGAATGCACAAAAATTGATGTATAAAAAAAACCTAACATTAAATTGATATATGAAAAGGCCTTGATTTCAAATTGTTGTATGAGGGGGCCTCGGAGGCCGAGTGGTCAAGGTAGTTCGTCTACTATTGACCACATGGTCTGTCAACACTGAGATTGCGGGTTTGATTCTCACTGTAGGCAGGGTGTACTCAACTCCAATCTTAATTGACAAGGATTGCCAGTTTTCCTACTGCAGGTCGGGGGTTTTCTCCGGGTACTCCAGCTTCCTACAGTACAGTCAACGGAATGCTGTGATTTTCCATAGCCCACGCGTGGTCATTATGCAAAATCCACTTAAATTATGCCCACGAATCACTAATTTTTTACCCACGCAAATTTGCGTGGAAAAATTTTGAGTTTTTCAACTTTCCACGCGCAAAATTTTGAGTGGGCGAGATTATACATGTTATCGGTATACATGAACGCTATTCAGTAAGAATTTGAATCCAAAACATTGTTTATACAAGTAAATGTATGTTACATGTTATATTTATAGCACGGACTTCTAAGTTAGACAGATACACCTTCGAGCGCTTTAGCGCGAGAAGGTGTATTTGTCTAACGAGGAAGGCGGTGCTATAAATGATTTGTAACATGAATCCCGCCCATTAATAATTGGTTATAAATAAAGAGGGCGGTGTTAATTATGGTGCGACCGATATTCGACTAATCAAATGAAAAGCTAATATTGGAAGCTCGTGCTATCCTTTTGCGTTGAAAATCAATAAAATTTGACATAATTAAGGCGGAGTTTTACTGTGCATTATCGGATAATTGTAGTTGGTTATTGCATGGCTATTTTCCCTTGAGTTTAACAGGCACACGTGACCTTTCATGCAATATTATACAAGTGTTTTAATTTAGAGCATACCTACTCGTCGTCTCTTGTTTATTCGTAAAAAAGAACAAAGGATTCATGTTACAATTTCTTCTTTTGTACAAATAATATATCAAGGGTAATTTTCATTGACGTAAATTTTCATATCATGATACCATTAAACCGGCAGGTAAATTTATTCAATTAAAACAAATACTGAAAAGCATCACCTGCAGTGCCGTTTTTGCCAAAAGAATTAACTGAAATGGAAATCATATACATCTATTAACGTGTTTTCGGAACAGTTCTTTTTTTTAAATGTTCAATACCCGTATCATAAAAGAAACATATAGTTTTCCAGGGCTCACCACACTGGGCGAAGTGGGCGACAAAGTCGCCCTACTAGGACCTGATGTCGCCCTAAGGCGCCTCAAAAGCGAAGTCGAAGTCGCCCTGTCATTTCCCTCAAGTCGCCCGATAGTTCACATAAGATACTTGTAAATCTGGTCCAAATACTTCACCCAGACTACCAATTTATCAGTAAATGTTGTAATTCTAATAAAAAACGACAAACAATATGCGTATTTAACATAATTTTAAACGATGTACGTCTTTCAAATGTATTACGCGCCATTTGTTTATTTACCGGATGTGACTAATTACCGGAAGTGAACAACGAAGAAAAGTAATGTACAACGGCCCATAATGAAAAATCGTAATTTTTTTGATAAACAAACACTTTTAATTGGTTTCAAACTTCAGTTCTTTCAAAGAGTATTGTACTTTAACAATTTTCTTTGATGAGTATATGAGCTCCACTTGAAAGAATAAAGATGGATAGTAATTATTGACATTATGCTAAGTTCTGTAGATGGGTGTCCCATGAAGCAATTTTGATCAGCACAACTTTGGCTATGTGGAAGTGTGCTGAACAGAAGAATTATTTCTGGGTTTAATGTTATGTTATTCTATCTATCTTCTTTGGAAATTTGCTCAGATAAACATGGCATATTCATAACAAAATGTTAGGAATATTATGATACATTAGAACTCATGAATGAAGTTTACGCCTACATATATACAAATATTTTTGTTGATCTATTTTTATTTGTGAATCCCTTGTACGGCTACAAGTGCTGAAGAAGATAGAAAAATAGTCCCTATATCATGTGTTTTTTTTCATTTATTAATGATAGAGGTTACAGTATGTGCTGTTTGATATTGCATACCATGAATAAAAATGAAAAGAAAGAAAAAAAATGAATCTAAGTGTGTTCATCCTCACAAGTCAGTGTTTCTGTGTCCACATGTGTCCACGAACCCCTGACAAACTTAGCTAGGAAATTCCCGGGCTCATAGTCACTATTTTGATTGGCTACATCATACCTTGATGTAGCCAATCAAAAGCTCGCTTTCATTCGCGGCTTGGTTAGGGGATATCCCGATGTCGATTGTAAATAAACCAAAACCGATATGTGTTGCATAAACCATGTAAAAGTCAGTGCATTTTGTACAGTAGTGTTAATAGTTTGTTATTACCGCGTTATTTATTAGTTGCGTTACGTTTTCTTCCCACTCAAGAATGAGTAAGAATGACTTCTGCCAAACACTTGCTTCTTTCAAGCAATTTCATTGGTTGATATTTTGAAGGATTGACGTCATACGGAAATCTTCTAGCCCGAGAATTTCCTAGCTAAGTTTGTCAGGGGTTCGTGGACGCATGTGGACACAAAACCCCTGACTTGTGAGGATGAAGTGTGTTATGGTTTTAAAACACTATAGAAATAATCCTGGAAATTGATGTAAATAAGGAAAAATGTATTTAACTACAGCGAAATTAATTATTTGTACGGTCCCCCTGACTTCTCCCTAGCGTCTCCTGAAGTCTCCCTATCAGGGCCTGACTTCTCCCTGTTTGGCTGCCAGGGAGAAGTCACTTCTCCCTACTTTTTTAGAGTGTGGTGACCCCTGGTTTTCAATAAGTGATTAAGTGTGTAGAGGAAAAGAACGTTTGTAATTTATTAACCCTAAAAACGGAAGAAAATCCTGCGTTTATTTATACTTGTGTATGTTGCTCAATCATATGAATAGCTATCACGTTGTTTGTCAGTTAGAAAAAATGAAACTTGTCTTATGATACGCATTTTATAATGATGAAGCATACACGGTTTTTGTGTGTCTAGTTTTGGAACATTCGTAAACTTTCACGATATCAATTAAAGTAAAACTGTTTAGTTTGTTTGGTTCATCGTATTATGTGTGACAATATCTCCAAGAAAAAGTTTACAAGTAATGTCATTTTGCAAATAAATCGACATTTATTACCGAAAAAAAACATTCACTTATAAAAAAATCAACGTGCATAGATTCGTATAACACTTCACGATTAAAGGAAATATTTCGAATTCAGCCTCAAATTTTGAAAAACAAATAATTATGGATATAATAAAAAATATATACAACCCACGAATGGGACAGTAAATAATCAAATACAACTGTCGTACAGTTTTAATACGGTTTTCTACCGATCATTGCTACCTCGGAAGGAAGTTCAGCAATTCTGTCATCATGGATTGAAAAATCTTGTTTATATCTTTATTATTATAAATAGTAATTATAGTAACAAAAATTTTATTAATACAAATGAGGATTCGTACATTTATTTTAAACGTGTGTATTCATTTCTTGACTGACACACCTTTTGTAATTACATAAACTGCACGTGCCAATTCTCAAGGCGGGAAACACATAATGCGGTAAGCAGAAGTTGTCTTCGAACATCATACCTACATTTGCTCTATGAATTTTCAAGAAATATATTTATTTATTTATTTATTTATTTATTTATTTATTTATTTATTTATTTATTTATTTATTTATTTATTTGCAAAACATAAATCCTGACGGGTTCAGCAAATACAAAAGAACTTACAAACAGAAACACATATGGATAACAAAATGATTGAACATGTAAATGAATTATATACATATATAGTTATAACAGATACTACAGTGACCAGTGTGGACCTTATTTTCGCAATTCAATAGATTGCTTTATGTAGTCGACAACGCTGGGCAAGATATCTGGTATAGGGTCAAGAACAATTTTAAGTCTCTCTATTGAACTAAGCTGGTTAAAATTGGGATAACATATATCTATTTTATGTAAAAAAATATTTCGTATCTCATTACTTGTTTTACAAGCAAAAAAGAAGTGCTTTTCATCATCTAGTGTTTTACAAATTTTACAAATTCTTTGTTCTCTTGGAACTTTTTTATATCGACCTACTTCTACTGTACAGGCCCCGCGAATTTTAATTTCTCCACCCATCGCGGTGGAGGTGGAGGAGAGTGGAGAGACAGTTTCCTCCACTGTTACTCAACTCTCCTTGGTGGAGTCGCGGTGGAGTGCCGATCGCGTAGTCGCGGTTGATAGCCGGCCAATAAGATCGTAAAATCACATCAGAACAATGGGTATGCATGTTAAGTTTCTGTTTCCTTTCTCCAGAAAATGTTCTACTTCTTATATTTTCTTCAGTGTTGACAAACATCACAGAACAACATCGTCTACAGTGCCGTTTTCGTCAATATAGGAAAGTGGAATTGTGGTCATATGCTTGAATTGAGTGTGTATACAACAAACTATACCTTGTGTTATAAAATTAATTATCACTTTAAATTAAGTGCATAATACATAATAAATGACAATTCCTGACCATACAGACGTGACAACGTGTTTTTTATATTGCCCACTATATACCGTGGTCGTGGTTTTTTTCATTAAGAAATTCACCACCATACGCCACGGTGGTATTCTGCGGTACATCGTGTTATGTCCACTACATATCGTGACCCACCGTGTTGACCACGGTGGATTTTCAATTTCGTTTCATGCTTACACAGTGAAAAAATTAAAATGTTGCGATTTAATTTAGATATTTGTGTTAAAATATGCCGTTTTAATACGTTTGTTTGACAACAAAATTAATCTGCGTTCTGTTTATCTATTCATTATACAGAATACCTTAAAGTTTATTGTCACTGATTTGATTGACAATTATTCCCTTAACGTGTTCTAAAAGGTTAGAACACCGCATTTTGCCTTTAAAATTGTCAAAATCTTTGCTATTCTATCGTCAAAATTTCCCTGTCAGCGCCTCTGATTAATGTTCCAACGTATGAACTTTTACCGGATGTAAATTGTGTCACACCTTAAATCGATCGATTAGCTAAGTATTGTCCAGTCATCATTTTTTCAAGCACGTGCTCTCAAACATTTCAATAAACTTGTGTATTGTATAATTTTATAATTAACAGGTGAACACGCGGCTTCACATTTGTAACGGTAAAGAAATAAGCACATTACACAATAAATACGAGACTTGTAAAGAAATATACAATAAATGCGAGACTTGTGAAGAAATTCGTTTTAAAAACGTCAAAATCAATATACGACTTAAAATGCTACATTTTCAAATTTTCTGAATTATTACTTGATATAAATGTCGCAGAATATATTGTTCCACGAATGATTTTATACTCGATTCGTCGGTGTTGAACCACGTGTGTTAAAAAATACAATCCTGATATAGAATCAACCATAATAGTCGTTTCAGTGTTAAAAGCCTGACACATCATCAACTTTTGTTGTAGAAAAGACTTAAGTAGCATCCTTATAATTTCTATAATGTTACGACAAGACCCTATGTCCGCAAACAGACATTCGTATCGGCGCGCAAAAAAAACCAACAACAACAAAAAACAAAAAAAAGCAAAACAAAAGAAAACAAACTTACATACTGTTGAGTAAATTCGGGCAATTATTTTATATTGATATGAGTGTGGACAAATCAGTTCTTTCGTCTTCAAAAATAATTTTATTCCTATTTGTTTTGTTCATGTTATAACAGACGTAAGTAACTATGCATAATGTACCACAATACAACAAAATATTAAGAATAAGTATTTGTATTTAGAGAACTAAGGCAAGTCTAAAAGTCTAAAAGGGGTCTGATCTCGAGAATATTTATCCCAATAAATACTATGTCATGCAAAAACACCGAAACTGCGAGTTAATTTTAACGGGAACTTTATACAAATAACACGTCTGCTCTGCCTCCATTTGAAAAATTGTCAGTTTTGTATATTTAGCTCAGAAGCACATCACTACTTTTTTATATAAACCTGCTATATTAATTGTTATAGTTTAAAACGCCATTGTCCAAAGTAAATGTGTATTTAGAATTGTGCGTACGTAAGACTTCATTCAACCTTGTGAAACAGGCGCCTGTGCCATATCGTAGTTAAACTATATTTTATGTGGCGATTCTCGTTTATAAACTTTTCACATATTTATTATTCTTGCTGCATGTTGGCTTCAATTTAGTAATTTATTTGTTGTATCCCATCCTGTTAACGAATTTTATATAACTATACGTGATGTAAACTTTTGTCCGCGTTTGTTAAAACAACTCTGGTTTTAAATACCAAATAAAGAAAACGATCGCCGCTCAACTGCCCGTTTTCTGTCGAAAAGGATTTATAATTGATTAAAGAGAGTTCGCGTACAACTTCAGGACAATTCGTTATACTTTGTAATACACAAAAACGTAATGTGACAATTCAAATCCGGATAATTTACCGAACTTGTTCAGGGTAATATTTAATGCATAACACATGCATCCGGTTGAACAAATATTCGATCTTCAAGTCTACCGGCACATTACATCTGCATTAAATCATTATTGATTATCAACAAATAAAATGCATGTACAAATTATTCTTAAGTACTGTTTTAAAATGTTCTATTTTCATTCGAGTAACGATGTTTTAACCCGAAATCAATTAAATGACAACGTTTATGTTGTCATGTACCACCGCGGAGATATCGTGGCCGGACCCCTGTGGCGACATGCCATGGTAGACTGAACTCCCTCATATGCATCCACCGTGGTAAGATTACCTGAGAAGATTCTTAACCACGATAGTAGGCGTGGATATACCATGGTGGGTGATAGAGAAAAGGATTAACTTCCATGGTGGGTTAGTGTTTTTTATAAAAAACACGTTGTCCCCTCTGTATTCCTGATTACACAATTAAGGGTACACAGGTAATGCTGTCATATAACCAATTAGCGTTAATTGTGTCTTTAATTACCTTTGATCATTTGACAGTGTGAACTACAGTTCAAAACGAACTCACAAGCTGAATTATATTTGAACAGTGTCAAAGCTGTGTTTTAAATAAATAACAGTGTCTTCTTGGATTTTTATAAACATTGTAGAATCTGGGTATCAGAATGTCTACGGAGAAACATACGTTCACAACTCCAAAAGAAAAAGAAAATCTTATGCCAATAATGAAGTTTCTCGGTAATCCATCTGTCTTTATCCACGTTCTTTTTGAAAGCATTTTAAAATATCCAGTTTCAATCCAATAAATTAAAATAATTGTTGAATTCTATTAACAGCTTGTTTGTTTACGTCACCAAAACCGGAGGTACAATTATAAAATAATTAATAGATAAAATAGTGGTGGAATAAATAAAGATATACTGTCTGTCATTTCATTTTCATCGTTTTTTTAAATAATTATAACCACTTCACAGGTATATATTTGTACACTACTTGCACGTGCTATTTTACAAGCGGTAAATTAATTGACTCAAGAAGCAGACGATACCTCAATTATCGTGTTCTACTGTCATATATTTTCTTCAAATTTGACAAACATCAACAAAACAAGATCGTCTATAGTGCCGTTTATGTCTATAAATGTAAGTGAAATTGTTGTCATATGCTCGAGTGTGTATACAACAAACTTTATATTTTTTGTTGTAAAATTAATCCTCCCTTCAAATTAATTGGACAATCCCTTGTAAATTGAGCACAATGACACTTTCAGACCATTTTTCATTACATAATTAGTGGTACACAGGTAATGCTGTCAGATGATAACCAATTAGCGTTAATTAGGCCGTACCTGTGATCATTTGACATCCTGAACTACAGTTCAAAAACGAAATCACAAGCGTCTTTTTGGTTTTTTATAAACCTTGTAGAATCTCTGAATCATAATGTCTACGGAGGAAATATATTCACAACTCCAAAAGAAAACCCCATACCACTTAAATGCTTCTCGGTAATCCATCTTTCTTTGCAGATTTTTTTAAGCATTTTAAAATATCCGGTTACAATAATGTAAAAAAACACTACTTGCACGTGCTATTGTGAAAGCGGCCAAACTTTGATTGACAAGCAGACGATATCCTCAATTATCGGCACGTGCTTTTTTACCGAATATTTTAGAAATACAAAGAAACTGCGGAATTTTTAGTTATACATAATGTAATATATTCATGTAGTATATTGTTGATTGCAAACAATATAGTCGAAACTGTGTTCTGTGTAAGGTAATAACTGTCTTCGGCACGGATTAAACTAGTATGTAATACGAAGGTAAATACTTATCAAGCAATATTTGCTATACAGAAATGATTACCTAATTCTTAATTAGTACGCTGACACTTCCTGGACATTTTCAATTAATTGTAACAAAGGTAATACTGTCTGATGGAATTAGCGATAATTAGGTCGTTATTTACCTTTGAACTCACAGACTGACCAACAGTTTACAAACAAGCTAATTATAATTGAACAGTGTCAAAGCTCTCAGTTTTAAATAAGTGGATGCGAGTTATTTGACGATTCATATTGTCAAACAGGTGTCCATGGATTTGTTTATTGCAACCTGCTGTTAAACGGAATACGTAACACAAATAAACCAAGTTGTCACTTCGTCATTGCAGAGAATGTGAACAACTGTTAACTTTATTAATAAATAAATATATTGGGAAGATATATATGGAAGTTGGTAAGCTTTTTACCGCATATTCGTCACCTCTAAGCCTAAGTTGACCTCTACATAAGAAAGAATAACAAATGCATAAATAAGATAATTAGCTTTTTAGCTACATGAATTGATAATATAGATAAGTAATAAATCTTCATAGACAACCTGAAATATAAATAAAACGATGCAAGATTAATAAATTAATACAAACATACATACAATAAATAATCTTAACACAACTTTGCTAACTATTGTTAGAAATAGCATTCTACACGATCTTTCTGTTCTATGTTTTTGCAGGATAACACATGAAACTGATCTGAAACAGGTTCACAAAAGTGTCATATATTTTAAAAGGTGAAAGATTAGACTTACGATAATTTCACGTCATTTATACGATAATATGCACAGTTACCGAATGTGCCAATATATCCTCAAATGTTTGCAGAGTGGATACACCGCGAATACACGGTGGAGTCGTCGGCTCTCCACCCGATACCGGCTCTCCGCCGGCAACTCGCGATCGCGAGTCGCGGTGGAGATGACCGCGGAGAGGTCGCGGAGACCCGAATTTCCTCCACCGGGATGCGCGGAGAAATTAAAATTCGCGAGGCCTGTACAGTATTTCTAGATTGTGGTCACTAATGCGAAATTTACAGAAACTGTGGATCTATTACAATATATTTAATTGATTGATTCCTAATTTATTTCGGAATGGAGTATTGTTTATTTAGCAAATTCTTTGTACAGGTAATTTTACTGCCTTCGGAAATGATTAAGTCAACACGTTGTTAGGTGTAGTCCCAATTATTATGAAAGATCGTTGAAGTTGAAAATTTGGCATCAACAGTACATTGTAAAAATATGCTATAAATGCTTCTCATTTTTAATACTGCAGTTTCTTGTATATTTCAGCCAAATTCTACTGAGCATTTGTGTAATGGAAGGCAACGTCTGCTTTCGCAGCAGGTGTATTTCCTCCTAATAAAGGAAAATACAATTATGTACATTCTAAAATTATTATAACAATAGCTGGGTGGAACATATTTGATGAACAACATAGGCCAAATTCTTCTACCTCTTTGGTGGAAATATGTCACAATTCCCGTTTTCAAATACTATTTTGACGGATTCCCCCCCCCCCCCCCCCCAAAAAAAAAATGAAAAAAAAATAAATAAAATAAATAAAATAAAAAATAAACAAAAAAACACAAATTCAAAAAGTTAATGAAAACGGACATTTTTAAATATTTGCACCAAAGGCAGAAGAAGTGGTCTATGGCAAACAATGTTCATCATGGGCGGAGATGGAAACAAATAAGATCCGAAAATTATAAATAGTGTTGAATACATAGGTTCAACTGTATCTCATAGCTACATATGTAGCATAGCAACAAAAAATAAAATAAAGTACATTTAACACAGGTGCACGTATGTAAATAAATGCAAAACATTTATGTACGATGCCTCGGACAGTGTTGGAATTAGATTTGTTAATTGAAACCTGCGTATAATGCAATATGGCAATTAAACAAAGTTGTCTCCAGCCGTAAGGTGTTGAATCCTGAAGAGTAGTACATAAGAGTGGGATTGCAAACCTTGAATGGTAATAAGTCTTTAATAAATCACACTAAGCATACTTTACTTAGTTATAAGGTGCAACTCAATTGGAAGGATTTCCGTTAATATTTAAATGAATTGCGATCATTCGGAAATACAATATTTGAAACTTACGATCGTTTGTAGGTATATAAGTTTTTGGTAGTTTGTTTCATACAAAGTATCTAAAATTTTTCGTTTTTATTTATTACTTAAAGTAAATTTACTTAAAGTAAGTAGCATTTATGGAGCCTTGAAAATTAACATACCGTATATTTAAAAAATGAAAATTTATGGACACAATATTTTTTATTATAATGTATGACAAGTAACAATTCTGTTGTAAAGTTCTGGAAAAGAAATATACACATTGTATATAACGTAAATACGATTGGACAAATACGTTTGCAGGTCAAGTTTAAAAACATCGTTCATGTAACACAGCGAATAGATTAATTTGCGTGGTCATTGCATCATCCACGAATTTTACGTGGACATATTATTCGTGGTATTATTGTGGGCAGAATCCAGTTTGCGTGATTCCACGCAAATGCATCAAACCTACAAATGACCACGCATTTTCCACTCATTTGCAAATGCAAGGAAAATCACAGCATCACATTGACTGTACTATACCCCAATAAAAACTGGACGCCATGATTTACATGTAGCTGAAAAAAAACAAACAAACAAACAAAACAAATTGTTGTATGAAAAGGACCTGATATAAAATTGTTGCATGGAAAAAAAAAACTCTGACATTAATTTGATGTTTGAAAAAGATCTGATATAAAATTGATGTATGAAAAGGAGCTAATTTCAAATTATTTTATGAAAAGCACCTGATATCAAATTGATGTTGCCATAAAAGATTGTTAACATTTGTTATGTATTACTTTTCAGAAAGTGATGGGAGTAGATCTGCTTCAGTCCCAGGGACTCCAGGAGGGCCTGGGAGTGGTCATAGCAGCCCAGTCCATTCTGGAAGCCCACCTGGTAGTCCCAGAAGTGTAGGATCAGGCAGTCCTAAACAACATAGTGGATCAGAACACAGTAGGTCACCTGGAACACCTGCAGGAAGTGGTTCACCAACAGGTAACAGATCAAGATCAGGGAGTCCAAGGTCTGCAAGGAGTGGTTCAGGCAGTCCTAGATCTGCCAAAAGTGGATCAGGCAGTCGATCAGTGAGGAGTGGTTCAGGCAGTCCTAAATCAGTCAGAAGTGGCTCAGGCAGTCCTAGATCAGCCAGGAGTGGCTCAGGCAGTCCTAGATCAGCCAGGAGTGGATCCGGCAGTCCTAGATCAGCCAGGAGTGGATCAGGTAGTCCTACCTCTCACAGGAGTGAATCAGGCAGTCCGAAATCTGCGAGGAGCAGATCAGGAAGTCCTAGATCCAGATCCGGCAGTCCTCAGTCAGGAAGAGGGAGGTCTCGCTCAGGCACTCCAAAGTCGAGGTCTGGTAGTCCAAGATCAAGGTCAGGAAGTCCAGGAGGTAGCTCCAGATCACGGAGCCCTAGGTCTCGTTCTGGAAGTCCAAGGTCAAAATCGAGATCCAGAAGTCCAAGGCAAAAGTCACGATCAGGAACTCCAAGATCAAGATCTGGCAGTCTTCGATCAAGATCCAGAAGTCCTAGATCTAGATCAAGGTCAGGATCGAGAAAAGGCAGTGGATCAGGTATTTCTTAAATGTTACATGTATATTGGTGTTAGACACTTCTTTCAGCAATTTTTCAACTATCATGACATCTAGTTTGCATTGAAGGGTTAGGCCACCTACTGAAAATGGAGATGTTCAGCCGTAAAGTGATATTTAAATGTTTATAATAAAGCAAAAGCAATAGCACATCTACTCAGAGAAGCATGCAGGGTAGACAACTGAGAAGCATGCAGGGTAGACAACTCAGAGAAGCATGCAGGGTAGACAACTCAGAGAAGCATGCAGGGTAGACAACTGAGAAGCATGCAGGGTAGACAACTCAGAGAAGCCTGCAGGGTAGACAAGATTTCTTGCTGGAATGTACCAACAAACTGTAGAACGTCCATGTTGGCTGTGGTGTACTATATTTTACTGGGATCAGTATTCAACATGTCTTTTCATATGTGAAATAGCTCTTGACTCCAATCCTAATTGACAATAAAGCATGGATTGCCAGTTTTCCTACCGAAGGTCAGGGTTTTCTCTGGGTTCTTCGGCTTCCTCCTCCAATAAAAACTGAATGGATTGATATATCTGAAAAAATTTATGAAAACTGGTGTGTGGCATTTAACAACATTGAAACAAACAAACATGTGAAATATTTGTGTTTATTGCTGTTCCAGAAGAATACAACTGGTCAATTATACACATTACCCATAAAAAATTAGCCAATCATAATGGGGCAATTTATGTCGTCTGTTTACTTATAAATTGTGTTTTGGAATTTTTGTAACATAAAGAATAATTAAAGCATAACTACCTAAACACTTCACACTGGTTTTACAAAAGATGTTTTTGGGAACATGTAAATAGAAAATAGAACATTTTTTTTACAGGAAGTGATTCAGATATAGGTAGGAAGAAAAGGAGGAGAATTTCTGGAAGTGATGATGGGTCAGAGGGGAAAGCAGATGGTAAATTTATTTATTTAGTTTGTCCAATGACTGAACTGTGAACATTTAGGTTTTTAAGTGCTAGCAAGTATTTAAATCATTATCCGATACTGTTTTTGTTGGGGTCCGCTTATTAAATATTTATATCACCACTTGACAAAGTCGAGGGGTATATACACTGGTAAACCTAAACGGCTAAAATGCCCGACTTTTGGTAAAAATTAGAGTAAAACGGCTAAAAACTCTATTTTTAACCATTTTTCGTTATTTTAACCAATATTCTCCAAAATTAGACACGAACTTTATTTTTAACCGAAAGATAATAATTTTAGCCTTGTCGACCGTAACTTTCTAAAGCGCTCAAGTGATCGCGATTTTCTGACAACGTGATCGATAATCTACAGCTACTAGATATAAAGAAAGCCGCCATAACAGTTTAAATGTCAAAGTTATCCCTAGTTATGGCAACTATTTCAAGTCTGTAGTTTATAAATATGGAACGTAAAAGCTTCCAAAATTACCACAGACTATGGTAAATTATTGTCGTAATATATACATTGTTTATTTAATTTTGCGATGAGAACTTGCTTTTTGTGACATATAGTTAGACAAACGATTTGCATAGTGTGTTTTTATACTAATTGAAGATAATTAATCCACAGGTGTTACCGGTCATTTTGTCTGAACATGGTTTATGAGTACACATCAGGTGTTGAACGGTGTTTTATTGATAATATCAACACCCAATGCTATATAAAATAATTAAAAAATTCCGGTAAAAATTTTCGAATATTCATAATACGGCTTAATAAAGAACGCGTTTTTTTGCTTTACATAATTTTTACTTTTATGTTTAAGCCAAGTAATGCCAATAATTTTATACGAATTAAGAATAAATATAAAAATATATCTACGGATGTAGAAATATCAGTTAAAAAAAATGTATACGGATTATGGAAAAAATAAAAAAATAAATAAAAAAATACAATCGAATTAAAATAGATTCGTCGTATCGGTATGTCGGAGAACAAATTCGTACGAGTTTTTTTATGTGCCAGTTGCTCATCCGTTACCCGATATAACTGAATACACGTCTATTTTCAATACACGATACGGATTTCTGTGGTGCACCTGCCATCGCAATTGCAAGACAAAAGAGGTAAACCGCCACGGTAGCCATCAAAATGGTATCACAAGATTTTGAATTTTCATTCACTAACATTCGTGTTCATAAACATTGTCAAGACCTTAAATTTCATACTATAAAATAGAACAACAAAAAAAGATCAGGCGTATTTTTGCAACTCATTTTTTTTTAAATAATTAACTTAGTAATGTTATAAAACTATAAACAGTTAATGACATTTTTCTAAAGTTACCGACTTTTTAAATTTTTTAATTGTTTTATTTTAAATAATTTTTCAAAATTTTTATTTAGCCTTTAACGTGTTTGTTTAAAGGGTTTCAAATAAGATTCTAGGTATGTTTAATCACATTCTATACGTTTTTAAATTGATTTACATAACATAATTAAAAGCGTGAATTAAATATAATTCCGTATATTTTTTGACGTTCTATAATAAAGAAATTGATTTTGCTTCATATTTCTATTACTTTTTAACTGATTTTGACATTGTATTGTAACTTTACTTTTAGTCTTTCGTTTTGTCCTTTCAGGTGTCACACAATAATTAAGCAATTAACAAACTAATATACAATTACATCGCTAATTATTGCTTGCTGGACATTAATCACCGATGCAGTACGTGTTGTAATTGAAAAATATTGATATGATAGCTGAAAATAATGCACATAGTATATATAATTAAGCTTCTTTCATATACTATTTATGTATGACCTTCATTGTCAAGACAAATATTATATGGTCCATAACTAGATAGTTACGATGTGCCGATGGAACTGGTAGTTTTTGTATTGCCGATCATCATATAAAATTAATTCTTCAACAGCAGGCTGGATCATCATGTCCTAACGAAATAGCAGTGACAAAATTCAATATCTATATAACATGACTCAAATCCGCTGGGCAACAATATATGCAACCTACTTACCACTGTCAAATAAATCAGACATGCATATGCATAGTTATTTACACATACAAAAAATAGCATGTAAACATACAGCATAAGAGGAAGAAAGTGCATGAAATAATAAGCAATCTCAGAGACGGACATTAAAATATCATGGTTTGGGGGGGGGGGCGGTCAAATCTTTATTGTACATTTAAGGTCTTTCATGATAGGCTTTTAAATTTTATTACTTAATTACATTACAAATTACAATATATTCATTAAGTCACATTAGTTACACAGATGAAAAATGTTCACATTGTTGGTAATTTAGGAATCCAAATTTTTCTGGGAGTTAATTGATTTTTGGTTGTAATACACTTGAAGGGCTCTCATTTCATCTATGTAGGCACATCTTATCTAGGGTCTATGGCACCCAGCATACCGAAAGGTATCCATTGTAGTTTCTGCCATGTCTTTTAATGGTTGTGGATATCCACTGCTGTCCACCATCGTGATTAACCACTGCACCTATAAAATATAAACAGTCACTTAAATATAAACAATTCACAGTAAAATCAGAACCTTAACACTAATTCTATCAAGTTATAGTACCAAACAAAATATTTTATGTGTCTGAACTACATAAATGTATATCAACACTTCTGCAGGTAATTAAAATATTCGTGTTTATTTGAAATTGTTTATTGGCAAGTATATGCTATCAAGCCTCAGGGGGTCATAATTTTTATAAAAGTAAAGAAATGTCGTCTGCGCGTTGAAACATTATTTTTACAAGACACCTTTAGTAAGATACTCAGTTCATTGTAATCCAAGTGTAAATCATTTGTTTGATTGCGATCAAAGAAGTGTTCACCGGATTAAAGGGGTACAGTTTATTGGATTTTTTCCTGAGACATTAGCATACGACACATGCGTAGTTCAATTAAGCAGAATTTCGATCTTTTTATTAAACATGAACTAAGTTACGAAGGTACTTACATAACTAACAAGTATCTACTGTTGTTATTAAATCTATTTAAGTAGTTTTTGATAGTTGTCACTGATAATTACCAACAATATTTATAATTATTGTCTGCTGATTAAACCGAACCACATGTTTTACCTCGTTTTGCACTTCTACTTTCGGGGGCGCTTTGTATACTGTAGTCACGGAAACGTTTGCAAGAGTTAAAGTTTAAAATATTTGATGGGGCAAATTTACTACCCGATACGTACTTTAGATAAAAGGAAAAAATGAATGATCATTAAAATAACACAATAAGCCGCGAAATTGTAAATTTAACTTCTATTTTAAAAAAAACATTCGTTATCAATCCTTATCAAGGATACAAAATTCATTGAATAAAATTATTTTATTATAAAATTTAAAAAAAAGATTGATTCATAAATTAATACAACGGACATTTGCAATTAATTATGAGTAAATTTACTGTTCACTTATCACTCATTTATGGCTTCATTATACAAATAAAATATACAAGGCCTGCCAGCATACAAAATGCTAATTACAAGTGGGTTTACAACTAATTTACTCTCATGGCTTCGTTAGTGTGTGTCGTCGACCTGTCAATTAAGATTTGTATATACAAGGAACCCATGTTTAACTAATAATGAAGTTTTTTTCATATATACTTTTTATGGATATTTTCTAACTCCGTAGATTGTTTCTATGGATTTCTTTCGGACCAGTATAAATTTATTCTTTAAATTTTAAATAAAAATGAAAAGTATGTCTACAAACATTTTTCCGCTTACATAACGACAAAACGGAAGCAAAAACGCAATCTTTTTTTAAACCGTATTACATGCGACAATGATACAAATATATTTTCTACCGCGATTGTTTGAACTTATTATTTTATTAGGCATTGAATATGTAGTACCGTTAAGAAAATGCAGGTAACGTTAGCAAAAAACCAACCTGGAACATCTGTGTATTCATAAAAATGACCGGAAACACCCGTTAAATTGATTATCTTCAAGGAATATAACTACTTATCCAATTGTTTAATTGTCTTACCGTATCTGTATCAAAAGGCAATATATCATTAAAAAAAAAGAAATAAAATAAAATAAATAAGGTATATATAATTTTAATTACATTCATTTACCATAGTCTGGAAGCTTTTACGTTCCATAGTATTTAGAAGCAATAAATTACTTCAAAACAATATATTCTACATTTTTGCATAACTACAATTTATTAACTTCTTACCTATTTTGTCTTGCAACTGCGATGACAAGATGACACCTGCACCACAGAAATCGACATTGTGTATTGAAAATAGACGTGTATTCGGTGATATCGGGTAACAGATGAGTCACTGGCACTTGAAAAAAACTCGTACGATTTTGTTCTCGTACATACCGAAACGACGGATCTAGTTTAATTCGATTGTATTCATATATTTTTTTCTAAATCCGTATATATTTTTTAACGGATATTTCTACATCCGTAGATATATTTTTCTATATTTATTCTTAATTCGTATAAAATTATTGGTATATTATTTTACTTGGCTTAAACATAAAAGTAAAAATTATGTAAAGCAAAAAACGCGTTCTTTATTAAGCCGTATTATGAATATTCGAAAAATTTTTACCGGAATTGTTTAACTATTTTATATAGCATTGGGTGTTGATATTATCAATAAAACACCGTTTAACACCTGATGTGTACTCATAAACCATGTTCAGACAAAATGACCGGTAACACCTGTGGATTAATTATCTTCAATTAGTATAAAAACACTCTATGCAAATCGTTTGTCTAACTATATGTCACAAAAAGCAAGTTCTCATCGCAAAATTAAATAAACAATGTATATATTACGAAAATAATTTACCATAGTCTGTGGTAATTTTGGAAGCTTTTACGTTCCATATTTTTAAAACTACAGACTTGAAATAGTTGCCATAACTAGGGATAACTTTGACATTTAAACTGTTATGGCGGCTTTCTTTATATCTAGTAGCTGTAGATTATCGATCACGTTATCAGAAAATCGCGATCACTTGAGCGCTTTAGAAAGTTACGGTCGACAAGGCTAAAATTATTATCTTTCGGTTAAAAATAAAGTCCGTGTCTAATTTTGGAGAATATTGGTTAAAATAACGAAAAATGGTTAAAAATAGAGTTTTTAGCCGTTTTACTCTAATTTTTACCAAAAGTCGGGCATTTTAGCCGTTTAGGTTTACCAGTGATAGTAGTTCATCCATCCAAATTTTGATTCCGGATAATTATTCAAAAAGCTTGCATATAATTTAAATTAAACTATGGGAGATTGTTATAGTACAGTCAATGGTATTCCATGGCCCACACTTGGGCATCAAGCAAAATCCACTCTACCCAGGAATTACTAATTTTCTGCCCACCCAGTTTTGCGTGGATGAATTTTGTGATTTTGAACTTTCCACATGATTTGTGGATGTCGTGCAAAAACGTGCAAAGTTTTGCGCGGACTGATTACACATGTTAATCTGTATACATGCACGCTATTCCGTGAGAATTTGAATCTAAGAAATTGTTTATACAAGTACGTTACATTTTCTTTTTTTTGTACAAATAATATATTAAGGATACTTTTCGTTGATGTAAATTTTCATATCATGATACGATTGAACTGATAGATAAATTTATTCAATTAAATCATATACCGTAAAATGTTGACTGCAGTGCCATTTTGCCCAAAATATTATCTGAAATGCATGTACTAGCGTGTTTTCAGAACAAAATCAGTTCATTTTTTCAACAATGTTCAAATGTTCAATATTAGTATCATAAAATAAACAAATATTTTTTTAGAAGTGAACAAGTGTGTAGAGAAAAGAACATTTGTGGTTTATTAACCCTAAAAACGGAAGATAATGCTGCGATTATTTATACTTATGTATGTTGCTCAATCAAATGTGCCGCTTTAATAAGCTACCACCTTGTTTGTCAGTTAGGAAAAATGAACTTTTTTGTATGAAACACATTTTTTAATGATTAAGCAGCAGCGGTTTTGTGTTTCTTGTTTCAGAATATTCATAAACTTTCATGATATCAATTAAATTGTTAAGTTTAGGTCATCGTATTATGTGTGAAATACCTCCAAGAAACTCTGTTATACCATATATTTAAAAAAAGAAAATTTACGGACATGATGTTTATTTTACCAACATACATTTTACCAACATACTAGTACATGTATGTCAAATGAAGAATGACTAAATAAAGAAAAATAGTTTTAAAAAAGAAAGAAAGAATACCATTTTTATTATAATTTATGAGAAGTAACTATTCTGTTGTACCTGCAAAAGAAATATACATGTTGAAAATACGTATATATGATTAAACCAATACGATTATGTAATAATGCAGGTCAAATTGAATAACATCGTACATGTAACACATTGAATTTTAATATTGATCAATTTAAGCAGGAGTATCACTGAGCACTAGATCATTTGTTTCTAGTTTTTGTTTTGTTTTGTTTACCACACGAAAAATGAGTTAAATACACAAAATCTTTGCAATTTTTATTTGCATTACATATTTTAATCAAAAGGTGGAAGTCTGTGGGCATCAGTACGATCTGCGACACTTTTGTTTGCGTATATTGACCAGGAGCACCACTTAATCATGTTAATCGGATTACCTGTAAAAACATCGATTCGACGATTGACACCTGCTGTTTAAAACTATCGAGGTGAAATAATAAAATTCCTGTAAATTGGCTTTGGGGTCATAAATATGTCGTTTTACACTTGGAATAATGAATTTGTAACGAAAAATTTTAGTACTTGTTGGAAATCAAGTGACGAAATTGATTTAGAAATTTATCATCAATTTTCAAATGATTTGGTCAATGACAAAAGTGGCAAGCGCTAAAAAATTCCTTGCAGGTGAAAATAAATGATAGAGCAATGAATTGTTTGGTACAATATTCTCCTCTTTAAGGGAAATATAACAAAAAATAAGATAAAAAAAAAGATTTAGTAAGTGTCGTCTATGGAATTTTCCTCAATCATACATATCTATGGTTACAAACAGTAAACTATTTTATTACAGCTACATTAGGTGATCTGTTCGGTGATGCAGATGATATAAGCTCAGATGAAGAAGATAAAGAGAAAAAGCTTGATACGGGTGAAAGAGACGAAGAAAGACAGGTTAGATAAATACAAATCTACATTGTTAAATGTGACTTTTAGTAAATTTGTATATAATTTGTTAGTCTTTATTTAAAAATTGAGTTTTGATCTTTCCTGCGACAGTAAGACATATGGGATTACCACAGCACAGGCTTAACACTTTGCTTTGTAGTTTAAGCTGTAGGTCTATCAGTGTAGTCCAATTGTAGCTCATGATAAGTACTTGCTGTTTATTCATTCATAGTCCAGTAACCAATTGTTTTTGGATTAGGTCAGTTTTCAGCAGTGAAAATTGTTGCTATATGGTTTGTTCATCATCAGTACATGTGTCACCTGACCTTGACATTTATAAGTGACAATGTCTAAATGTTGTATCAAAAGTTTTATAATGATTGCTCTGGAAAGTAATTGTCTTCCCACTTGTTAAATTACATATTGGAAGACTTGTTTACACATTGCACGTAGATACCAAAAGTAGACAGTTTTGAGCAACTACAGAAAGCTGTATTATCTGTAAAGTTCTTAGCATTTGGTGTGAAAACTATCATATAATGTTTGAGAGTTGACCTCTCCTTGTCAGAAGGCGGGGTAAATCTTAGCCCCATTGTTGAAATGGTCTTGAGGACTGCCTACTTAGACCATCAGCTTACAAAGCCTGTGACAATTTGTTAGCAAATAGGGTATATTGAAAATTTCCCCCCCCCCCCCCCCCCCCCCGCCCCCTTGACCTTGTGTAATTGTAAGAATACCATATGTTATTCTTGATTTTATTAAGGGAAGTCCATTTGTACTACATTAGTGTGTCATATATAGATTTTATCTCAAGAAGATTGAGTTTTAACCATCACTATTGAAGAAATGACCAACCAACACACTTCAGCTGAAAAAACAACCTGCCCTGTCGACCAACACACTTCAGCTGAAAAAACAACCTGCCCTGTCGACCAACACACTTCAGCTGAAAAAACAACCTGCCCTGTCGACCAACACACTTCAGCTGAAAAAACAACCTGCCCTGTCGACCAACACACTTCAGCTGAAAAAACAACCTGCCCTGTCGACCAACACACTTCAGCTGAAAAAACAACCTGCCCTGTCGACCAACACACTTCAGCTGAAAAAACAACCTGCCCTGTCGACCAACACACTTCAGCTGAAAAAACAACCTGCCCTGTCGACCAACACACTTCAGCTGAAAAAACAACCTGCCCTGTCGACCAACACACTTCAGCTGAAAAAACAACCTGCCCTGTCGACCAACACACTTCAGCTGAAAAAACAACCTGCCCTGTCGACCAACACACTTCAGCTGAAAAAACAACCTGCCCTGTCGACCAACACACTTCAGCTGAAAAACAACCTGCCCTGTTTCATGAACTGTTTTTGACTTGTCAATGCATTCTTTTACAATTATATTTGTAAATGAAAACGGGGAAAATGTTGGTATTGCAGTTAAATTAGTTGAACATTTTAAATTTCAGTTTAATTCCAAAGAAACATTTTATGGCATTGTAAATTGTATAACCTTGTTATTATTGACAACGTTTTTTTCTAAGAAACTTTTTATGATAAATTTCACTCTCAAGTGCAATGCAAATCTTTTGTTGCCATTTAAGCAGACTTCTAAATTATTGGTTATTTCCCTTGTTGAATTCAGGACAAATTGCAAACAGAGATGTTTCGGGAAATGCATGCATTAAAAATTCAATATTTCATATCTTTATACCCCCTGCAAACTTGTTTTGGGGGGTATATAGGAATCACCCTGTCTGTCCGTCTCTCCACATCCCTTGTAAGCTCAACTTTTCCTAAACCGCTTGATGAAATTTAATGAAACTTAGCATAAAGGAAGAACATTATATGTAAATGGGTATCCCTTTGTGAGCATGCTCACAGTCCACACTCGTTGGACTTGAAAGCAAAGCAGGGGGTATCGCTTTGTGAGTGTACTCACAGTCCACACTTGTTATATTATGTATAACTAAATTTCTATTACATAAAACCAATCACTTAGACAATGAATAGACACCATTTTGGAACTGGTTTCAATATGCCATTTTCCATGGAATACGGTCCGATGTCTTGATTCAACATCACATTGTATGTATTCACAAGATACATTACATCACCATACTAAATGGTAACTTTATAGACTAGTTTAGCTTTTAAAGCCCCATGACCATTTGTCAAAAGATGCATAGATTTCAAAACCTTGGTGTTGGTATGTACAAAGCCAAAACTTGCTAGAAGACAGGGTTGATCTCGAACTCCCAGTGTTGACATGCATACGAAGCCCTATGACCGTTTGTTAGTAAAAAGGGTTGATGTCAATTCCCAGAATGCTATATGTTTTGTTACATGTATGTATTTATGCCATCATCATATGTATGCCATTGTTTCAACAAATGATTATTAGAAGTAGAGATATATACACTGTGAAAGTACTTTTCTTTGTGGGCATCAAATTTCGTGGTTTGGTTAAAAGTTACATGTTCCTAGATTCAGATGGTTGTTGCCAAGTTCTTATCTGTTAATGAAGTTTTATTCATTATGTATTTGTAATGTCGTGGTCTGAGGTCTCCACGAAAACCACGAAAAATGATACCTCACGAATAAAAAGCATTCCATATTATGTATACACCCCCAGTTTACAAAGCCCCAGTCTGTTTGTTATGTATTCATTATTGGTCATTATGCATGTATTTTCACCAACAGTTGATCACATTTTATATTTGTTTATTCATGTTATTAGGACAAAGGGTCTGATGAAGAACGTGAAGAAGAGCCACAGGAAACCTTAATTGAAGTGGAGATTCCCCGTATTGTCACAAATCTTGGACGGACTATCCATTATGTCAAATTACCCAACTTCCTCAGTGTGGAAACCAGGTACCATCTAACAGAATAACAGACCTGTTTCCTCGCTTACTACACATTCTACCTTTAATATTTAGGATCAGATTTCACCCTGTGTTTGCCCCTTATAATATTCAGCATGTCCATTCAAACATGTTTTCCAATCAGTAAGGTAATCTTTTGCAGAAGGTTGACATGCATACAGGGATTTGTTAATATCTGTGTAAAAGGCAATGACAAGCCCTACAGTTAATTTATTGAATTTTGTTGGTTTCAGTGAAATAAAAATTTTTCTGTGATATTATGGTGTCCATATATACCTCCGAACCGAAAATAAAATATATTTTCTGATTTTAGGACATTTTGCCCTTCATGTCTGTTTACTACATATTTCTCTTAATTGGATGAGACTTCAAACACCAAACCATTTCCTGACGGCTTCGTGTAAAAAAAAGTTGTTATTTTCATGGAATATAATAAGGAAATCAAATATTCCTGATAAATGCATAAACACTTCCAAGGATTGAACTTCAAACGTAATAAAAACTGGCATTTCCTAACAAGGAAGGAAATAGTCTTGCACTAGAATTATCAAAACCTGTTGCTACAGCCTTTTATGTTCTAATTGTTTTAACCGTAGGTGGCCACGTAGTATTTAAGGTGGCAGAAAAGTGTTACCTAATTAGTTTCATTTAATAAACTTTTATTAATTTTTATTAAACAATATAAGTAAATGTTGGAAATAGACATTTTATTGCATATTTCTGTTTATTACGTAACTTCTGCCAAATTGATTATGCCATCAAGAAGAATTCACTGTTGCTTCATTAACACTAGTCTTGGAAACTTGGCAATATAAAACCGCAATAATTGATACTTTTTATAACCTGTAGCAGTCTTGGCATACTGGTAGAACAATAGGTTTTCCAAACCAGTAACAGACACATTTTTGTTCTTTCAGACCATATGATACCACAACATACGAAGATGAAATAGATGAAGATGAAGTTTTAGATGAGGAAGGAAGAGCAAGGCTTAAACTGAAGGTACATTTTTGGTTTAAGATTAACATATAAAGTCGATATTTATTCACCCCCAGGGAACCCCTTGTTTCTGTTTGGATATTAACATATAAAATCAACATATATTCAGCCCAAGAAATCACTGGTTTCTGTGTTAGGATTAACATACATAGGCAACAATTATTCACCCCAAGGAACCCCTGGATAGTCAAGCAAGACCCGTCAGAATAAATGAGTCCATTATTGTAAAGGACATACGAATACACAAATCCAGTTAAATTAATGGGGCCTAACTGATTCTGATATGACGTGCCTAAAATGCTGTGTCTACACTGATAAAATGAGTATATGTTTATAATCAGCATCATAAAAGATTAACAGTCTTTATGGAGACATAATAGCACAATATTTTACATACTTTAACAGTGTCACAATCAACTTTGTGTCCTAAATGGCTGACAAGTCCTGCAAATCATAGGTTATGTTGCTAATGAAATTTAATATATATGTCCTGTTAGAATCAATTACTATATATTCATGCCCCAATGAATCATTTCTTAAAAGTACACAAGCCATTAAGTTCTAGAGAAGCAGGGTTATTAAAAATCTTAAAAGATGACAGGATGTATATAATTTATTACTCTATCAAAATTGTACTGCATTCCCTTTGGCAAAATTTCTTAAAAGTAAACATTTCTTCATGGGATGAGAATTTACTCAGTTACCATGAAAACAGAGAAATTAGACAGTTTTGATTGGTTGAAATTGACAAAAAAAATTGTCCATGTAAGAATTTTGTAGAGGCATCAGGCCCTGATCAAATTAAACTCAAGGTTCTTAGTGGTCATGAAATTCTGAAAAAGCCATGAATTTGAAAGCTGATTTATTTAAGGCATTCAAGAGTCATAGAATCCCAAAATTTTGATAAAGGCATTCAATTCCCTGTCTATAACAAACATTACTGTCAGATTTAAGCATAGTGGACAAGTTGTATTTTTTGGAGGCAGACCACCTAAGTTATAAATTCAGTGAATTTGTTCTACTGATACCTTACAATTTACTATTGTGCCATTATCTCATTTTCTATGTAAAATTGCAAGTCATCAGTGACACTGTCATTGTATTTGGAGACCAAAGTTGGAGGGGAGGGGGATATGATCCTTGTAAATTGTACCTTCTGGTACTCAACATCCATTTTTGTTATTTCCACACATGACATAAATCAGTTTAAAAAAGTCATGATAAAGACATAAAGGCATGATAAAGTCATGATAAATGTTTTCTTGCTAGATGGTTTAGAATGGTAAATATTGTAAGATTCTATTAATGTTGTATTGTTTATCTCAAATGATAAGTCACCACATGGTCTGGTAACACTGAAGTTACAAGGTTTGAGTCTCAATGTGGGTAGAGTGCGCTTGACTCAGTCTAAATAGACAAGGATTGCTAGTTTTCCTAACTGCAGGTACTCAGCTTCCTTCCCCCAAAAAACTGGATGCCATGATATATCTGAAAGATTGCTGAGAGTGGTGTTAAACACCATTCAAACAAACAAAGGGTAAGTCCCGTAGATGCTCACTTAAAGTCGGTCCGCATATAAGTCGGGGGGGGGGTCTTTGGGGCCTTAAAATCTGGTATTTTGCTGTTGACCCTCGTATAAGTCGGTCGGAAGACAGACGTGTTGACATGAGGTCATAATCAAATAAACATTTGTGAATAAAAATCATTATATCAGTAAGACTTCTTGTTTATTATTTGTTTCTCGTGTTTTATGAGTTAAATATCGCTTGTCATTTATCGTAAGTGGTTTGTTTACACTAGTGTACACATGTTTTGAAAATGTAAACGTAATTATCTCCCTGAATTTGCTATGACTAAAAACCATCAAAAAGACAAACACAAGTAAATATACAAATATTAATTTTCGTAATTATTTAATAGTTAAAGCAGAGTTTTTAAAATAAAATAAACGAAAGCTAAAATACAAAATATAAAGGAATATGGTTTGTAAAATAAAATAATAATTGATAAAAAAAAACGAATTCTGTAGCATATATGTATTAGTTAGTTTATCTTGATTTTCGGTTTTTAGGTGTATCATGACATCACCGGATGTATTATGCAATACATACAAATAAATGAATACTTGTGTAAACAGTGGTAAATACGAATGGAAATATGGAAACTGGATAAAATAAACAATACACAAGTAAAAACAATCTTTATTAATGTCTTAAATATACTTTATTTAGCATAACTAATCATGTATCTGTCTATTTTCGTCTTTATAGTTGGCGATCTATGTACGGCCTTTAAACTTCGACCGGAATTCTTTCCTCTTGTGGTATGACTTGCTTATAAGTCAGAAACCTTCTCTAAAACCAAATTTTAACTCCCAATTTACGTGCGAGTATGTATGATAACACTGCTTTTCCAATGCAGTTTTGACTAGTACTATACAAACAGAAAAATTCTTATGTACATGTAGAGCCCATTTTTACATACTTTTTTTTACAGGTGGAGAATGGTATCAGGTGGCGTAAAGTCAAAGATGCTGATGGGAATGAAGTCTTAGATGAATTTGGAAGACCTAAAAAAGAAAGTAATGCCAGAATTGTACGATGGTCGGATGGCAGGTACATGTATTTCCATCATGCACATTCATCCCAGGATGCATTGTAGGAAATTCTCGCTTTGCTACCACTTACCGACCTGTAGATATTTTCTCGTTTTCATGAATATAAAATTTCCTATTTGATTGGTTGCTTGTACTTCCGGCGATGGGTTTACAACTAATCAAAATAGTTTTATCCAATAAATGTCGTTCCCATTGGCTAATAAAATTCAATGAATATTAATGAAAACGTGAAACTATCTACAAGTATGCACACTGTTGGCAAGTGAAAGCAAAGCGAGAACACGATCCGACGTGGGTTTCTGACGATGCCAATGATGTCACATAATCATTTTGATATGACTTTTCATAGGTACTCTAGCAAGAACATACTGGATGGTCAAATAATTGCTGTTTAAGAACTTTTATTACCAAATTGCAAAAAGTTATAAAAAATCTGGCTAATGCAATATTCACTTTGGGAATAGAAAAATTGAAGAACATTTTTGAGATTTCAGGGATGTAAGTTAGAAACTTATATTTGTAGCTGCAGAACTGACTACCGACAACTTGGCTGGTGATACCCTGGAGGACTATTAGTCCAATCTAAACCAGTGGTTAAGAATAAAATGTCATGAAAAATACCTCATGTATTGAATGTTCTTTCTCTGGTCATCATATCACATTTGCACCAGGCAGTTCTGATCCTATTGACTTTTGGCCACCAGGCAGTTCTGATCATATTGACTTTTGGCCACCAGGCAGTACTGATCATATTGACTTTTGGCCTTCAGGCAGTTCTGTTCATATTGAATTTTGCTCACCAGGCAGATCTGATCATGTTGACCTTTGGCCACCAGGCAGTTCTGATCCTATTGACTTTTGGCCTCCAGGCAGTTCTGATCATATTGACTTTTGGCCTCCAGGCAGTTCTTATCATATTGACTTCTGGCCACCAGGCAGTTCTGATCCTATTGACTTGGCCACCAGGCATTTCTGATCATATTGGCTTTTGGCCACCATATAGTTCTAATCATATTGACTTTTGGCCACCAGGCTGTTTTGATCATATTGACTTTTAGCTGATATATTTTAGTTTTAAAATATTAAGATTTTAACTATTCAAATTGCTGTGCTTTTTTTTCTTGTAGTATGTCACTCCATCTTGGTAATGAAATATTTGATGTACACACAATGCCTATACAGGGAGATTTCAACCATTTGTTTGTCAGACAAGGAACTGGTCTACAGGGACAGAGTGTGTTCAGAACAAAAGTCAACTTCAGGTAATATTGGTGGTTTCACCTTTTTCTTTTAAACGGAGGGGCCGTGTTGGCCGAGTGGTTAATGTATTTCGTCTACTTTTCATCACGGGGTCTGTCAACAATGAGGTTGCGGGTTCGAGTCTCGCTGCAGGCAGGGTCCACTTGACTCAAGTGATAATTGACAAGGATTGCCAGTTTTCCTAATGAAGGTGGGGGGTTTTCTTTGGGTACTCCGACTTCCTCACTCAATACAAACTGGACGCCATGATACAGTTGAAAAATTGCTGAAAGTGACGTTTAACACTATTCAAACAAACAAATGGGTTCGCCTGCATCCTCCCCCAATAAAAACTAGATGCCATGATATAGGTGAAAAATTGCTGAAAGTGGCGTTAAACACAACACCATCCTTTAAACTGCTGTTTAGGCCATATTTGTATTTTATAACCTGGATGAGGTTTCACTGTCAGAATGGTTAATGAATAGGTGTAATTGCGTTCAGTCGTTTTTTTCAAGTGATGGAAGCTTATTCAGAATTTTACTGTCGAAATAATCTTATTTTAGTTTTGTGATTTGTTGCATTTAGTGCAGAATTTAGTTATATTACTCGTAATGTAGCAAATACAAAATTCTAAATTTGATCTATTTATACAAACATGATATACATATATGTTATTAAAGCTTCAGACATTACGAAACTAACGGCAAACAATCTTTATTGAAGAAATTTCCTTTTTTGTCTTTGAAAATGCTATGATACGACGAGTCATTGATAACTTTTCCGTATATATTCTAATTTAAGTAAAATCACACTAATTTGCATACTATAACAACCATTCCATATTTGTCAGGGCCTCAGTGACAATAATAACCTTAACTCCAATCAAGATATTTTAATCCGTTTCTAAACTCATTTTCATCACTACCCTACTTTCTGACATTTTGCTTTTCATTTTGAACAAACATCATGTGATACATGATTTTTTCCTCTGCCGCAATGAATCTTGGTAGCTAATTTGTTCAATGACCTACTACCAAAAACAGTGTGGATAAATGGGAAACATTGAATTACATTTCCTTTTACATTACTCAGCTCCCATAATGCTTTGTGTATCTTCAAAGTCCCGAATTCTCAGAAGTTAACATTCAACTGTTAAAAATGAAAACAAAATGTGAGAATGTAAGGGTAGTGATAAAAATGAGCTAAGAAACGGATTAAAATTATTTTTAGTCATGTTAAAGTGATTATTTTCATGGAAAAAAATATCTAGAGAAGCGATTTATATATAGTTGATCCACACATTAAATTTATAGCATCATGAGATTGTGAAATGTGCCAACTCAGATCCATGTCCCAAAGTCCGCTGTTTTGTCTACGGAGAGCTATCTTGACTTCCCAGAGATTGTGAAATGTGCCAACTCAGACCCATGTCCCAAAGTCCGCTGTTTTGTCTACGGAGAGCTATCTTGACTTCCCAGAGATGTGAAATGTGCCAACTCAGACCCATGTCCCAAAATCCGCTGTTTTGTCTAGGGAGAGCTATCTTGACTTCCCAGAGATTGTGAAATGTGCCAACTCAGACCCATGTCCCAAAATCCGCTTTTTTGTCTATGGAGAGCTATCTTGACTTCCCAGAGATTGTGAAATGTGCCAACTCAGACCCATGTCCCAAAGTCCGCTGTTTTGTCTACTGATAGCTCTCTGACTTCCCAGAGATTGTGAAATGTGCCAACTCAGACCCATGTCCCAAAATCCGCTGTTTTGTCTACGGAGAGCTATCTTGACTTCCCAGAGATTGTGAAATGTGCCAACTCAGACCCATGTCCCAAAGTCCGCTGTTTTGTCTACGGAGAGCTATCTTGACTTCCCAGAGATTGTGAAATGTGCCAACTCAGACCCATGTCCCAAAGTCCGCTGTTTTGTCTATGGAGAGCTATCTTGACTTCCCAGAGATTGTGAAATGTGCCAACTCAGACCCATGTCCCAAAGTCCGCTGTTTTGTCTACGGAGAGCTATCTTGACTTCCCACGCAAAAAAAAACGTCGGCAAGGGATTTGCGTACTAGGAACATTTGTGTAATGTATTTTCCATGTGTTTTATTGTAATTTTAGGCCACATTCAACGGAATCATTTACACACAGAAAAATGACATTGTCATTAGCAGACAGGTCAACTAAAACCCAAAAAGTCAAAGTATTACCTATCCATGGCAAAGATCCTGATGCTAACAGAAACGAAATGATTAAGGTATAAATATTGTTTAATATTAATTATAAAAGACGAAGTATTAACAGACCATTGGCAAAGACCCTGATGTGAATTTACATGTTTGAGGGTTGAGAAATACTGATATCGACCACATATCAAAGTTAATAACTGTTTTGTTATATGAATAAAGCCAACAAATCCTCATCTTAAATATATTAGCAGTAGTAAATATATAAGCAGGATACGTGTCAATTGTTGTTGACAAGATTTGTGTGTTACAAATGTGTACATGATTAAAATCAGAAAACAGGTCAATATTGTATTCCACTTGACCGCTTTGCAGCAGACAAAAAGAACCATATTTTGATGCCATTTTATTACTGTTGCAATTTAAAATGGCTGAAAATGGTTGAATTTTTTATTGGAAAAAACAGGGTTGGAGGCAGAGAATTTCAAACTATCTTCAAGTAAATTTAAAATATCATCTAAAATTTTACTCTTGATCAATGTTAACTAAGAGCTTGTGAACAGATAAAAAAACATGTTAGTTACAAACACACACAAGCTTCACAAGGAGGCTTTAGATTAAAGTTTGACATTGCAAAAATTGTTTCTGCTGAGCCAGGGTGACAGATGAGCCTTATCCAATGAAATTAAAAAATGTTTTTATGAACACACTTTTAATTCATTGATCAACAACTGTATTACATTTGAATGTCAGTAGCTCGAACTTGGATCACTCGAACACCCGGGATTTCTCGAACACCTATAACAGTACGGAACTTTTCCCCAATATAATCAATGTTAAAATTGCTTTGATTTCTCGTACACTGATTTCTCGAAAACTCAAACTAAATTAGCAGTCCCAATAGTAAAAATCTATTGAAAAAACCGTGAATAACTTTTGTTGGCCCCTTCGAGTTCGAGCCGTAGAAGTTCGACTGTATTTTTTTAAAATTATATACATGTAAATTAAAGATCAAATGATTAATAGATGTTTAATGATAGTAATGTAAATATTTCAACATTGTTGTTGTAGTTCAATCAATTATTTGTTAGTTCATAAACTTTTCTGAGTTTACAATTTTTATTGGTGCAAGCATTAGCTCATTGCATTGTTATATTATATATGAAAAGGGTTGGAATTGGTATATTGCCTTGTTTTTAAATGTCATTCATATATATGATGTTTGACACAATAATGCATACTTTAACATGAATTATTAAGAAATAAGTTAAATAAAATGAATAATATGTTCCTGGATTGATAATACCTTCCATAGAATCGTTTTTCTCTTACTGTAGTCCTGATATCATACCCTGCTTAATGTAAAAAAAACACTGACTAATTTGATTGGAGGATTGTTCAACACTGACTCATAAGATTGGATGATTGTTCAACACTGACTCATCCGATTGGATGATTGTTCAACACTGACTCATCTGATTGGATGATTGTACATTGTGTATCTTTTGATAACACGTTCTGATTAGTTATGTTGGGCAACTGTCTTCTCATTTTAGCTATTAAACTATTTTCCTTGCAATCAGGTACCTCATCAAATACTCTTCTATAATACAACATTAACTGACATGTTGGATTTCAGGAATTCAATATGGTTGCTTGGTTTATATTGCATCCTTAGTTACAAGCAAAAACCATGAATTTTATGAACATTGGTCTATCAAATTTCTGAATTCATACAAATTTAATAAGCTATCTGTTATCAGAAAGAAGAGGAAAAACTTCGAGCAGCAATTAGACTGGAAGGAACAAGAAAACGAACGAAGGAGAAAAACTTGGCTAAAGGTGTGTCCGGTAATTACCTGGAAGACGAGGAAGATGAAGACGAGGGTGAAATCTCTATTGCTGCCATTAAAAAACATTACAAAAGTGTCAAAGGTAGGTCATCCATGATTGCAGAACCGTTTATTGTTGAGGGGAGGGACGTGGCTAGTAAACTTGGAGTTTTATTGTAACAAATGTTTTGTCTCCAATATTGACCATTAATATGTCCAATGCTCTGTTATCTCCTATGTATTTTCATATATTCATTAATTTGAATGTTATGTGTTAACTTAAAATAAAATTCTGTCCTAATTTAAAATCTGAGATCTCCCCTTTTCCAGTGTCTTTGTGAGTTTAGAAGGCCCATTTTATTAGTCCCATTTACTAAAATCCCCTCATCCCCTAATGCTCTAACTTAAAACTACTTCACATTGATTTAAATTATGTAATTTAAGAAATATATCCCTCTTTACTGTCCAACCAAGGGAATTAATTCATCAGTGTAGGATGTTAAAAACCCTTAATCGAAAATCGATCCCTCTTTTCAGAGGCTACCATGTATACATGTGGGTCCAATGGCTTTTGATATTAAAATGTTTAAGTCATACACTGTATATTGTAATATGTATTTTCTAATGTTTCAGTACAGTAGTCCCTCTTGTAAAAGATCACCTGTTCCATAAGACCATATGTTCTGTGTGGAACAGCTGGTCGTTTACAAGAGGGGCCACTGTACTGAAACATTAGAAAAAACATGCAGTAAATTGTGTTATTTTGGTTTATTTGGTTTCCATGAAAGAGCAAAAATTAACATACCTAAATAATGCATGCACCAACATTTTTCATGCCAAAATATTGGACCAGTTAGACAATATTGTCGTCTATGGCTTAAAATATCGGTAATACACACCTGTGTGTAAAGGAAAATTACAGGTATACATTTGAATGCATTTTTCCTTATTTTGTTATAAAATCGTTAAGAGTATAAATTTCTATTCACACACAATTATATCTGGCCAACTATTTACTAATTAGACTCTGTTGTTGATAATAAAAACAAACTCAAGATATACCGGTACTACTGCAATACAAAAAGGACTAAAATTTAAATCCTAGATCATTATCTACTGACATAGGCCAATAATGAACATTTGTTTTATATGATATGTGTGGTAATTACCTAATCCAAAAAAACTTAACACATTTAGGCGTCATGGCTGGATCTCTAAGTGGATACATGCCGTACCCGTAAATTATATACCAATATATACAGTATACGTGGTGAAAATTTAGCGTTTTTGTTGACAAACTGTATGAGTTTATTTTGGCGTAATGTTATTTTCCCGATCCGTAATCATAATGAATAACTCTATCATTTGACATAATATTTCGCGCGTTCTTATTTTCGCGTTCCAACCACCGCGAAAAAAACCACTTATACGGTAATTTGTAAACAAATATAACAAGTACTGCAATTTAAAGGGAGTAACTATCGAAGGTGCAAAAATTTAACACAACAGTTAAACACCAAAATTAAACACACCAAAATAAAACATGAGGCTTTTGATAGAAAAACATCAAAATTTCCAGACTTCAAAATAACCTGATTTACAATATGCAGTATCCAGGGTATGACTTGGATTTTAAAATCAAAAGTCATTCGCCCAGTGACTTACAAGACTTCACAAGCCCAAGACCATTTTACCATTTTTTTAATTCTTTTCAATAGTTTATTTTAGGCCATGTAAAAAATCATTATCTTCTCAGGCCACTTTTCAAATTTGTTGATGAGACACAGAGGAGTCTTTTTTTTCCTTGTTTTTTCTTAAAAAAATTGTTGCTTCTCAGGCCATTATTTAATATTTTTAATGAGACAGGGCGGCTCTTTTTTTTTTGGCATGTGGAAACTATCATCATGTCTGAACTATTAAAATATAGCATCTGTTCTTATATACTGGTATATTCCCTACTTGCGGTAAACAAGATTTATCTCCCATTTGCAGAGTTATATGTTCTTTAGAGCAGGTACTTTATAGTACCTACTGTGGGTAAAAAGTAGTTTTTCTACAATATTTTTTTGGGGGCCTCGGTGGCCGAGTGGTCAAGGTAGTTCGTCTACTATTGATCATGTGGTCTGTCAACACTGAGATTGTGGGTTCGATTCTCACTGCAGGCAGGGTGTACTCAACTCCAATCTTAATTGACAAGGATTGCCAGTTTTCCTACTGCAGGTCGGGGGTACTCTCCGGGTACTCCGGCTTCCTCCCCCAATAAAAACTGGACGCCATGAAATAGCTGACATATTGCTGAAAGTGGCGTTAAAACACCATTCAAACAAACAAACAAACAAAACAATATTTTTTTATTCACATATAGCAAAGCATCTGGTAAAATTTATTATGATATGCAAACTAATTCTGCAGTTTTTTTAGTTGTACTGGAAGAGTCAGTCCACAGACATTATTTTTAAAAAAATAAAAACATGATTTTTCCCTATCTGTTCAATACTTGATACCTGCTGTTATGAAAGACAACTCTTGCAAATGGGAAGTAACTCTTGTATTCCAAAATTAGGGAATAAAACAAGAAATTGAAGAATTCCGTTTTAATGGAAAATTAAAACCAACTTTTTGTATACATATGTGTTGTCTTCTTTTTGATATATGTACTGCATATCTACAACTGAGAACCTCAGCCCATGAAAAAGAATGCTTTTAATACCTGGGATTTTGCTGAGATTAAATGACTGTCTGATTTCAATACAGAATCATTTTCCTGGAGTTCTGCTTTGCTTTTGATTTGAATAAAGAATCATGTTGCTGAGATTTAGTTTTCAATACTTAACATATCTACCAAAAGCAGTGATAGCTTCCCTGACTTTACAATTCATACTGATTTGATCAAATTCAATCTTGGACCTCCCAATGAAGGCATCGGCTGTGTAACCTTCAAATTTGACAAAGGCTGCTGCATCGTTGGCTTTAATTGATTCTAACAAGTCCCCAAGCGTACTCTCTGTCATATAATTGCAATGAATTGATCACCGTATTATCGTTTTTCCTCCCGAGAGGACTTGGCATGACACCAAAGACGATGCCATGCTGAAGGAAGTTAAACAAACGATGTATATGGCCATATATTAAATCACCACACCACGTGATGAAGCGTGTTCATGAAAACGTTTCGCTGATTATTAAGATCGCAATCATAAAGTTAATGGGTAACAGAAATAGATGCGAAATATGTTCTGGTGGGACGCGGAACAGCAGATTTTTAATTTTTACTTTTTGGTATGATAAAAAACGACGAATGCAGCGGGTTAATAGGACACTCAGCAGGGCCTGAGAAGCTAATAATATTTTTTTTTGGCCTTAAGCATGGATGTGCATGGTTTATTTATATTCTGTTGATCAAAGCACAAACATTTTGAACCTACAGTGAATGTATGGTAAAATAAGGAAATTTTTAGTCCTGCAAAATGGAAACATCAAATTATTTGTATATTACACATATAAAAATTTGTAAGCCAGTCAAGCATGTGTTGTTTTATTTTCTTGTCTGTTCAGTTATGTTCCTGGCCACTTGCTGTCTGATAACTGCTTATTTTGCACATTGTCGGCAAAATTAATTTGTTTGTATGACCCTTTATGGCTTAGAAAAGGTAGAAAAGCCAGGCTCTGACAATGTACAAATATTTATGCAAATAAGTCAAAATGTTCAGGCAGTAATCAATAGATTTTAAGCAGTCAGTTTAGTTACATCAGTTTAGTTGTTACAGCAGAGTTGCTTTTACCTAGTTATGTCTTCCCCAATTGGTGGGAAGACATATTGATTTTGTCCTGTCCATCACTAAGTTATTCCGTTCAACTCCTGTGAAACTACTCAATCAAATTTTATGAAACTTGTAATGTAACAAGTACCATAT
Source organism: Limnoperna fortunei (assembly GCA_944474755.1). Classification (NCBI taxonomy): domain Eukaryota; kingdom Metazoa; phylum Mollusca; class Bivalvia; order Mytilida; family Modiolidae; genus Limnoperna; species Limnoperna fortunei. Next base: position 33,761,379 of record OX104123.1, read on the forward strand.
GTAGTTATGTAGTTATGCATATTACCAGGAAATTTTGATCCTCAAAATTTTTTTGGAGTTATGGCTCTTTGAACTTAGAATTTTTCCAGAAATTCCTTACAATTCATGGTTTCTGCTCAACTCCTCTGAAACTTTTGCACCAAATTTTAAGAAACTTGGTATTGTAACAAGTACACCATATTTAGTTGTGCTTATTACCAGGAAATTTTTATCTTCTGAGTTAAATCTGAGGAACAGGGGGAGACATCGTTTTGTATGCAAAAACAAAATTTAATATTTGTATTACAGTACCTAGTTATATTTGTTTTATAATACCTAGTTATATTTGTATTTCAGATCAGATATATTCTTCTGACAGTGACTCTTATGATTCTGATAGGGAGAGGTCAGGTGCACAGAGACTAATGAAAGCCAAGAAAGGAACCATTGATGATGAGGTAAGTGTTCCTGATAGGGAGATGTCAGGTGCACAGAGACTAATGAAAGCCAAGAAAGGAACCATTGATGATGAGGTAAGTGTTCCTGATAGGGAGAGGTCAGGTGCACAGAGACTAATGAAAGCCAAGAAAGGAACCATTGATGATGAGGTAAGTGTTCCTGATAGGGAGATGTCAGGTGCACAGAGACTTATGAAAGCCAAGAAAGGAACCATTGATGATGAGGTAAGTGTTCCTGATAGGGAGAGGTCAGGTGCACAGAGACTAATGAAAGCCAAGAAAGGAACCATTGATGATGAGGTAAGTGTTCCTGATAGGGAGAGGTCAGGTGCACAGAGACTAATGAAAGCCAAGAAAGGAACCATTGATGATGAGGTAAGTGTTCCTGATAGGGAGAGGTCAGGTGCACAGAGACTAATGAAAGCCAAGAAAGGAACCATTGATGATGAGGTAAGTGTTCCTGATAGGGAGAGGTCAGGTGCACAGAGACTAATGAAAGCCAAGAAAGGAACCATTGATGATGAGGTAAGTGTTCCTGATAGGGAGAGGTCAGGTGCACAGAGACTAATGAAAGGCAAGAAAGGAACCATTGATGATGAGGTAAGTATTCCTGATAGGGAGAGGTCAGGTGCACAGAGACTAATGAAAGCCAAGAAAGGAACCATTGATGATGAGGTAAGTGTTCCTGATAGGGAGAGGTCAGGTGCACAGAGACTAATGAAAGCCAAGAAAGGAACCATTGATGATGAGGTAAGTGTTCCTGATAGGGAGAGGTCAGGTGCACAGAGACTTATGAAAGGCAAGAAAGGAACCATTGATGATGAGGTAAGTGTTCCTGATAGGGAGATGTCAGGTGCACAGAGACTAATGAAAGCCAAGAAAGGAACCATTGATGATGAGGTAAGTGTTCCTGATAGGGAGAGGTCAGGTGCACAGAGACTAATGAAAGCCAAGAAAGGAACCATTGATGATGAGGTAAGTGTTCCTGATACGGAGAGGTCAGGTGCACAGAGACTAATGAAAGCCAAGAAAGGAACCATTGATGATGAGGTAAGTGTTCCTGATAGGGAGAGGTCAGGTGCACAGAGACTTATGAAAGGCAAGAAAGGAACCATTGATGATGAGGTAAGTGTTCCTGATAGGGAGAGGTCAGGTGCACAGAGACTAATGAAAGCCAAGAAAGGAACCATTGATGATGAGGTAAGTGTTCCTGATAGGGAGAGGTCAGGTGCACAGAGACTTATGAAAGCCAAGAAAGGAACCATTGATGATGAGGTAAGTGTTCCTGATAGGGAGAGGTCAGGTGCACAGAGACTAATGAAAGCAAAGAAAGGAACCATTGATGATGAGGTAAGTCTTCCTGATAGGGAGAGGTCAGGTGCACAGAGACTAATGAAAGCCAAGAAAGGAACCATTGATGATGAGGTAAGTGTTCCTGATAGGGAGAGGTCAGGTGCACAGAGACTAATGAAAGGCAAGAAAGGAACCATTGATGATGAGGTTAGTGTTCCTGATAGGGAGAGGTCAGGTGCACAGAGACTTATGAAAGCCAAGAAAGGAACCATTGATGATGAGGTAAGTGTTCCTGATAGGGAGAGGTCAGGTGCACAGAGACTAATGAAAGCCAAGAAAGGAACCATTGATGATGAGGTAAGTGTTCCTGATAGGGAGAGGTCAGGTGCACAGAGACTTATGAAAGGCAAGAAAGGAACCATTGATGATGAGGTAAGTGTTCCTGATAGGGAGATGTCAGGTGCACAGAGACTAATGAAAGCCAAGAAAGGAACCATTGATGATGAGGTAAGTGTTCCTGATAGGGAGAGGTCAGGTGCACAGAGACTAATGAAAGCCAAGAAAGGAACCATTGATGATGAGGTAAGTGTTCCTGATACGGAGAGGTCAGGTGCACAGAGACTAATGAAAGCCAAGAAAGGAACCATTGATGATGAGGTAAGTGTTCCTGATAGGGAGAGGTCAGGTGCACAGAGACTTATGAAAGGCAAGAAAGGAACCATTGATGATGAGGTAAGTGTTCCTGATAGGGAGAGGTCAGGTGCACAGAGACTAATGAAAGCCAAGAAAGGAACCATTGATGATGAGGTAAGTGTTCCTGATAGGGAGAGGTCAGGTGCACAGAGACTTATGAAAGCCAAGAAAGGAACCATTGATGATGAGGTAAGTGTTCCTGATAGGGAGAGGTCAGGTGCACAGAGACTAATGAAAGCAAAGAAAGGAACCATTGATGATGAGGTAAGTCTTCCTGATAGGGAGAGGTCAGGTGCACAGAGACTAATGAAAGCCAAGAAAGGAACCATTGATGATGAGGTAAGTGTTCCTGATAGGGAGAGGTCAGGTGCACAGAGACTAATGAAAGGCAAGAAAGGAACCATTGATGATGAGGTTAGTGTTCCTGATAGGGAGAGGTCAGGTGCACAGAGACTTATGAAAGCCAAGAAAGGAACCATTGATGATGAGGTAAGTGTTCCTGATAGGGAGAGGTCAGGTGCACAGAGACTTATGAAAGCCAAGAAAGGAACCATTGATGATGAGGTAAGTGTTCCTGATAGGGAGAGGTCAGGTGCACAGAGACTAATGAAAGCCAAGAAAGGAACCATTGATGATGAGGTAAGTGTTCCTGATAGGGAGAGGTCACGTGCACAGAGACTAATGAAAGCCAAGAAAGGAACCATAGATGATGAGGTAAGTGTTCCTAGACAGCATGTCCACATGTCAGGGTTACCTTTTCCTTAAAACTCTGACAAATTTAGTTAAGAAATCTGTGACAGCATCCACACGTCAGGGTTACTGTCCACAGAACCCTGACAAATTAAGTTAAGAAATCTGTGACAGCATCCACACGTCAGGGTTACTGTGTCCACAGAACCCTGACAAATTAAGTTAAGAAATCTGTGACAGCATCCACACGTCAGGGTTACTGTGTCCACAGAACCCTGACGAATTAAGTTAAGAAATCTGTGACAGCATCCACACGTCAGGGTTACTGTGTCCACAGAACCCTGACAAATTAAGTTAAGAAATCTGTGACAGCATCCACAAGTCAGGGTTACTGTGTCCACAGAACCCTGACAAATTTAGTTAAGAAATCCGTGACAGCATCCACACAAGTCAGGGTTACTGTGTCCACAGAACCCTGACAAATTTAGTTAAGAAATCAGTGACAGCATCCACACATCAGGGTTACTGTGTCCACAGAACCCTGACAAATTTAGTTAAGAAATCTGTGACAGCATCCACACGTCAGGGTTACTGTGTCCACAGAACCCTGACAAATTTAGTTAAGAAATCCGTGACAGCATCCACACAAGTCAGGGTTACTGTGTCCACAGAACCCTGACAAATTTAGTTAAGAAATCAGTGACAGCATCCACACATCAGGGTTACTGTGTCCACAGAACCCTGACAAATTTAGTTAAGAAATCCGTGACAGCATCCACACAAGTCAGGGTTACTGTGTCCACAGAACTCTGACAAATTTTAGTTAAGAAATCAGTGACAGCATCCACACATGGCCTAGTTATTGGTCTTTGGCCAGCTATATTCTGTTTCATCTGTGCCTCAGACCAATACAGCAAGCCTTCGACCAATAACTAGGCCAAAACAGAAATCATCACATAATATCAATATATAACTCGAGGTTCCTTTATGATTAATGGTGGATACTGGTTTGCTTCCAGTTGCAGGACGCCATGGCAGAGTGGTTTAGGTAATCCACAGTTGCAGGACGCCATGGCAGAGTGGTTTAGGTAATCCACAGTTGCAGGACGCCATGGCAGAGTGGTTTAGGTAATCCACAGTTACAGGACGCCATGGCAGAGTGGTTTAGGTAATCCACAGTTTCAGGACGCCATGGCAGAGTGGTTTAGGTAATCCACAGTTACAGGACGCCATGGCAGAGTGGTTTAGGTAATCCACAGTTACAGGACGCCATGACAGAGTGGTTTAGGTAATCCACAGTTACAGGACGCCATGGCAGAGTGGTTTAGGTAATCCACAGTTACAGGACGCCATGGCAGAGTGGTTTAGGTAATCCACAGTTACAGGACGCCATGGCAGAGTGGTTTAGGTAATCCACAGTTACAGGACGCCATGGCAGAGTGGTTTAGGTAATCCACAGTTACAGGACGCCATGGCAGAGTGGTTTAGGTAATCCACTATTAAACATTAATGTTAAGGGTTCGAGTCTAGTTCTGGCCAATCTTAATTGACCAGGATTGTTAATTTTCCGTGTGAAGGTTGGGGGTTTTTGTACAGGTATTTTGGCTTCCTCAACCAAAAAAAAAACTTGATACCATGTAATAGCTAGAATGTTCATAAACACCATTTAGACACCAAAAATAAATATAACTTATGTAAAAATATGGTATAGGAGATCTTTTGACAAAATCTGCATCCATAAAAAGTGGACATAATGGAGAATATATTAGTTGATGATGATGGGACATCATTTTAGAATGAGCAGATTTGTTTATACTTGTTTTTTGTATCATTACAGGACTCAGATTCTGATACAGGACATAAAAGGAAGAAAGCAAGAATCGTGGAATCTGACGAAGAAAGTCGTGGTAGTGGTGGCAATAAAAGTGGCAGTGAATCCGAGAAAAATAAATCTGGATCTGAATCAGATTAGACTGATGACTCATTACTTTATTGTTATCATATTCAGCAAAATGTGGCAAATACTCATTCTTAAAATGGGATAATAACAGTAATGGAACAGTCATAACTTGTTATAAAATAGTCAGATTTGACTGTGGTATCTGATAGGTAAATCCTCAGTGTTAGGTTTGTCTTAAAATGAACAATTTGAAACAGTCTATATTATCATTAGTTATAAAATGAACAGTCAGATTTGACTGTAGTATCTAATTGCCAAATGAACAGTCAGTCTTGATTATTATAAGTGTAATGCAAACACAGTCGTATTTATTGTAGTGTCTTATTTGTTAATTTGGTTGAATCAACATGTTATTTGGTCTTGAGCTGAACCCTTAAGTCTACACGTTTTTTTATACTCGACCAATCGGATATCATATTTTTAAGGTCAGAAATTTGTATTGTTCATTTCCCATTGTAAGTGTACTTAAGTAAGTGCTACTTAGACCAATCCTACACAGACTTATAGTCCTGCAATTTGACAAGGAACAATTAGACCTGCTTGTATAGTCAGTCTGAAGGCTAGACCCATACTTTTTAAATCACACATGAACAAGTCATGATGAGTAGAGAATCCTTATTACACATATTAATGTATTGCTCATCTTCATTAATATCATTTTTGTTAAACGTGGAAGAAAGAAAGCAGATATTGCCATAATAATTAAGAAAGATTGAGAAAGTGATTTTGAGTAATGATTGAGGTGATTGAGAGTTGTGTATTGTGTGAAAGAGAAACTGATTTATGCTTCTGAGGCTATTCTAGAGATGAATACTTGGAAGGGTTGGAACTCTTGACCTTTTTAACCTATTAGGTTGCCTGTGGTATTTCATTTGTATGACAGAATTATATGCATTAATGAAACAAATCCAGCATAATGCCTTTTTCTGGAATAGTCCTTGCAAGATGATCAGAGATGGAATGATTGAAATTATGTATGTAAAACAAAAATAAAATGCAGTTGTCTAAAAATTAAAATATATAAAAGCCATTTTTGTGTTACTCTTTTGTTACTACCCTGGACCAGTAGTTTTTGCCTTTTTAGCTCCTTGTGAGCTTTTGCTCTCACTTGGTGTCCGTTGTCTGCCGTCCATCGTCCGTCGTCTGTCGTCCGTCGTAAACTTTTGCCAAAATCTTCTCCTCTGAAACCACTGTGCCAATTTTTTTCAAACTTGGCCACAATCATCCTTAGGGTTCCTAGTTTCAAGTTTGTACCCAAGGTGTTGATCAACAGACAAATATGGCCACTGTTACTAAAAATAGAACATGGGGGTCAACACAGGTTTTTGATCATTATCTAAAAAACTATAATAGCTATAGAGAAAACCGTTACTTCAAATTGATCAGCACATTTAGGTCTACAATAGTTGCTATTAGTGCTGAGTTGTGTATTGGCGTCTTGTAGGAGTAATTGCCCTTTTTTGACGATTTTTGACAAAATTTTTGGTATTTACAATATAACCTTAAAACTATACAAGGTAGAGTGAAACTGTAAATGGCAAAAATGATCAGCAATAAAAGCCCTACAATTCACTTGATTGGTCTGAAATAGTCAGGTGACTCCTTATATGAGTTATTGCCCTTAAATGGTAATTTTTTATGAAATTTTCCGTTTTTGTCCTGTAACTTTAAAACTATAACAGCTAGAGTAAAACTGTGAATAGCAAAAATGATCAACAATACAAGCCCTACAATTCACTGTATTAGTCTGAAACTGTCAGATGACGCCTAATAGGAGTTATTGCCCTTAAATGGCAATTTTTTATGAAATTTTCCGTTTTTGTCCTGTTACTTGAAAACTATAGCAGCTAGATTGAAACTGTTAATTGCACAAATGATCAGCAATAAAGACCCTACAATTCACTTGATTGGTCTGAAATTGTCAGACAACTCCTTAAATAAGTTATTGCCCATAAATGACAGTTTTTTATGAAATTTTCCGTTTCTGTCCTGTAACTTAAAAACTGTAACAGCTAGAGTGAAACTGTTAATAGCACAAATGATCAGCAATACAAGCCCTACAAATTACTATTTGAAGTCTGAAATTGTCAGATGACTCCTTATATGAGTTATTGCCCTTAAATTGCAATTTTTTGTCCTGTAACTTAAAAACCATAACAGCTAGAGTGAAATAATAAATTGCAAAAATGATCAGCAAAAAAATCCCTACAATTCATTTAATTGGTCTGAAATTGTCAGATGACTCCTTATAGGGGTTATTGCCCTTAAATGACAATTTTGTTAGAAATTTTCCATTTTTGTCCTGTAACTTGAAAGCTATAGTAGCTAGATTAAAACTGTAAATTGCACAAATGATCAGCAATAGAAGCCCTACAAATGATTGCTTAGTCCAAAATTGCAAGATGACTCTTTATTGCCCTTTCATTATGAATTTGGACAAAATTTCTAAAGTACCCTAAAGGACAATGCCTAAAAACCATTTAATTTTCAGAAATTGTCTGATGGCACCTTATAGGAGTTATTGTATTTAACAAATTTTTTGAAGAAATGTTTAGTTTTTGCACAGTAACTTAAAAGCTATAACAACTAGACTGAAACTGTTAATTTCAAAAATTTTAATATAGTTTAAGTCATTTGGATTCCAGGTGAGCGATTACAGGCTCCTTGGAGCCTCTAGTTGTGCTCCCCTGTGCAATTCGGGACATCATAAAGTTGTCCTTTTGTCTGTCCTGCATCTTTTTCTTACCCATAACTGTTGTTGATTGAAAAATTTTGATTCCAATATGGAAATTTGGTATTTTTATTAATTTTTCCATCACATATCATATTAGCACTTAACATAACTAAATAAATTATACACCTTAATGAGTATGTAAAAAGTTTTTTAGTACAGATTTTGAAAGTTTTTGTGTTTATATGGAATAAATAGGAACAACCCTCTTTGGTCATCTGAAATATAAATGAATAATAACTGAAGAGAACCAAGTAAAGACAGAACAAATATACATGTACATTCTTAATGTTTCAAAAACAATCCATTTCACATCAGTTGATGAACAAGTGTGGACATAAAAATGTCTTGCATGCATTCCACATCAGTAGTGATAAAAATTACTTCGTGGACAACACATAATCAAGACTTATCTTTTCATCAGCAACCTATACACCAAATATTGTTTCCAAGGAACTCACTTAATTCAGCTAAAATTTGTTGTTATTACAATGTATGTGTCACAGGATAGTCCTAAGGACTTATGATTGTTGTTATATGTTGGCTGCATTTTCAAGTTGAAATACAGAAACATGTGTAAAACATACTGATGTAACATTGTTTGTTTGAATGGTGTATAACCAATTGGCAACAGACGCCCCGTACACTTGTAAGATGTTAACACAATATGAATAGTAATTCTATTGGTTTGAATGGTGTATAACCAATCGGCAACAGACGCCCCTTACACTTGTAAGATGTTAACACGATATGAATAGTAATTCTATTGGTTTGAATGGTGTATAACCAATTGGCAACAGACGGCCCTTACATATGTAAGATGTTAACACAATATGAATAGTAATTCTATTGGTTTGAATGGTGTATAACCAATTGGCAACAGACGCCCCTTACACATGTAAGATGTTAACACAATATGAATAGTAATTCTATTGGTTTGAATGGTGTATAAAACCAATTGGCAACAGACGGCCCTTACACTTGTAAGATGTTAACACAATATGAATAGTAATTCTATTGGTTTGAATGGTGTATAACCAATTGGCAACAGACGCCCCTTTCACATGTAAGATGTTAACACAATATGAATAGTAATTCTATTGGTTTGAATGGTGTATAACCAATTGGCAACAGACGCCCCTTACATATGTAAGATGTTGACACAATATGAATAGTAATTCTATTGGTTTGAATGGTGTATAACCAATTGGCAACAGACGCCCCTTACATATGTAAGATGTTAACACGATATGAATAGTAATTCTATTGGTTTGAATGGCGTATAACCAATTGGCAACAGACGGCCCTTACACATGTAAGATGTTAACACGATATGAATAGTAATTCTATTGGTTTGAATGGTGTATAACCAATCAGCAACAGACGGCCCTTACACATGTAAGATGTTAACACAATATGAATAGTAATTCTATTGGTTTGAATGGTGTATAACCAGTTGGCAACAGACGGCCCTTACAAGATGTTAACACGATATGAATAGTAATTCTATTGGTTTGAATGTTGTATAACCAATTGGCAACAGACGGCCCTTACATATGTAAGATGTTAACACAATATGAATAGTAATTATATTGGTTTGAATGGTGTATAACCAATTGGCAACAGACGCCCCTTACACATGTAAGATTTTAACACGATATGAATAGTAATTCTATTGGTTTGAATGGTGTATAACCAATTGGCAACAGACGGCCTTTACACATGTAAGATGTTAACACAATATGAATAGTAATTCTATTGGTTTGAATGGTGTATAACCATGCAATTTGCAACAGACGCCCCTTACACATATAAGATGTTAACACAATATGAATAGTAATTCTATTGGTTTGAATGGTGTATAACCAATTGGCAACAGACGCCCCTTACATATGTAAGATGTTAACACAATATGAATAGTAATTCTATTGGTTTGAATGGTGTATAACCAATTGGCAACAGACGCCCCTTACACATGTAAGATGTTAACACAATATGAATAGTAATTCTATTGGTTTGAATGGTGTATAACCAATTGGCAACAGACGGCCATTACACATGTAAGATGTTAACACGATATGAATAGTAATTCTATTGGTTTGAATGGTGTATAACCAATTGGCAACAGACGCCCCTTACACTTGTAAGATGTTAACACAATATGAATAGTAATTCCATTGGTTTGAATGGTGTATAACCAATTGGCAACAGACGCCCCTTACACATGTAAGATGTTAACACAATATGAATAGTAATTCTATTGGTTTGAATGGTGTATAACCAATTGGCAACAGACGCCCCTTACATATGTAAGATGTTAACACAATATGAATAGTAATTCTATTGGTTTGAATGGTGTATAACCATGCAATTGGCAACAGACGCCCCTTACATATGTAAGATGTTAACACGATATGAATAGTAATTCTATTGGTTTGAATGGTGTATAACCATGCAATTGGCAACAGACGCCCCTTACATATGTAAGATGTTAACACGATATGAATAGTAATTCTATTGGTTTGAATGGTGTATAACCATGCAATTGGCAACAGACGCCCCTTACATATGTAAGATGTTAACACAATATGAATAGTAATTCTATTGGTTTGAATGGTGTATAACCAATTGGCAACAGACGCCCCTTACATATGTAAGATGTTAACACAATATGAATAGTAATTCTATTGGTTTGAATGGTGTATAACCAATTGGCAACAGACGGCCCTTACATATGTAAGATGTTAACACGATATGAATAGTAATTCTATTGGTTTGAATGGTGTATAACCAATTAGCAACAGACGGCCCTTACATATGTAAGATGTTAACACGATATGAATAGTAATTCTATTGGTTTGAATGGTGTATAACCATGCAATTGGCAACAGACGCCCCTTACATATGTAAGATGTTAACACGATATGAATAGTAATTCTATTGGTTTGAATGGTGTATAACCATGCAATTGGCAACAGACGGCCCTTACATATGTAAGATGTTAACACAATATGAATAGTAATTCTATTGGTTTGAATGGTGTATAACCAATTGGCAACAGACGGCCCTTACATATGTAAGATGTTAACACAATATGAATAGTAATTCTATTGGTTTGAATGGTGTATAACCAATTGGCAACAGACGCCCCTTACATATGTAAGATGTTAACACAATATGAATAGTAATTCTATTGGTTTGAATGGTGTATAACCAATTGGCAACAGACGCCCCTTACACATGTAAGATGTTAACACCATATGAATAGTAATTCTATTCGTTTGAATGGCGTATAACCAATTGGCAACAGACGCCCCTTACATATGTAAGATGTTAACACAATATGAATAGTAATTATATTGGTTTGAATGGTGTATAACCAATTGGCAACAGACGCCCCTTACACATGTAAGATTTTAACACGATATGAATAGTAATTCTATTGGTTTGAATGGTGTATAACCAATTGGCAACAGACGGCCTTTACACATGTAAGATGTTAACACAATATGAATAGTAATTCTATTGGTTTGAATGGTGTATAACCATGCAATTTGCAACAGACGCCCCTTACACATATAAGATGTTAACACAATATGAATAGTAATTCTATTGGTTTGAATGGTGTATAACCAATTGGCAACAGACGCCCCTTACATATGTAAGATGTTAACACAATATGAATAGTAATTCTATTGGTTTGAATGGTGTATAACCAATTGGCAACAGACGCCCCTTACACATGTAAGATGTTAACACAATATGAATAGTAATTCTATTGGTTTGAATGGTGTATAACCAATTGGCAACAGACGGCCATTACACATGTAAGATGTTAACACGATATGAATAGTAATTCTATTGGTTTGAATGGTGTATAACCAATTGGCAACAGACGCCCCTTACACTTGTAAGATGTTAACACAATATGAATAGTAATTCCATTGGTTTGAATGGTGTATAACCAATTGGCAACAGACGCCCCTTACACATGTAAGATGTTAACACAATATGAATAGTAATTCTATTGGTTTGAATGGTGTATAACCAATTGGCAACAGACGCCCCTTACATATGTAAGATGTTAACACAATATGAATAGTAATTCTATTGGTTTGAATGGTGTATAACCATGCAATTGGCAACAGACGCCCCTTACATATGTAAGATGTTAACACGATATGAATAGTAATTCTATTGGTTTGAATGGTGTATAACCATGCAATTGGCAACAGACGCCCCTTACATATGTAAGATGTTAACACGATATGAATAGTAATTCTATTGGTTTGAATGGTGTATAACCATGCAATTGGCAACAGACGCCCCTTACATATGTAAGATGTTAACACAATATGAATAGTAATTCTATTGGTTTGAATGGTGTATAACCAATTGGCAACAGACGCCCCTTACATATGTAAGATGTTAACACAATATGAATAGTAATTCTATTGGTTTGAATGGTGTATAACCAATTGGCAACAGACGGCCCTTACATATGTAAGATGTTAACACGATATGAATAGTAATTCTATTGGTTTGAATGGTGTATAACCAATTAGCAACAGACGGCCCTTACATATGTAAGATGTTAACACGATATGAATAGTAATTCTATTGGTTTGAATGGTGTATAACCATGCAATTGGCAACAGACGCCCCTTACATATGTAAGATGTTAACACGATATGAATAGTAATTCTATTGGTTTGAATGGTGTATAACCATGCAATTGGCAACAGACGGCCCTTACATATGTAAGATGTTAACACAATATGAATAGTAATTCTATTGGTTTGAATGGTGTATAACCAATTGGCAACAGACGGCCCTTACATATGTAAGATGTTAACACAATATGAATAGTAATTCTATTGGTTTGAATGGTGTATAACCAATTGGCAACAGACGCCCCTTACATATGTAAGATGTTAACACAATATGAATAGTAATTCTATTGGTTTGAATGGTGTATAACCAATTGGCAACAGACGCCCCTTACACATGTAAGATGTTAACACCATATGAATAGTAATTCTATTCGTTTGAATGGCGTATAACCAATTGGCAACAGACGCCCCTTACATATGTAAGATGTTAACACAATATGAATAGTAATTCTATTGGTTTGAATGGTGTATAACCAATTGGCAACAGACGCCCTTTACATATGTAAGATGTTAACACAATATGAATAGTAATTCTATTGGTTTGAATGGTGTATAACCAATTGGCAACAGACGCCCCTTACACATGTAAGATGTTAACACAATATGAATAGTAATTCTATTCGTTTGAATGGCGTATAACCAATTGGCAACAGACGCCCCTTACATATGTAAGATGTTAACACAATATGAATAGTAATTCTATTGGTTTGAATGGTGTATAACCAATCGGCAACAGACGCCCCTTACACTTGTAAGATGTTAACACGATATGAATAGTAATTCTATTGGTTTGAATGGTGTATAACCAATTGGCAACAGACGGCCCTTACATATGTAAGATGTCAACACAATATGAATAGTAATTCTATTGGTTTGAATGGTGTACATGTATAACCAATTGGCAACAGACGCCCCTTACACATGTAAGATGTTAACACAATATGAATAGTAATTCTATTGGTTTGAATGGTGTATAACCAATTGGCAACAGACGGCCCTTACACTTGTAAGATGTTAACACAATATGAATAGTAATTCTATTGGTTTGAATGGTGTATAACCAATTGGCAACAGACGCCCCTTTCACATGTAAGATGTTAACACAATATGAATAGTAATTCTATTGGTTTGAATGGTGTATAACCAATTGGCAACAGACGCCCCTTACATATGTAAGATGTTAACACAATATGAATAGTAATTCTATTGGTTTGAATGGTGTATAACCAATTGGCAACAGACGCCCCTTACATATGTAAGATGTTAACACGATATGAATAGTAATTCTATTGGATTGAATGGTGTATAACCAATTGGCAACAGACGGCCCTTACACATGTAAGATGTTAACACGATATGAATAGTAATTCTATTGGTTTGAATGGTGTATAACCAATCAGCAACAGACGGCCCTTACACATGTAAGATGTTAACACAATATGAATAGTAATTCTATTGGTTTGAATGGTGTATAACCAATTGGCAACAGACGGCCCTTACAAGATGTTAACACGATATCAATAGTAATTCTATTGGTTTGAATGGTGTATAACCAATTGGCAACAGACGGCCCTTACACATGTAAGATGTTAACACAATATGAATAGTAATTCTATTGGTTTGAATGGTGTATAACCAATTGGCAACAGACGCCCCTTACACATGTAAGATGTTAACACAATATGAATAGTAATTCTATTGGTTTGAATGGTGTATAACCAATTGGCAACAGACGGCCCTTACACATGTAAGATGTTAACACGATATGAATAGTAATTCTATTGGTTTGAATGGTGTATAACCAATTGGCAACAGACGCCCCTTACACATGTAAGATGTTAACACAATATGAATAGTAATTCTATTGGTTTGAATGGTGTATAACCAATTGGCAACAGACGCCCCTTACACATGTAAGATGTTAACACAATATGAATAGTAATTCTATTGGTTTGAATGGTGTATAACCAATTGGCAACAGACGCCCCTTACATATGTAAGATGTTAACACAATATGAATAGTAATTCTATTGGTTTGAATGGTGTATAACCATGCAATTGGCAACAGACGCCCCTTACATATGTAAGATGTTAACACGATATGAATAGTAATTCTATTGGTTTGAATGGTGTATAACCATGCAATTGGCAACAGACGCCCCTTACATATGTAAGATGTTAACACGATATGAATAGTAATTCTATTGGTTTGAATGGTGTATAACCATGCAATTGGCAACAGACGCCCCTTACATATGTAAGATGTTAACACAATATGAATAGTAATTCTATTGGTTTGAATGGTGTTTAACCAATTGGCAACAGACGCCCCTTACATATGTAAGATGTTAACACAATATGAATAGTAATTCTATTGGTTTGAATGGTGTATAACCAATTGGCAACAGACGGCCCTTACATATGTAAGATGTTAACACGATATGAATAGTAATTCTATTGGTTTGAATGGTGTATAACCAATTAGCAACAGACGGCCCTTACATATGTAAGATGTTAACACGATATGAATAGTAATTCTATTGGTTTGAATGGTGTATAACCATGCAATTGGCAACAGACGCCCCTTACATATGTAAGATGTTAACACGATATGAATAGTAATTCTATTGGTTTGAATGGTGTATAACCATGCAATTGGCAACAGACGGCCCTTACATATGTAAGATGTTAACACAATATGAATAGTAATTCTATTGGTTTGAATGGTGTTTAACCAATTGGCAACAGACGGCCCTTACATATGTAAGATGTTAACACAATATGAATAGTAATTCTATTGGTTTGAATGGTGTATAACCAATTGGCAACAGACGCCCCTTACACATGTAAGATGTTAACACAATATGAATAGTAATTCTATTGGTTTGAATGGTGTATAACCAATTGGCAACAGACGCCCCTTACACATGTAAGATGTTAACACAATATGAATAGTAATTCTATTCGTTTGAATGGCGTATAACCAATTGGCAACAGACGCCCCTTACATATGTAAGATGTTAACACAATATGAATAGTAATTCTATTGGTTTGAATGGTGTATAACCAATCGGCAACAGACGCCCCTTACACTTGTAAGATGTTAACACGATATGAATAGTAATTCTATTGGTTTGAATGGTGTATAACCAATTGGCAACAGACGGCCTTTACATATGTAAGATGTTAACACAATATGAATAGTAATTCTATTGGTTTGAATGGTGTATAACCAATTGGCAACAGACGCCCCTTACACATGTAAGATGTTAACACAATATGAATAGTAATTCTATTGGTTTGAATGGTGTATAACCAATTGGCAACAGACGGCCCTTACACTTGTAAGATGTTAACACAATATGAATAGTAATTCTATTGGTTTGAATGGTGTATAACCAATTGGCAACAGACGCCCCTTTCACATGTAAGATGTTAACACAATATGAATAGTAATTCTATTGGTTTGAATGGTGTATAACCAATTGGCAACAGACGCCCCTTACATATGTAAGATGTTAACACAATATGAATAGTAATTCTATTGGTTTGAATGGTGTATAACCAATTGGCAACAGACGCCCCTTACATATGTAAGATGTTAAAACAATATGAATAGTAATTATATTGGTTTGAATGGTGTATAACCAATTGGCAACAGACGCCCCTTACATATGTAAGATGTTAACACGATATGAATAGTAATTCTATTGGTTTGAATGGTGTATAACCAATTGGCAACAGACGGCCCTTACACATGTAAGATGTTAACACGATATGAATAGTAATTCTATTGGTTTGAATGGTGTATAACCAATTGGCAACAGACGGCCCTTACAAGATGTTAACACGATATGAATAGTAATTCTATTGGTTTGAATGGTGTATAACCAATTGGCAACAGACGGCCCTTACATATGTAAGATGTTAACACAATATGAATAGTAATTCTATTGGTTTGAATGGTGTATAACCAATTGGCAACAGACGCCCCTTACACATGTAAGATTTTAACACGATATGAATAGTAATTCTATTGGTTTGAATGGTGTATAACCAATTGGCAACAGACGGCCTTTACACATGTAAGATGTTAACACAATATGAATAGTAATTCTATTGGTTTGAATGGTGTATAACCATGCAATTGGCAACAGACGCCCCTTACACATGTAAGATGTTAACACAATATGAATAGTAATTCTATTGGTTTGAATGGTGTATAACCAATTGGCAACAGACGCCCCTTACACATGTAAGATGTTAACACAATATGAATAGTAATTCTATTGGTTTGAATGGTGTATAACCAATTGGCAACAGACGGCCCTTACACATGTAAGATGTTAACACAATATGAATAGTAATTCTATTCGTTTGAATGGTGTATAACCAATTGGCAACAGACGCCCCTTACACATGTAAGATGTTAACACAATATGAATAGTAATTCTATTGGTTTGAATGGTGTATAACCAATTGGCAACAGACGGCCCTTACACTTGTAAGATGTTAACACAATATGAATAGTAATTCTATTGGTTTGAATGGTGTATAACCAATTGGCAACAGACGCCCCTTTCACATGTAAGATGTTAACACAATATGAATAGTAATTCTATTGGTTTGAATGGTGTATAACCAATTGGCAACAGACGCCCCTTACATATGTAAGATGTTAACACAATATGAATAGTAATTCTATTGGTTTGAATGGTGTATAACCAATTGGCAACAGACGCCCCTTACATATGTAAGATGTTAAAACAATATGAATAGTAATTCTATTGGTTTGAATGGTGTATAACCAATTGGCAACAGACGCCCCTTACATATGTAAGATGTTAACACGATATGAATAGTAATTCTATTGGTTTGAATGGTGTATAACCAATTGGCAACAGACGGCCCTTACACATGTAAGATGTTAACACGATATGAATAGTAATTCTATTGGTTTGAATGGTGTATAACCAATTGGCAACAGACGGCCCTTACAAGATGTTAACACGATATGAATAGTAATTCTATTGGTTTGAATGGTGTATAACCAATTGGCAACAGACGGCCCTTACATATGTAAGATGTTAACACAATATGAATAGTAATTCTATTGGTTTGAATGGTGTATAACCAATTGGCAACAGACGCCCCTTACACATGTAAGATTTTAACACGATATGAATAGTAATTCTATTGGTTTGAATGGTGTATAACCAATTGGCAACAGACGGCCTTTACACATGTAAGATGTTAACACAATATGAATAGTAATTCTATTTGTTTGAATGGTGTATAACCATGCAATTGGCAACAGACGCCCCTTACACATGTAAGATGTTAACACAATATGAATAGTAATTCTATTGGTTTGAATGGTGTATAACCAATTGGCAACAGACGCCCCTTACACATGTAAGATGTTAACACAATATGAATAGTAATTCTATTGGTTTGAATGGTGTATAACCAATTGGCAACAGACGGCCCTTACACATGTAAGATGTTAACACAATATGAATAGTAATTCTATTCGTTTGAATGGTGTATAACCAATTGGCAACAGACGCCCCTTACACATGTAAGATGTTAACACAATATGAATAGTAATTCTATTGGTTTGAATGGTGTATAACCAATTGGCAACAGACGGCCCTTACACATGTAAGATGTTAACACGATATGAATAGTAATTCTATTGGTTTGAATGGTGTATAACCAATTGGCAACAGACGCCCCTTACACTTGTAAGATGTTAACACAATATGAATAGTAATTCCATTGGTTTGAATGGTGTATAACCAATTGGCAACAGACGCCCCTTACACATGTAAGATGTTAACACAATATGAATAGTAATTCTATTGGTTTGAATGGTGTATAACCAATTGGCAACAGACGCCCCTTACATATGTAAGATGTTAACACAATATGAATAGTAATTCTATTGGTTTGAATGGTGTATAACCATGCAATTGGCAACAGACGCCCCTTACATATGTAAGATGTTAACACGATATGAATAGTAATTCTATTGGTTTGAATGGTGTATAACCATGCAATTGGCAACAGACGCCCCTTACATATGTAAGATGTTAACACGATATGAATAGTAATTCTATTGGTTTGAATGGTGTATAACCAATTGGCAACAGACGCCCCTTACATATGTAAGATGTTAACACAATATGAATAGTAATTCTATTGGTTTGAATGGTGTATAACCATGCAATTGGCAACAGACGCCCCTTACATATGTAAGATGTTAACACAATATGAATAGTAATTCTATTGGTTTGAATGGTGTATAACCAATTGGCAACAGACGCCCCTTACATATGTAAGATGTTAACACAATATGAATAGTAATTCTATTGGTTTGAATGGTGTATAACCAATTGGCAACAGACGGCCCTTACATATGTAAGATGTTAACACGATATGAATAGTAATTCTATTGGTTTGAATGGTGTATAACCAATTAGCAACAGACGGCCCTTACATATGTAAGATGTTAACACGATATGAATAGTAATTCTATTGGTTTGAATGGTGTATAACCAATTAGCAACAGACGGCCCTTACATATGTAAGATGTTAACACGATATGAATAGTAATTCTATTGGTTTGAATGGTGTATAACCATGCAATTGGCAACAGACGCCCCTTACATATGTAAGATGTTAACACGATATGAATAGTAATTCTATTGGTTTGAATGGTGTATAACCATGCAATTGGCAACAGACGGCCCTTACATATGTAAGATGTTAACACAATATGAATAGTAATTCTATTGGTTTGAATTGTGTATAACCAATTGGCAACAGACGGCCCTTACATATGTAAGATGTTAACACAATATGAATAGTAATTCTATTGGTTTGAATGGTGCATAACCAATTGGCAACAGACGCCCCTTACACTTGTAAGATGTTAACACAATATGAATATTAATTATATTGGTTTGAATGGTGTATAACCAATTGGCAACAGACGCCCCTTACACATGTAAGATGTTAACACAATATGAATAGTAATTATATTGGTTTGAATGGTGTATAACCAATTGGCAACAGACGCCCCTTACACATGTAAGATGTTAACACAATATGAATAGTAATTCTATTCGTTTGAATGGCATATAACCAATTTGCAACAGACGCCCCTTACATATGTAAGATGTTAACACAATATGAATAGTAATTCTATTGGTTTGAATGGTGTATAACCAATTGGCAACAGACGCCCCTTACATATGTAAGATGTTAACACAATATGAATAGTAATTCTATTGGTTTGAATGGTGTATAACCAATTGGCAACAGACGGCCCTTACATATGTAAGATGTTAACACGATATGAATAGTAATTCTATTTGTTTGAATGGTGTATAACCATGCAATTGGCAACAGACGCCCCTTACACATGTAAGATGTTAACACAATATGAATAGTAATTCTATTGGTTTGAATGGTGTATAACCAATTGGCAACAGACGCCCCTTACACATGTAAGATGTTAACACAATATGAATAGTAATTCTATTGGTTTGAATGGTGTATAACCAATTGGCAACAGACGGCCCTTACACATGTAAGATGTTAACACAATATGAATAGTAATTCTATTCGTTTGAATGGTGTATAACCAATTGGCAACAGACGCCCCTTACACATGTAAGATGTTAACACAATATGAATAGTAATTCTATTGGTTTGAATGGTGTATAACCAATTGGCAACAGACGGCCCTTACATATGTAAGATGTTAACACGATATGAATAGTAATTCTATTGGTTTGAATGGTGTATAACCATGCAATTGGCAACAGACGCCCCTTACATATGTAAGATGTTAACACGATATGAATAGTGATTCTATTGGTTTGAATGGTGTATAACCATGCAATTGGCAACAGACGGCCCTTACATATGTAAGATGTTAACACAATATGAATAGTAATTCTATTGGTTTGAATGGTGTATAACCAATTGGCAACAGACGGCCCTTACATATGTAAGATGTTAACACAATATGAATAGTAATTCTATTGGTTTGAATGGTGTATAACCAATTGGCAACAGACGCCCCTTACACTTGTAAGATGTTAACACAATATGAATATTAATTATATTGGTTTGAATGGTGTATAACCAATTGGCAACAGACGCCCCTTACACTTGTAAGATGTTAACACAATATGAATAGTAATTCCATTGGTTTGAATGGTGTATAACCAATTGGCAACAGACGCCCCTTACACATGTAAGATGTTAACACAATATGAATAGTAATTCTATTGGTTTGAATGGTGTATAACCAATTGGCAACAGACGCCCCTTACATATGTAAGATGTTAACACAATATGAATAGTAATTCTATTGGTTTGAATGGTGTATAACCATGCAATTGGCAACAGACGCCCCTTACATATGTAAGATGTTAACACGATATGAATAGTAATTCTATTGGTTTGAATGGTGTATAACCATGCAATTGGCAACAGACGCCCCTTACATATGTAAGATGTTAACACGATATGAATAGTAATTCTATTGGTTTGAATGGTGTATAACCATGCAATTGGCAACAGACGCCCCTTACATATGTAAGATGTTAACACAATATGAATAGTAATTCTATTGGTTTGAATGGTGTATAACCAATTGGCAACAGACGCCCCTTACATATGTAAGATGTTAACACAATATGAATAGTAATTCTATTGGTTTGAATGGTGTATAACCAATTGGCAACAGACGGCCCTTACATATGTAAGATGTTAACACGATATGAATAGTAATTCTATTGGTTTGAATGGTGTATAACCAATTAGCAACAGACGGCCCTTACATATGTAAGATGTTAACACGATATGAATAGTAATTCTATTGGTTTGAATGGTGTATAACCATGCAATTGGCAACAGACGCCCCTTACATATGTAAGATGTTAACACGATATGAATAGTAATTCTATTGGTTTGAATGGTGTATAACCATGCAATTGGCAACAGACGGCCCTTACATATGTAAGATGTTAACACAATATGAATAGTAATTCTATTGGTTTGAATTGTGTATAACCAATTGGCAACAGACGGCCCTTACATATGTAAGATGTTAACACAATATGAATAGTAATTCTATTGGTTTGAATGGTGCATAACCAATTGGCAACAGACGCCCCTTACACTTGTAAGATGTTAACACAATATGAATATTAATTATATTGGTTTGAATGGTGTATAACCAATTGGCAACAGACGCCCCTTACACATGTAAGATGTTAACACAATATGAATAGTAATTCTATTGGTTTGAATGATGTATAACCAATTTGCAACAGACGCCCCTTACATATGTAAGATGTTAACACAATATGAATAGTAATTCTATTGGTTTGAATGGTGTATAACCAATTGGCAACAGACGCCCCTTACATATGTAAGATGTTAACACAATATGAATAGTAATTCTATTGGTTTGAATGGTGTATAACCAATTGGCAACAGACGGCCCTTACATATGTAAGATGTTAACACGATATGAATAGTAATTCTATTGGTTTGAATGGTGTATAACCAATTAGCAACAGACGGCCCTTACATATGTAAGATGTTAACACGATATGAATAGTAATTCTATTGGTTTGAATGGTGTATAACCATGCAATTGGCAACAGACGGCCCTTACATATGTAAGATGTTAACACAATATGAATAGTAATTCTATTGGTTTGAATGGTGTATAACCAATTGGCAACAGACGGCCCTTACATATGTAAGATGTTAACACAATATGAATAGTAATTCTATTGGTTTGAATGGTGTATAACCAATTGGCAACAGACGCCCCTTACACTTGTAAGATGTTAACACAATATGAATATTAATTATATTGGTTTGAATGGTGTATAACCAATTGGCAACAGACGCCCCTTACACATGTAAGATGTTAACACAATATGAATAGTAATTCTATTGGTTTGAATGATGTATAACCAATTGGCAACAGACGCCCCTTACATATGTAAGATGTTAACACAATATGAATAGTAATTCTATTGGTTTGAATGGTGTATAACCAATTGGCAACAGACGCCCCTTACACATGTAAGATGTTAACACAATATGAATAGTAATTCTATTCGTTTGAATGGCGTATAACCAATTTGCAACAGACGCCCCTTACATATGTAAGATGTTAACACAATATGAATAGTAATTCTATTGGTTTGAATGGTGTATAACCAATTGGCAACAGACGCCCCTTACATATGTAAGATGTTAACACAATATGAATAGTAATTCTATTGGTTTGAATGGTGTATAACCAATTGGCAACAGACGCCCCTTACATATGTAAGATGTTAACACAATATGAATAGTAATTCTATTGGTTTGAATGGTGTATAACCAATTGGCAACAGACGCCCCTTACATATGTAAGATGTTAACACAATATGAATAGTAATTCTATTGGTTTGAATGGTGTATAACCAATTGGCAACAGACGGCCCTTACACTTGTAAGATGTTAACACAATATGAATAGTAATTCTATTGGTTTGAATGGTGTATAACCAATTGGCAACAGACGGCCCTTACACATGTAAGATGTTAACACGATATGAATAGTAATTCTATTGGTTTGAATGGTGTATAACCAATTGGCAACAGACGCCCCTTACACATGTAAGATGTTAACACAATATGAATAGTAATTCTATTGGTTTGAATGGTGTATAACCAATTGGCAACAGACGGCCCTTACACTTGTAAGATGTTAACACAATATGAATAGTAATTCTATTGGTTTGAATGGTGTATAACCAATTGGCAACAGACGCCCCTTACATATGTAAGATGTTAACACAATATGAATAGTAATTCTATTGGTTTGAATGGTGTATAACCAATTGGCAACAGACGCCCCTTACATATGTAAGATGTTAACACAATATGAATAGTAATTCTATTGGTTTGAATGGTGTATAACCAATTGGCAACAGACGGCTTTTACATATTTAAGATTTTAACACAATATGAATATTAATTATATTGGTTTGAATGGCGTATAACCAATTCGCAACAGACGCCCCTTACATATGTAAGATGTTAACACGATATGAATAGTAATTCTATTGGTTTGAATGGTGTATAACCAATTGGCAACAGACGCCCCTTACATATGTAAGATGTTAACACAATATGAATAGTAATTCTATTGGTTTGAATGGTGTATAACCAATTGGCAACAGACGGCCCTTACACTTGTAAGTTGTTAACACAATATGAATAGTAATTCTATTGGTTTGAATGGTGTATAACCAATTGGCAACAGACGGCCCTTACACTTGTAAGATGTTAACACAATATGAATATTAATTATATTGGTTTGAATGGCGTATAACCAATCAGCCACGGAGAGTGGGTAAAGTTGTTATATGTAGTCAGCTATTATTGAACAATGACTTATCAACACTGAACGCGAGTTTGAGCCTGGCATCTAGCAAGGTGTGCTCGACTCCAACAATTGATTGCCTATTTTACTCCGGCTACTTCCGTCAATAGAAAGGACCAAACGAAATCGCTGAAAAAAGTGGCATTCAAACAAAATAACACTAAGCATGCGTAAATGATAATCATCGCTGTGTAAATGATGTCTACGTTATAACTTGCCAGATCGGGTAAGACTTCCAATTGAACCCCCCAATAAAAAAAAAAAACAATGCATTAGACTATCACAAGATACATGGAGTTCACACGGCTCGCACTTGCCCAATCGGCAATGCATGACTGTGTCCACTGTGGGGTTCACCAGTGGATGCCAACCAGTGCCAAATTCTTCAATGTTCGAAATAATGCATTTTAAGTGAGGGTTCAAATTGAAGCCTTTCCCCAGATCGAATTCACGTAAGCCCTTTCTATCACTTTACACGTAAACTGAAACGTATGGAATAACGTGCAATTAACTTTGCAAAACGTGATCTTAGTAAGGTCCGTCAAAGAAATTTCGTAAAAGATGGACAAGATAGCTTAATTTAACAAACTATCTGAAAACTATAAATTCATAGTTCTTGACGGAATATGAAATGTAAATATGCCTAATGATAAAAAGCAGCATAGCAATTAGCATAGATAAGGACAGACTCGTACCCACTGTAACAAGCTAAATGCTCATACCGTACACATTGCTCCATCCTTTTTTAGTGTCAGCCAACATGTTAACCTTTTCTCATCCTGCAATACATCTAACATAATGTTCGCTGAACGTTAGTCAACCAATCAATCAATCAATCAATCAATCAATCAACAATTACTTTCAAGCGGGCCCTCATTTTCCTAATTTTCCTTATTTTTTACAAACAGCCCTAAAATTCCTAATTAAAGCTGTAAAATCCTAAAAAAGCCCTACTTTTTTGGTTAAAATCTTAATTTTTTTAATTTTCAAAATTTCAAAAATAAAAAATAAACGTAGAATAATAGATTAAAGTTAAATGAAGCTAGCATGCATTCCACATCAGTAGTGATAAAAATTACTTCGAGGACAACACATAATCAACACTTATCTTTTCATCAGCAACCTGTACACCAAATACTGTTTCATGCTGTATATTGTTTCCAAGGAACTGACTTAATCCAGCTAAAATTTGTTGTTATTACAATGTATGTGTCACAAACAGCCCTTAAATTTATAATTAAAGCTGTAAAATCCTAAAAAAAGCCCTACTTTTTTGGTTAAAATCTAAATTTTTTTTAATTTTCAAAATTTCAAAAATAAAAAATAAACATAGAATAGATTAAAGTTAAATGAAGCTAGCTTTAGTATACTTTCGGACAAATGCATTTGCCACCCAGGGGACTATTTGATGGTCATCCAAATGGTCTTCTGAATTGGTAATTAACTTTTGTACTATTGTTCTGTGCCCAAATGGTTAGTAAATCTAATTTTTCAGTCTTAAATCATTAGAAAATATCACATTTTATCCCTTATTTTTGTTTAAAACCCCCCGGCAAAAATCCTAAAATTAGCTCTTATTTTTGAGAATTTAGCCCTAAAAAAAGCCCTTATTTTTTGCAAAACGTAGCTCGAAAGCCTACAATTAGAATAGTTAAGCGTGAAACGAATCACTAGTCATGATATTTTTATGCGACCGCAAAGCGTACTATGGTATGGGGGTCGGGCGGCTGCGGCTAGCCTGTATATAGGGCGTTTCTGGGATTTGAATTTCATGCAGAGTTCTAACAGTCCAAAAAACCATGCTTTCGAATTATGTAATTAATTATCGTTAAAAACCACGCTGCGTTGCGTTAAATGTGTTCTTACAAGACCTTTCCTTTTCTTAAACTTTTACAACTGTCTCGTAAAACACCTGATTACATCCGGGAAAAGACATATTATTGCCCCGTGGCGTAACGAACACTTGCAGATAAGCCTAATGTGTGTTAATTAATACTAATGACCACAGCGGGTAGCTTTGAATCAAAAACTTAATGGTATTTCTCGGCTTGTATTCAGTTGCCGTTTTTTATAGGAATTCTTCCTTCTATAAGTTGATTGTCACCTTCATGTGTTCGAGAAATCACTGCATGTTCTAAAGCATGGGCGTTAAAGTAAAATATGTTGTTTAGTCGGCACATAATGTACAACAGATCTAAATTAAAAATAGGTGGATTAAAAATAAACAAAAATCAATTGACCAAGGCTCTGTCCCTAAAGACTGGAAGCAAGCTAACGTAGTCCCTATATTTGAAAAAAGGGTGACAAGCATAATGCCAGCAATTACAGGCCTGTTTCCTTAACAGCTATATGTTGTAAAATCTTGGAACATATATTAACAAGTAACATAAGGCAACATTTAGATAACCATAACATTCTGCATGACAGCCAACACGGGTTTCGTAGTAAACGCTCATGTGAGACACAATTAATTATAAGTATTCAAGACTTAGCTAAATCCTTGGCAAATGGTGACCAAATTGATATTATATTATTAGATTTTTCTAAAGCTTTTGATAAAGTTCCGCATCAAAGATTAATTCATAAATTAGATTATTATGGCATTAAAAATCAAAACTTAAAATGGATTACAGATTGTTTGGCAGATAGGCAACAACAGGTTCTCTTAAATGGTACAAATTCTTCAAAATTATCCGTTGATTCTGGTGTGCCACAGGGCACTGTTTTAGGTCCGACTTTATTTCTCTTGTTTATAAATGACCTGCCTGAACATGTTAATTGTAATGTAAGGCTTTTTGCCGATGGTTGTTTACTTTATAGAAAAGTCAATAATGGTACGGATGCCACTTCACTACAAAATGACCTCTCAAACTTAGAAAAATGGGAAAGTAAGTGGCAAATGAACTTTAATCCTGAAAAATGTTACACAATTCATGTTACTAAAAAAACTAAACCAACAAATTTTGATTATAAACTTCACAATCATACTTTAGAGTCTGTTAAAGAAAGTAAATACTTAGGTGTAACAATAAGTAATGATCTTGACTGGGGGGCACATATTAATGATATTACTTGTAAGGCAAATAAAACATTAGGATTTTTAAGAAGAAACATGAAAAACTGCACTCAAAAAGTTAAAAATCTTACTTACACTTCACTTGTGCGCCCGGTTATTGAATACTCCTCCCCAGTTTGGGACCCATACAAAAATAATCAGATATCTCAGGTTGAGCAAATTCAAAGAAAGGCTGCAAGATATGTACTGAATAATTACAAAGACAGATCTCCAGGGGCAGTCACAAACATGTTAAATGCATTAAAATGGGAAAGTTTGGAGAATAGGCGCAAAAAATCAAGATTAAATTTACTATACAAAATTAATTGGGGGTTAGTAGAGGTTCCAAAAGACATGTTAACTAGATCTGACAGGCGTACTCGGGGGGAACATAAATTTAGGCAATTATCAACAAACAAGGATGTATATAAATACTCTTTTTTTCCCAGAACAATAACAGATTGGAATAACCTACCTGAATCCTTAGGTATGGCATCATCCCTGGAATCCTTCAAAAGTGGTCTATCCACTCTAACATTTGAAGAATCTCCAGTGGCATACAGACAATAAATATACCACTGTACAACTGTATATGTTTTTATTATATGTAATCTAAACCTAGTAGAACTTTAAATTTTAACAGAAAATTGTAACATTTTTATGCTCATACTTGAATGTAAGTTTTTACATGTTTTGACTTTTAAGTCCACTTTTTGTACTTGCGCACAAGTTCCGGGATGTTTTACACTCCTTTATGAGTCTACTCCTGTATATGGAAGAAGAAGAAGAACCACTTCTTCACCGAAAATATTGCTTCTCTAATTCGTTTCGTAAAATAACGTCCGTTTCATCAAAACATAGTAACGATCTGTAATTTATATCAACAATAATCAAAATCGACAAGATGGCGGGCAAAAACACTGTGGCCCGTCTTCTTGCCCAACATAAGACAGCTATCCTTCGAGATCTTGATGTAAACAGAGTTTTACCGCGATTAATTAAAAATGAAGTAATTACCCAATCCGAAGAGAAACTTATTCACGAAGCTGGAGACCGCAAACGACAGTGTGAAGTATTTTTGGAACTTTTAACCAAGAAAGGTGTGGGAGCCTTTCACGAATTTTGTGCCAGTTTAGAGGAAAGTGCTCCACACTTGTTGACAGGGTTCCTGTTGGAGAATCCAGGTATAAAATTCAATATTTTATAGAAACACGTACACCTTTGAACCACATAAGTTAAGTTTTTAAAAAACAAAAGAAGTGAGCAAATGCAAAGTAGACGTGTTCAAATTTATAACTCATAGGTATCGGGTCCGTTCGCCTTGAGTGCACTCGCCCTGGATAGTGGGTCCGGTCGCCCTACCGTCTTTATTATGCAGGGATTTACACTAACAGTTGCCCAAGGCGACTAAATAATTGCATGTTGAGTAAAGTTTGCTTTTCGATCGTCCAGGTGGAGATCTGTGATTATTTGGTTGATATCCATTTCCACGAATTTTACCCTGTCATTCTGAACAGTAGCGGTATGTCTCCTTTCAATTTTATTTCCATATTGGTAAGAAATCTGAAATATTTTTGTTTTTGCGTCATGTTTATCCTGTTTACGCGCCACACAGTGTTAGCTGGTCCCGTTTGGCTTTTACCATGTTTACTTTGTACATAAAGCTTAGTAAAAATGATACCAGAAACCAGTTCAAAGGGAAAAAATACGAAAATTTCCGTAGTGGATATGAACTAGGTGCTGGAGATTGCAAATTGATGCGGCTTGTGATGAGTATTGCATGAATGATTTAAAAATAATCAGGGGTCACCACACTCTAAAAAAGTAGGGAGAAGTGACTTCTCCCTGGCAGCAAAACAGGGAGAAGTCAGGCCCTGATAGGGAGACTTCAGGAGACACTAGGGAGAAGTCAGGGGGGCCGTACAAATAAGTAATTTCGCAGTAGTTACATACATTTTTCATTATTTACATCAATTTCCAGGATTATTTCTCTTGTGTTTTAAAACCATAACACACTTAGATTCAGTTTTTTCTTTCTTTTTCATTATTATTCATGGTATGCAATATCAAACAGCACATAACCTTTATCATTTATCAAAGTTGTACTGATCCAAATTGCTTCACAGAACCACCCATCTACAGAACTTATCATGATGTCAATAATTACTATACATCTTTATTCTTTCAAGTAAAGCTCAAATACTTATCAAAGAAAATTGTTAAAGTACATTCTCTTTGAAAGAACTGAAGTTTGAAACCAATTAAAAGTGTTTGTTTATCAAAAATATTACGATTTTTAATTATGGGCCGTTGTACATTACTTTTCTTCGTAGTTCACTTCCGGTAATTAGTCACATCCGGTAAATAAACAAATGGCGCGTAATACATTTGAAAGACGTAAATCGTTTGAAAATATGTTAAATACGCATATTGTTTGCCGTTTTTTATTGGAATTACACATTCACTGATAAATTGGTAGTCAGAGTGAAGTATTTGGACCAGATTTACAAGTATCTTATGCGAACCATCGGGCGACTTAAGGGAAATGACAGGGCGACTTTGACTTCGCTTTTGAGGCGCCTTAGGGCGACTTCAGGTCCTAGTGGGGCGACTTTGTCGCCCACTTCGCCCAGTGTGGTGAGCCCTGCATAATACAAATTAATACTTTGGCAGTAACTTTCAAAAAAGTAAATTTAGATCTTTAAATACTTTCAATAGTGCATTTTATGTTACATAATATTATTTGTTTCACAGTTCTATCCCAGGGTTCCACATTAACGGCTGTCTGATCGCCCGGGACAGTTTAAAGTCTGATTCGGACAAGTTAAACCTATCTTGTACGTGTCCGATCGGACAAGTAAAAAGTTTGAAACAATCTTAAAGGCTAGTAATTTAAAAATCATAGTCCTGATTGCCTTGTTCATCTTTAAAAGCGATTTTGAAGTTGCCGTCGATCGTCTTTAAATTTTATCGCCATTTGGATCAGATATCGTTGTATTTCTGTCACTACGTTATGTTTATCATGTTGATGCGCCATTTGTAAGCTGGATTTCTGTGTGACTTTTACAGTGTACATAAAACGTAGTATAATATCTTTTAAGGAAACCAGTAAAAGAAAACACGAAAATATGACTAGTCTCCGGAGAGAATATAAAGTCGGTTACGGAGATTGCAATGATTACTGCAAAGATTCAAACATAATAATTTAGAATTTTGGTAGTCACTTTAAAACAATCATTTTAATCTGTTTAAATATTTGTAATAGTGCATTTTTCTATCTATTAAATACTTAATAAATGTTACACAATTATGCCATTTTCTACTTCTAGTTCTTCATTTGATAATTCAATCAACTTGTGTAGTTACTCATGACTAAGAAACATTTATTTTATTGTACAGTTTTGTGACATTTGATTCATTTCATTAAAATTAACATGGAAACGTGGGATATATTTTATGTTGCAGGGTTTTAGCTAGGATTTTTTAAGCATTAGTCACTTTTGCGTGCGACTAATTTTAAGATCTAATATGTGTGTATATTTTTATATGTCTAAATGTATGCAAGATCATTAATTAATTAATTAATTAATGCGATCATCAATCAATATTTAATATTTTCTGGCACTATTTTATAACATATATTATATATTCAATGTAATATTGCCATAGAACATATATTTAAACAGATTTAAATAAAAAAACTTTAACAGTGTTTGCCAAAATATTCATTTTTGTTTATATTTAAATTTTTGCAATAGTCGTTTTTAATTGGCATCGTATTTTGCAATCTCCGGCACTGAATTCATATCCGCTCCGAAAACCTATCGGTATTATTATGTTTTTTTGTTTCTTTGACTGGTTACCAGTAGTATTTTATCCTACGCTTTATGTGCAAAGTAAAATCACGCCGGAACCAGAGTTAACAAATGGCGCGTAACATGATAAACAGAGGCTGTGACAAAAAAATGACGATTCTGACGAGAATGGCAATAAAATTAAAAGGAGACATTTTTTTAAATGACAGAGCGACTTCAGCTTCTCCTTTAATGGTCAACAACGCGACGTGGGACCACAATAAGATCGGCCGAGTTGTCATCCAACTGGTTATGCTCGATCGCGTGTGACGGTGTGTACACAGTAATTAAGTGATTAATTATCAAATAATATCAGGTGGCCTATCTCTTACATAATTACTTTGATTGCCTTGGGTCATAAACATGTACCTTAGGTCAGATATTTGGATTTACCTGTGCCGATTTTGACGATGACAATTTCGAAGTTTGAAAATGGAAGTGGCGAATTACGTTCAAAATATTTTCGTCATTTTTAAAAAGGATTCGCCAATTGCGAAAGTGGCGAGCGCTAGCTAAATCACTGTGTTGTAATAGAAGACTGGAAAGTTAATAAAACTGTTTGTTCTCTTCTTCCAATGATACTTTATCCCACTGTAATTTAAACTACTTGTTTGATTCAAATCAATCTTAAAAGATAATGGTTGGTCTGAGTAAGCTGTAAAGCTTTCAGGCCTTTGTACTGTATTTTTACATCAATCATGCTAGTTTTTAGCTCACCTGACCCAAAGGGTCATGTGAGCTATTGTTATCACTTTGCGTCCGTCGGCGTCGTCGTCGTCGGCGTCTGTAAACTTTTTACATTTTAATCTTCTTCTCTGAAACCACTTGGCCAATTGAAACCAAACTTGGCCATAATGTTCATTGGATGGACCTTTACAAAGTTTGTGTTTTTTATTTTGATTGGTAAACCAATATGGCCGCCACCTCAAGACTTAATTTAACATAGGACCCTATGGGAAAAAAGTTAAAAAGGGCTTCTTCTCTGAAACCGTTTAACCAATCAAAACAAAACTTACTAGCAATATTGTTTAGATGGTCCTCTATAAAGTTTGTGTTTTAGATGGGAATTGGAAATTCAAAATGGCCGCCACTGCAGGACTTAGTTTAACATAGAACCCTATGGGAAAAAGTTTTTAAAGGCTTCTTTTCTGAAACCGGCCAACCAATGGAAACAAAACTTACTAGCAATATTGTTTGGATGGTCCTCTATAAAGTTAATGTTTTTTATCCCAATCTGATATTCAAAATGGCCGCCACCGCAGGACTTAGTTTAACATTGGACCCTATGGGAAAAAGGTTAAAAAGGGCTTCTTCTCTGAAACCGGTTAACAAATCAAAACAAAACTTACTAGCAATATTGTTTGGATGGTCCTTTATAAAGTTTATGATTTTTATGCCAACTGGAAATTCAAAATGGCCGCTACCGCAGGACTTAGTTTAACATAGGACTCTATGGGAAAAAGTTTTAAAAGGCTTCTTCTCTGAAACGGGTTAATCAATGGAAACAAAAACTTACGCGCAATATTGTTTGGATGGTCCTTTATAAAGTTTATATTTTTTAAGGCAATTGGAAATTCAAAATGGCCACCTCCCCTGCAGGACTTAGTTTAACATAGGACCCTATGGGCAAATAAAATAAATCTTCTCCATACAACTGGTTAACCAATGAAACAAAGCTTTCTAGTAATATTGTTTGGATGGTCCTATTTAAAGTTTATTGAAAATTACAGGACTTACTTTAACATCAGGGAAAGGCCATCTTCATTGCCTATAAAATCAGGTGAGCGATACAGGCTCTTAAGAGCCTCTGGTTTTCTACCAGTAACTATAGACAGGTTTTTTCAATTATCCCCCTTAGTTAAGATAGCAGCCGCTGAAGATCGTCGTTATCGCGGCCACCATTACATTCATGAAAGATGAAATATCTCAGTGGGATTTACATGTTTACAAATAATGTAGATACAGACGTGACAACGTGTTTTTTATATTGCCCACTATATACCGTGGTCGTGGTTTTTTTCATTAAGAAATTCACCACCATACGCCACGGTGGTATTCTGCGGTACATCGTGTTATGTCCACTACATATCGTGACCCACCGTGTTGACCACGGTGGATTTTCAATTTCGTTTCATGCTTACACAGTGAAAAAATTAAAATGTTGCGATTTAATTTAGATATTTGTGTTAAAATATGCCGTTTTAATACGTTTGTTTGACAACAAAATTAATCTGCGTTCTGTTTATCTATTCATTATACAGAATACCTTAAAGTTTATTGTCACTGATTTGATTGACAATTATTCCCTTAACGTGTTCTAAAAGGTTAGAACACCGCATTTTGCCTTTAAAATTGTCAAAATCTTTGCTATTCTATCGTCAAAATTTCCCTGTCAGCGCCTCTGATTAATGTTCCAACGTATGAACTTTTACCGGATGTAAATTGTGTCACACCTTAAATCGATCGATTAGCTAAGTATTGTCCAGTCATCATTTTTTCAAGCACGTGCTCTCAAACATTTCAATAAACTTGTGTATTGTATAATTTTATAATTAACAGGTGAACACGCGGCTTCACATTTGTAACGGTAAAGAAATAAGCACATTACACAATAAATACGAGACTTGTAAAGAAATATACAATAAATGCGAGACTTGTGAAGAAATTCGTTTTAAAAACGTCAAAATCAATATACGACTTAAAATGCTACATTTTCAAATTTTCTGAATTATTACTTGATATAAATGTCGCAGAATATATTGTTCCACGAATGATTTTATACTCGATTCGTCGGTGTTGAACCACGTGTGTTAAAAAATACAATCCTGATATAGAATCAACCATAATAGTCGTTTCAGTGTTAAAAGCCTGACACATCATCAACTTTTGTTGTAGAAAAGACTTAAGTAGCATCCTTATAATTTCTATAATGTTACGACAAGACCCTATGTCCGCAAACAGACATTCGTATCGGCGCGCAAAAAAAACCAACAACAACAAAAAACAAAAAAAAGCAAAACAAAAGAAAACAAACTTACATACTGTTGAGTAAATTCGGGCAATTATTTTATATTGATATGAGTGTGGACAAATCAGTTCTTTCGTCTTCAAAAATAATTTTATTCCTATTTGTTTTGTTCATGTTATAACAGACGTAAGTAACTATGCATAATGTACCACAATACAACAAAATATTAAGAATAAGTATTTGTATTTAGAGAACTAAGGCAAGTCTAAAAGTCTAAAAGGGGTCTGATCTCGAGAATATTTATCCCAATAAATACTATGTCATGCAAAAACACCGAAACTGCGAGTTAATTTTAACGGGAACTTTATACAAATAACACGTCTGCTCTGCCTCCATTTGAAAAATTGTCAGTTTTGTATATTTAGCTCAGAAGCACATCACTACTTTTTTATATAAACCTGCTATATTAATTGTTATAGTTTAAAACGCCATTGTCCAAAGTAAATGTGTATTTAGAATTGTGCGTACGTAAGACTTCATTCAACCTTGTGAAACAGGCGCCTGTGCCATATCGTAGTTAAACTATATTTTATGTGGCGATTCTCGTTTATAAACTTTTCACATATTTATTATTCTTGCTGCATGTTGGCTTCAATTTAGTAATTTATTTGTTGTATCCCATCCTGTTAACGAATTTTATATAACTATACGTGATGTAAACTTTTGTCCGCGTTTGTTAAAACAACTCTGGTTTTAAATACCAAATAAAGAAAACGATCGCCGCTCAACTGCCCGTTTTCTGTCGAAAAGGATTTATAATTGATTAAAGAGAGTTCGCGTACAACTTCAGGACAATTCGTTATACTTTGTAATACACAAAAACGTAATGTGACAATTCAAATCCGGATAATTTACCGAACTTGTTCAGGGTAATATTTAATGCATAACACATGCATCCGGTTGAACAAATATTCGATCTTCAAGTCTACCGGCACATTACATCTGCATTAAATCATTATTGATTATCAACAAATAAAATGCATGTACAAATTATTCTTAAGTACTGTTTTAAAATGTTCTATTTTCATTCGAGTAACGATGTTTTAACCCGAAATCAATTAAATGACAACGTTTATGTTGTCATGTACCACCGCGGAGATATCGTGGCCGGACCCCTGTGGCGACATGCCATGGTAGACTGAACTCCCTCATATGCATCCACCGTGGTAAGATTACCTGAGAAGATTCTTAACCACGATAGTAGGCGTGGATATACCATGGTGGGTGATAGAGAAAAGGATTAACTTCCATGGTGGGTTAGTGTTTTTTATAAAAAACACGTTGTCCCCTCTGTATTAACTAAATTACCATAAAGTCTCCACAGCAGGTGACTTTCATTTGCATACTAATTAAAAGGATAATAATTATTATTTATTAATGTGTTTTTTCTCCATGTTTAAACTTCTGTCTTATGCACTTGTAATACAAGTGCAACTTGTATTCCACATTTCTATGCTAGTACTGTGTTACAACCATATTACAATTATTGTTGTTTTCAACCAATTATGTTGACATATTTAAAATGAAATACAGTAATAATAAAAAAAACCTAGACATTCAACAATATTTAATCATCCACATCTACATCTCTTATCAATTAAGTCACCACGTAAATTGACTATTTAAAAACAAATTACTAAAATGTTGTCGAAATGTTTTAAAGAAGAAACGAGCACTGTTACACTTAATTTTTTATAAACTTTCAGTGTTCTTATAGATCTTTTTACATGTATCATAAAATGGGCAATTCGATGACATCTTCATTCGAAAGTTGTGGCTTTCATTTAGTAAATGAAGGGATAATTAGCTTAACTTAGCGAGGGAAAAGTAAATCGTCAATATTGTAAACCTCTCATCTGCCATGACCTCGTCACCGGGTAGTAGGTAATCTAAAACTCGCTATTTTCAACAATAAATTTGTCACTTTTCCGTCCTTTGAATGCTATGTATGGAAACTCTGTCCATGATATTTTGGCGGTAATGTGCGATTTGTAGTTGCTAAACGATAATTCACCCTACAAGATTCGGGGCAACAAAATCGAATTGTAACCATGAAACTAAGTTCAGATGTATCCAACAATTGTAGATATTACTGGCTAAATACCATATCTACGGGCTAAATCATAAAACAACAAGTTTAGTCTTAGTCGCATCAAAATTAAATAAATAATCAGCTATACATCAATCTGAAACGAATGTAATAGCCTCTGTTAATATGAAAAACAAATCCTTTGTCACTGACTCCTGTGAATACGAGCGAGTCACTGTCAGTTTGTATGCTGCCAAGTGCAGTCAATGTTCCCGCTTCTGTTTTGCCCAAAGCTATTTTTTCGGCCGTAAGTGTGAGATTTGTCTGCGGACAAACAACATGTTTTTGTTGATTTTAACAAACTGTACTCGGGTAGACTCGCGTACCTTTTCTGTACAAGTAGATGCATTTACTTCGAAATCTTTTTTTCATATCCGTTTCCATAGAGGAACATCATCTTATCTACGTCGTTTCCATAGAGGAACATCATCTAATCTACGTCGTTTGCACGGCACTTTCTCGAAATGCGCCGTCTAAGAAACCCACAAATACAGTTTTCGTGGGTGTTTTTTCTGTTTAATGCCTTTGTCCAATGAAGCCTGTCTTCATCGTTTCGGGCATGATATGCAATTTATATGGAACCAAATAAGCACAGTCTTCATGTTTTTAGTCTGCGAATCCTCTGCCATCCAACGTTTTTTAAACTTTGCTGGTCCCACGCTGCCAAAAAATTCCAAAAAAGCGTATGACGGCAGAGGATTCTCAGACTTCATGTTTTTGTCCATTTAAATTACACAACGACAGCTTCCATTCGTTTAATTTACGTCGATTATTTGTACAACCATTAACGGCATAAGATCCACAATCACCATCACTGTCCTTGTAATTTCCTAAATTAAACATTTTAAAAAAATATATATATAAGTATATGATATACTTTTACTTATGTTTGTTATTGATAATCAATATAGCACGAGCAATTTATTCATGAATGCTATGGCTGACGCACCACATGACTCATTAATGGCAGCGCACATGCAGCGAGAGATACTTAGTAAGCGATTGATAAACCCGTCTATAAGCATGTAACTTCTGAGCTTTCTCTTCAATCTGCTTACTTTATACAACAATATATTTTTAAAAACTCAATAATACAGCATATTTAATTCAATGAATTAATTGAAAATAAGAAAAGGAAAGTGACATGTAAAGTTTATATTATTGAAAGAAAGTTTGGACAAGTGAATGTAAATTTTGGACACTTCAACTGTTTACACCAATTGTGCAAAAGGACAAGTAAAAAAAAATTAATATCGAAGCCGTATCTTATCATTTATTTCAAGTTTTAATTTATGGAAGTGTATTCTTTTTCATTATAAAAAAATATGAAATGTGTGGGTGCCAAAATTGTTTAAGTTAGTAGACCAGGTGGCAACCATGATAAAAAAGTTCGTGAATATCCCTGCACATGTATTACAATTAGTGTATATGAAGTTAAGTTTCATGATAAAAAATGGAGTAAATAATTCAATAATTAGTTCCAGTAATTAATAAAACCTTTTTTATCGGATATTGATATTTTATGTTTTTAGTGAAATTCGAGGTTTCATCTTTAAACTCTTTTTCCTGTGCGCAAATTCCGCAAGAAAATTGTGCGGAATGTTTAGGTTAAGTTTGATATGAAAAAAATTTGGACACCTATGCAAACTACGCAAAACTAAAAGAAAAATATCTAAATTATCTAAAAATTGTCTTAACTTAGAACATAGAGGAAGTTTAATGTCCTGTTTGAAGTTTTATTTGAGATACCCCTTCAGTCCCATTACATTGAATGACCGACACCATTTCAATCTATCTTATGGATTTGTTTTTGACAAAACTAATTTTTCATTTGTTGCAATTACGACAAATTGTATTCATTCCGCAATAAAATACAAATTGATTCCATAATTTTGATGCACCGTTTAATTCAAAATGTCAGCTCCCGGTAAAATTTAGCCTGGATATTTCAGACATGGATTACTTAAGTGAACATAGTTTAATTTATTGAAAACAGGTAAAGTCTTTGTGTTTCTGTTAGTTTCATTACATTTCACATGTTCAAATATACCAAACTTCTGAAAAAATTTTTCTCAGAGAAATTTCAACTCACAGATAAAACCTCACATTTCAAATAATAAGAAAAAATAACAGACAGATGAAAATGATAAATATAAATGTGAAATGGGAGGTTTTATGTTATAGAACTAATTAATAATGTAATAGTAGAATCACTTGCCAATTTGTTTCTTTATTCGTTAATAAAATAATTGTAATTATTAAAAAATAATCAGCTTGGACTGAGAAATTTATAAAAGCAATTAGTTTTAGTGTAATAATTAGTATACATAATCTACATTCGTTGTAAGCCTGTTGAGAAAAAATATCTTTAGTATTTAATTTATCATTGACATTATTATATAAAACATCTTATATACATATATAAACAAAAATAGGGCAAACAGACCCTGACTCTAACTCGTATAGTATACCGGTCAGCGATTAGTTCTCGCCAATGACAGAAGCAATTCTTGCGATTTTTGTGACTGTTCCATTATTTGTCCATTAAAATCGACGGCAAAGGCTTCATTTGATAGATTTCACTATCTTCTATCCAAAACAGGTTACGTTTATCCCTTTTAAAAAGCACTTTTTTTTCACAAGAACTGTCAACAGTTTCGGGTGGTGACAACTACTCCATGACCAGAAGTAATATTTTATATGTATTGAATGTCTCCATTGCAGACTTATAAATAAATATAAAGGCATTATTTATTATGAATCCTCTGCTGCCGTAAGCTTTGTGAGACATTGACTGAGTTTGGAATGTTGGAGAACTCTCTTTCACCATGTTCACAGCCACCAGATTTTGCGACACAGGTTTGAGTTGGCATAATTGAAATTGACAACTTTCCATTTTGAAAAAACTCCACCTAGTTTCCACTTCCATTACTAAAATCTGAGGCCACAGCTGCAGTTTGTCCCATTTAAAATTTTTGAAATGGACAATTGTCTTTCATAAAGACTAACGCTTCATCTTAATTACAAGCAGTGATTAAGCTAGTGATCGCCACTTTCGTAATTGGCGAATCCTTTTCAGAAGTGACGAAAATATTTGGAACGTAATTGGCCACTTAAAATTTTGAAATTTCAAAATGTTCATCATCAAAATCACCATTTTCCGCACAGGTAAATCCAAACATCTTACCTAAGGTACAAGTTTATGACCCAAGGCAATCAAAGTAATTATGTAATAGACATGCCACCAGATATTATTTGATAATTAATCACTTAATTACTGTGTACACATCGTCACACGTTATCAAGCATAGCCAGTTGGATAGCAACTGGGTCGATCTTATTGTGGACCCACATTACCTTGATCATTGCTCTGTCATTTTGAAAAAGTCGTCTTGTCTTATTTAATTGTATTGCCATTATCCTCAGAAATCGTCATATTTTTGTTATAGCCTCATGTTTCCCACATGCTTTTACTTTGAATATAAAGCGTAGGTTAAAATACAATTAGAAACAAGTTCAAAGCAACAGATAATACAGAAAGTTTCATTGCGTATATGAACTCGGTTCCGGAGATGGCGAGATACGATGCTTCTAGAATTTAAATGACTTGTAAAAATTTAAACATCAAGAAAACTGAATATTTTGGCAATCACTTTTAAAGTTTTTCATTTAAATCTGCTGGGACCATACTGGGAGGGTTCCCAGTGCTCGACCCACAGAGCAGCCCAGTGCTTTCCCGGGTGGCGGATAGGGGAGACCCTCTCGTTGGGGAGGTTGTCAGGTCATAATAGGGAAAGACTGACCACGCTCCTTGCACGATAAAGACCCCTTTTGTATATTTTGAAAAAGAGTAGGCTCATTGTCGCCGCTACAAAAAGATAAATTTTCCGCCCCTACCCAAAACTCCATACTTTTCCAGTGGCAGTCAAAATTGTATTCCCTGTGACCCATCCCACCGCCATTTTCCGTTGATTTATTGTTTATTACCTTGTTCCCATTGTTCCCGTCCTGAATATAGCTGAAATACTGCTCGCTGGACGTAAAGCAGACATCCAATCAATCAATCATTTAAGGAGACTTAAATACATGTTCTATGGCAATATTACATTGAATACATAATATATATTAAAAAAATGATGCTAGCAAATTAAATATTTATTGATGTTTATTGTATTCAATAATGATCTTGCATGCATTTATAAAAAAAAAAAAAAACAAACAAAAACATACATATAAGATCTTAAAAATCGTCACATTCAAAATTGACTGATGGTTAAAAAATCCTAGCTAAAACCCTGATTACAGGTGTCAAAATCTGAGTGAGGATGTTATTCAAACCCCCTGCTGTGTACACATGATTGTTAATTAATTAACCCATCTTTATTGCCCCATTTACCTGATACTTATCTCAGGTTGAACCACTAGCTAATTAAACAAGCTTACCACTAACATCTGTGTTCCAATATTCAGACTCACCTGTTGCCTATGGCTATAGTAACATCTACTAATGATGTTAATTAGGTGATAATTTAATGGCATAGACAAACAATACCAAAAACTATGCAAAATCTTTATTTCAATATCATAATTTTTAAGAGATGATAGCTATAGTTTTTTAAATGGAAGTTAAAAGGGAGATAAATCATGTAAAGCTTGAAATGGGTCAATCCATGACCTACTGATGCTATAAGCATTTGACGTCCCATGCTATCATCCAAATCACAAGACTATAAATAAATACATGTAGTTGGCTGGCATCTCCACATTGATGAGGTGTCCACAAGACTAAATAAATACATGTAGTGTGCTAGCATCTCCACATTGATGAGAGGTGTCCACAAGACTATAAATCAATACATGTACTGTGCTAGCATCTCCACATTGATGAGAGGTGTCCACACGACTATAAATAAATACATGTAGTGGGCTAGCATCTCCACATTGATGAGAGGTGTCCACAAGACTATAAATCAATACATGTAGTGTGCTAGCATCTCCACATTGATGGGAGGTGTCCACAAGACTATAAATCAATATGTGTAATGGGCTAGCATCTCCACATTGATGAGAGGTGTCCACAAGATTATAAATCAATACATGTACTGTGCTAGCATCTCCACATTGATGAGAGATGTCCAAAAGACTATAGATAAATACATGTAGTGTGCTAGCATCTCCACATTGATGGGAGGTGTCCACAAGACTATAAATCAATACATGTAGTGTGCTAGCATCTCCACATTGATGGGAGGTGTCCACAAGACTACAAATAAATACATGTAATGTGCTAGCATCTCCACATTGATGAGAGGTGTCCACAAGACTAC
This sequence comes from Limnoperna fortunei, assembly GCA_944474755.1. Taxonomy (NCBI): domain Eukaryota; kingdom Metazoa; phylum Mollusca; class Bivalvia; order Mytilida; family Modiolidae; genus Limnoperna; species Limnoperna fortunei. Next base: position 33,802,678 of record OX104123.1, read on the forward strand.
AAATAAATACATGTAATGTGCTAGCATCTCCACATTGATGAGAGGTGTCCACAAGACTATAAATCAATACATGTAGTGTGCTAGCATCTCCACATTGATGGGAGGTGTCCACAAGACTACAAATAAATACATGTAATGTGCTAGCATCTCCACATTGATGAGAGGTGTCCACAAGACTATAAATAAATACATGTAGTGGGCTAGCATCTCCACATTGATGAGAGGTGTCCACAAGACTATAAATCAATACATGTAGTGGGCTAGCATCTCCACATTGATGAGAGGTGTCCACAAGACTATAAATAAATACATGTAGTGGGCTAGCATCTCCACATTGAAGAGAGGTGTCCACAAGACTATAAATCAATACATGTACTGTGCTAGCATCTCCACATTGATGAGAGGTGTCCACAAGACTAAAGATAAATACATGTAGTGTGCTAGCATCTCCACATTGATTAGAGGTGTCCACAAGACTATAAATCAATACATGTAGCGTGCTAGCATCTCCACATTGATGAGAGGTGTCCACAAGACTATAAATCAATACATGTAGTGGGCTGGCATCTCCACATTGATGAGAGGTGTCCACAAGACTATAAATAAATACATGTAGTGTGCTAGCATCTCCACATTGATGAGAGGTGTCCACAGGACTATAAATAAATACATGTAGTGTGCTGGCATCTCCACATTGATGAGAGGTGTCCACAAGACTATAAATAAATATATGTAGTGTGCTAGCATCTCCACATTGATGAGAGGTGTCCACAAGACTATAAATAAATACATGTAGTGTGCTAGCATCTCCACATTGATGAGAGGTGTCCACAGGACTATAAATAAATACATGTAGTGTGCTGGCATCTCCACATTGATGAGAGGTGTCCACAAGACTATAAATAAATATATGTAGTGTGCTAGCATCTCCACATTGATGAGAAGTGTCCACAAGACTATAAATAAATATATGTAGTGTGCTAGCATCTCCACATTGATGAGAGGTGTCCACAAGACTATAAATAAATACATGTAGTGTGCTAGCATCTCCACATTGATGAGAAGTGTCCACAAGACTATAAATAAATATATGTAGTGTGCTAGCATCTCCACATTGATGAGAGGTGTCCACAGGACTATAAATCAATACATGTACTGTGCTAGCATCTCCACATTGATGAGATGTGTCCACGAGACTATAAATCAATACATGTAGTGGGCTAGCATCTCCACATTGATGAGAGGTGTCCACAAGACTATAAATCAATACATGTAGTGTGCTAGCATCTCCACATTGTTGAGAGGTTTCCACAAGACTATAAATCAATACATGTAGTGTGCTGGCATCTCCACATTGATGAGAGGTGTCCACAAGACTATAAATCAATATGTGTAATGGGCTAGCATCTCCACATTGATGAGAGGTGTCCACAAGACTATAAATGAATACATGTAGTGTGCTAGCATCTCCACATTGTTGAGAGGTGTCCACAAGACTATAAATCAATACATGTAGTGTGCTGGCATCTCCACATTGATGAGAGGTGTCCACAAGACTATAAATCAATACATGTAGTGTGCTAGCATCTCCACATTGATGAGAGGTGTCCACAAGACTATAAATAAATACATGTAGTGTGCTAGCATCTCCACATTGATGAGAGGTGTCCACAGGACTATAAATAAATACATGTAGTGTGCTAGCATCTCCACATTGATGAGAGGTGTCCACAAGACTATAGATAAATACATGTAGTGTGCTGGCATCTCCACATTGTTGAGAGGTGTCCACAAGACTATAAATCAATACATGTAGTGGGCTAGCATCTCCACATTGATGAGAGGTGTCCACAAGACTATAAATAAATACATGTACTGTGCTAGCATCTCCACATTGATGAGAGGTGTCCACAAGACTATAAATAAATACATGTACTCTGCTAGCATCTCCACATTGATGGGAGGTGTCCACAGGACTATAAATAAATACATGTACTGTGCTAGCATCTCCACATTGATGAGAGGTGTCCACAAGACTATAAATAAATACATGTAGTGTGCTAGCATCTCCACATTGATGAGAGGTGTCCACAAGACTATAAATAAATACATGTAGTGGGCTAGCATCTCCACATTGATGAGAGGTGTCCACAAGACTCTAAATAAATACATGTACTGTGCTAGCATCTCCACATTGATGAGAGGTGTCCACAAGACTATAAATAAATACATGTACTGTGCTAGCATCTCCACATTGACGAGAGGTGTCCACAGGACTATAAATAAATACATGTACTGTGCTAGCATCTCCACATTGATGAGAGGTGTCCACAAGACTATAAATAAATACATGTAGTGTGCTAGCATCTCCACATTGATGAGAGGTGTCCACAAGACTATAAATAAATACATGTACTGTGCTAGCATCTCCACATTGATGAGAGGTGTCCACAAGACTATAAATAAATACATGTACTGTGCTAGCATCTCCACATTGATGAGAGGTGTCCACAGGACTATAAATAAATACATATAGTGGGCTAGCATCTCCACATTGATGAGAGGTGTCCACAAGACTATAAATCAATACATGTACTGTGCTAGCATCTCCACATTGATGAGAGGTGTCCACAAGACTATAAATAAATACATGTAGTGGGCTAGCATCTCCACATTGATGAGGTGTCCACAAGACTATAAATAAATACATGTACTGTGCTAGCATCTCCACATTGATGACGAGGTGTCCACAAGACTATAAATAAATACATGTAGTGGGCTAGCATCTCCACATTGATGAGAGGTGTCCACAAGACTATAAATCAATACATGTAGTGGGCTAGCATCTCCACATTGATGAGAGGTGTCCACAAGACTATAAATAAATACATGTAGTGGGCTAGCATCTCCACATTGATGAGAGGTGTCCACAAGACTATAAATAAATACATGTAGTGGGCTAGCATCTCCACATTGATGAGAGGTGTCCACAAGACTATAAATAAATACATGTAGTGGGCTAGCATCTCCACATTGATGAGAGGTGTCCACAAGACTATAAATAAATACATGTAGTGTGCTAGCATCTCCACATTGATGAGGTGTCCACAGGACTTTAAATAAATACATGTAGTGTGCTAGCATCTCCACATTGATGAGAGGTGTCCACAGGACTATAAATAAATACATGTAGTGTGCTAGCATCTCCACATTGATGAGAGGTGTCCACAAGACTATAAATAAATACATGTAGTGTGCTAGCATCTCCACATTGATGAGGTGTCCACAGGACTATAAATAAATACATGTAGTGTGCTAGCATCTCCACATTGATGAGAGGTGTCCACAAGACTATAAATCAATACATGTAGTGTGCTAGCATCTCCACATTGATGAGAGGTGTCCACAAGACTGTAAATAAATACATGTAGTGTGCTAGCATCTCCACATTGATGAGGTGTCCACAGGACTATAAATAAATACATGTAGTGTGCTAGCATCTCCACATTGATGAGAAGTGTCCACAGGACTATAAATAAATACATGTAGTGGGCTAGCATCTCCACATTGATGAGAGGTGTCCACAGGACTATAAATAAATACATGTAGTGTGCTAGCATCTCCACATTGATGAGAGGTGTCCACAAGACTATAAATAAATACATGTAGTGTGCTAGCATCTCCACATTGATGAGGTGTCCACAGGACTATAAATAAATACATGTAGTGTGCTAGCATCTCCACATTGATGAGAAGTGTCCACAGGACTATAAATAAATACATGTAGTGGGCTAGCATCTCCACATTGATGAGAAGTGTCCACAGGACTATAAATAAATACATGTAGTGTGCTAGCATCTCCACATTGATGAGAAGTGTCCACAAGACTATAAATCAATACATGTAGTGGGCTAGCATCTCCACATTGATGAGAGGTGTCCACAAGACTATAAATAAATACATGTAGTGTGCTAGCATCTCCACATTGATGAGGTGTCCACAGGACTTTAAATAAATACATGTAGTGTGCTAGCATCTCCACATTGATGAGAGGTGTCCACAGGACTATAAATAAATACATGTAGTGTGCTAGCATCTCCACATTGATGAGAGGTGTCCACAAGACTATAAATAAATACATGTAGTGTGCTAGCATCTCCACATTGATGAGGTGTCCACAGGACTATAAATAAATACATGTAGTGTGCTAGCATCTCCACATTGATGAGAGGTGTCCACAAGACTATAAATCAATACATGTAGTGTGCTAGCATCTCCACATTGATGAGAGGTGTCCACAAGACTGTAAATAAATACATGTAGTGTGCTAGCATCTCCACATTGATGAGGTGTCCACAGGACTATAAATAAATACATGTAGTGTGCTAGCATCTCCACATTGATGAGAAGTGTCCACAGGACTATAAATAAATACATGTAGTGGGCTAGCATCTCCACATTGATGAGAGGTGTCCACAGGACTATAAATAAATACATGTAGTGTGCTAGCATCTCCACATTGATGAGAGGTGTCCACAAGACTATAAATAAATACATGTAGTGTGCTAGCATCTCCACATTGATGAGGTGTCCACAGGACTATAAATAAATACATGTAGTGTGCTAGCATCTCCACATTGATGAGAAGTGTCCACAGGACTATAAATAAATACATGTAGTGGGCTAGCATCTCCACATTGATGAGAAGTGTCCACAGGACTATAAATAAATACATGTAGTGTGCTAGCATCTCCACATTGATGAGAAGTGTCCACAAGACTATAAATCAATACATGTAGTGGGCTAGCATCTCCACATTGATGAGAGGTGTCCACAAGACTATAAATCAATACATGTAGTGTGCTAGCATCTCCACATTGATGAGAGGTGTCCACAGGACTATAAATCAATACATGTAGTGTGCTAGCATCTCCACATTGATGAGAGGTGTCCACAGGACTATAAATAAATACATGTAGTGTGCTAGCATCTCCACATTGATGAGAGGTGTCCACAAGACTATAAATAAATACATGTAGTGTGCTAGCATCTCCACATTGATGAGGTGTCCACAGGACTATAAATAAATACATGTAGTGTGCTAGCATCTCCACATTGATGAGAAGTGTCCACAGGACTATAAATAAATACATGTAGTGGGCTAGCATCTCCACATTGATGAGAAGTGTCCACAGGACTATAAATAAATACATGTAGTGTGCTAGCATCTCCACATTGATGAGAAGTGTCCACAAGACTATAAATCAATACATGTAGTGGGCTAGCATCTCCACATTGATGAGAGGTGTCCACAAGACTATAAATCAATACATGTAGTGTGCTAGCATCTCCACATTGATGAGAGGTGTCCACAGGACTATAAATCAATACATGTAGTGTGCTAGCATCTCCACATTGATGAGAGGTGTCCACAGGACTATAAATAAATACATGTAGTGTGCTAGCATCTCCACATTGATGAGAGGTGTCCACAGGACTATAAATCAATACATGTAGCGTGCTAGCATCTCCACATTGATGAGAGGTGTCCACAGGACTATAAATAAATACATGTAGTGTGCTAGCATCTCCACATTGATGAGAGGTGTCCACAAGACTATAAATAAATACATGTAGTGGGCTAGCATCTCCACATTGATGAGAGGTGTCCACAAGACTATAAATCAATACATGTAGTGGGCTAGCATCTCCACATTGATGAGAAGTGTCCACAAGACTATAAATCAATACATGTAGTGTGCTAGCATCTCCACATTGATGAGAGGTGTCCACAGGACTATAAATCAATACATGTAGTGTGCTAGCATCTCCACATTGATGAGAGGTGTCCACAGGACTATAAATAAATACATGTAGTGTGCTAGCATCTCCACATTGATGAGAGGTGTCCACAAGACTATAAATAAATACATGTAGTGTGCTAGCATCTCCACATTGATGAGGTGTCCACAGGACTATAAATAAATACATGTAGTGTGCTAGCATCTCCACATTGATGAGAAGTGTCCACAGGACTATAAATAAATACATGTAATGGGCTAGCATCTCCACATTGATGAGAAGTGTCCACAGGACTATAAATAAATACATGTAATGGGCTAGCATCTCCACATTGATGAGAAGTGTCCACAAGACTATAAATCAATACATGTAGTGGGCTAGCATCTCCACATTGATGAGAGGTGTCCACAAGACTATAAATCAATACATGTAGTGTGCTAGCATCTCCACATTGATGAGAGGTGTCCACAGGACTATAAATCAATACATGTAGTGTGCTAGCATCTCCACATTGATGAGAGGTGTCCACAGGACTATAAATAAATACATGTAGTGTGCTAGCATCTCCACATTGATGAGAGGTGTCCACAGGACTATAAATCAATACATGTAGCGTGCTAGCATCTCCACATTGATGAGAGGTGTCCACAGGACTATAAATAAATACATGTAGTGTGCTAGCATCTCCACATTGATGAGAGGTGTCCACAAGACTATAAATAAATACATGTAGTGGGCTAGCATCTCCACATTGATGAGAGGTGTCCACAAGACTATAAATCAATACATGTAGTGGGCTAGCATCTCCACATTGATGAGAAGTGTCCACAAGACTATAAATCAATACATGTAGTGGGCTAGCATCTCCACATTGATGAGAAGTGTCCACAAGACTATAAATCAATACATGTAGTGGGCTAGCATCTCCACATTGATGAGAAGTGTCCACAAGACTATAAATCAATACATGTAGTGGGCTAGCATCTCCACATTGATGAGAGGTTTCCACTATAAATGTACATTGGCATACTAGTAATCCCCAATAATGTACAATATATTATACTCTATACTCTATCCCAATAAAGATAATAAATCAGCATTTAATAAAAACTGCTATCAGAGGGATGTACAGCATTCTGGGGCTATCTAAAAAAGACATCTGAAAAAGAAGATTAATATACAATTACAATTAGCTGGTGTAAATATGTGGAGTAATACATACATTGTACATTGACTTCACTTGTGGTCTAATCTTAAAAAAAATATAAAAAACCAATCTCGTATGTTTATCGCTATACATCTGTACATATTGTCATGAAAGACTATTTTTCTCTGTTACATATATATTCTTCTTTAATGTTACAATTGAATGTGTCACAATTTATAACAATCGATCAGTTTCTCTGACTAATCTATTACCATGATCCATTACAAGACATAAAATACAATATTTGTTGATCAACATAACCTATTTAATGATGTGTGTAAACTACCTATATAGGTAAACAGACTACAAAAATGTTGAAATTTGACAATTTATATATAACCGATTTATTATTTACACAAAAGATTTAAATCAGAGTGTAAACTCGTACACTTCATAAGTTTTTATTATCTTTTCCTTTCCCAGGGTTTATTTCAACCCTGTCACCCCTGTTTACCTGTAATTTTGGAACGATCGTAGTAGTAGTAGTAGTGCCTTTGAATAGTACATATGTCACAATAGGTAGTAAATACACCTGAACGATATAGGTCAAATAAGACGCGTCTTTAACTCATCACAGGTAAGACTTTTTTGAACATTAAAAATTAAAAAAGAGATGAGGTGATAATGTACAGGTATAATGGCCACATAATTGATTCAATTTGGAAATAGATAAACACATTATTTTTGCATTGTCTTTTTAAATGCATCTTCTAATAGGTGGTTGAATAATATTTGAAATCTTTAGCCATACAAATTTAAATGGCAAGACATTAATGAAGGGTTTTTAAAAAAGTTTTTTTAGTCTTTTTTAAATTTTGAAAATGCTTTATTTCTTTACCACTTAAGTTGTAAATGGACCTACAATCCAGAATATTTTTTTTACATAAAAGATAAGATCTTGGTTGTACAGTACTTGTTGTTTCTGCAACATCTTAATTTAATTAATTTGTACTTTGCCACCCCTTTTGAGGTCCCCTTAAATGTAAGATAGCTGAGTTGTATACAATGCATGATGTTAATCTGTGTTGAAAAAGTACAAATATGGACGCAAACGGTAAGATGTTTACATTTTTGATTTACTTAAATTCTGTCAACTTTGTAATGAAAATATCTAATTTGAGATCATTATAAGGTCAACTTTTCAAGTTCTTTGGTTCTCACTTCATAATAAACTTATAACGATGATAAAGATTCCTTAAAGTGGGGATAAAGCTATCTGTACGTTATGAACATTGTTCCTGCTGCAGTAATGACATTAAGTATGTATTACTAATTAAGTAAAATTATTTTTCTTGTACTTGAATGAGTTTCACACTCTTATGGAAACCTATGTTCAGGAGATTTATCAAATATATAGTCATGATCAGCATTTTAACCCCATTAAAAAACAACTTTATTTTGATTCGTTTTTTGTTTGAATGGTGTTTTGCCACTTTCAGCAATTTTGCAGCTATATCATGGTGTCCAGTTTTTATTCTGGGAGGAAGCTATAGTACCCAAAGAGAACCCCCTACCTGCGGTCGTAACACTGGCAATACTTGTCAGTTACGATTGGAGTCCAGTACACCCAGCCTGCAGTGGGAATAGCACCCAAATGTTGAACTTTGTTATACATGTTTACAGTTTATGCTTGTACAAACATCAGCCTCACATATTTATTGAAACTTTTTGCTGGTTCTTGACCAATTTCATAGGAATAACTTTATGTTAATTTGATTTACAGTTCTTGATCAATATCATAGGAATACCCCAATAAAAAACTGGATGCCATGATATAGCTGAAAAATTGCTGAAATTGGTGTTAAACACCATCAAACAAACAAAACATCACAGGAATAACTTTATGTTAATTTGATTTATAAGATGCAAGAACATAAACCTTGCAAAAATCTCAGTCATCAAGTGAATGTAAAGATGTAAAAACACATTCAGTACCAAGACAACTTATAAATTGTGCCTTTTTTCTTGTGGCTTTATATTTGTATATCTGTGATTTTTTTTCATGACTTTTTTCCTACATTCTATACAATATATGTTTCATAAAATTCATCTACTGTTTACTATGTTAAATTAAAAACAAATTATTATTACTCGTATCATTCATGATTTGTGGCTAGCATGCATGTTGTTTGTATATACCTTTTTAAATTACTTTGATTTTCATTAAACATTACATGAAAATTATTAATGAGATCTGGGCTGACTTGTCAAATCTCAATGAGATCTGGGCTGGACTTGTCAAATCTCAATGAGATCTGGGCTGTAATTGTCAAATCTCAATGAGATCTGGGCTGGACTTGTCAAATCTCAATGAGATCTGGGCTGGACTTGTCAAATCTCAATGAGATCTGGGCTGGACTTGTCAAATCTCAATGAGATCTTGGCTGGACTTGTCAAATCTCAATGAGAACTGGGCTGGACTTGTCAAATCTCGGACATCTGAGTTTGAGTTCTTTTTAACTTTCATTATTATTCTAAATAACTATTGATTGGCTAAAGAAAGTATTTAAACTCCAGATTTTATTTTTTTTTGGGGGGGGGGGAAATTTTGCAGGAACTTAACTTTATTCTAAACTTTGATCATGTAGCAACACATATCCAAGAGATATGACTGGATTAAACATAAAAACAATAAAATGTAATAACAGGCTTTTACCTCGTGTCAGATGTATGCTTAATTTAACATTACCTTATAACTTCTGTTTGTATATGATGTAAGTTCTGCTGACTCCTAATTTAACATTACCTTATAACTTCTGTTTGTATATGATGTAAGTTCTGCTGACTCCTAATTTAACACACAGTTTTTGTTTGTATTGTTATAGCTGTTTTTGTAACAAGTTATATGGAGGCAGTAATTGAATAGCAGGGGTGGGGGAAGAAATTATTATTAACAGTTATTATATGGGGACTTGAAATTCAAAGAGGGGCTGCTTTAATGGAGGAGGTGATAAAATTAGGGTGCACTGTATATTTAAGAAATAATTCATGAGGTGTATGATGTTTTACTCATTTAAAGATGGGCTGGGCCTTTATATTCCTTTTTATACAGTAGAAAATAAGAATATAAAGTCCCACCCAGTTATAATATCATACGCAAAATGAATTTTCCTGTGTTTTTCGATTCAAGCATTTCTAGCCACCAATTTCAGGCATAAAATTTTACAATCTAGAAATCAGGCCAGTTTAAAATGTACAGTGGACAGAATACACTTTTAAATAACACTTCCTAAATGTTTTACCATAATGTACCCTCAGAATGTCTTATTTGTCAACTTTTATTTTCAATGCAAACTTCAAAATTTAGCCATTGACATTGAAACATAGTAAAACCTCTTGTGACTTTATGTCGCATTGCACATGTACAAAGTATAGATATATTGAGTATTATATTGTTTAACATAAGGTTGTCATATTGATAAGGACCTAATATTATAATGGAAGGCATCCACACTTTTAATTTTTTTATCCACTTGTACACAGCATACTAGAGCTAGGGTGGATAAACTAGTAACTCTTTCCAGTTTTCTACTGTTTTGGCCTACATTAATAGGACATCTTAATTTGTGAAAAGTAAGTTGCTTATCGGATTTTCAATGAATTATACATTGAGGAATTTTTTGTTGAACCTTGCACATAATATTCTATGTTAGTTTTTCTGGACCTTTAATGATAATTTGAAAGCCCTCAAAATTTCATAAGACAAAGCAGAAGCTGTCTCAGCCTATCCATCTTGATGGAAACACATTGCTACCAAATGCTCTGAATGACACAGGAGGATCTAAGTCATAAGTAAGTTTCCTGTGGCCAGTCATCTTTCGTAATGCTTTAAGTTTATAAAAAAATATTTTACATATAAAAGATTAAAGATGAAAACTTACATCAATCTTTCAAAAAAACCCACAGTGTATCTCACTATTATCAAAAGTACATATCTTGTTTAGCATGCTTATCCTTGACAAATGTGGACAAAGGATAGGAAGTTTCTGACTTGTTCACACCCTGTACGGGGATCACTGGGTATCGCTTATTATGGGTTAAGTAATTCTATTAAACGCCTTAGACAAACTATGTATCAACTTACTGATTTCTTGTCTGATTAATGAATAATTCAAGTTGTCTTTTAAATTGAAGTCTGTTTAACATGCAACTGCACATGCCACTGTACCTAAATATAGCCTCAAGGTCATGGTTTCTGTACTTAACCATGGGTGGATTTTATGTCACTGTACCTCAATATACCCTCAAGGTCATGGTTTCTGTACTTAACCATTGGTGGATTTTATGTCACTGTACCTCAATATAGCCTCAAGGTCATGGTTTCTGTACTTAACCATTGGTGGATTTTATGTCACTGTACCTCAATATAGCCTCAAGGTCATGGTTTCTGTACTTAACCATTGGTGGATTTTATGTCACTGTACCTCAATATAGCCTCAAGGTCATGGTTTCTGTACTTAACCATTGGTGGATTTTATGTCACTGTACCTCAATATAGCCTCAAGGTCTTGGTTTCTGTACTTAACCATGGGTGGATTTTATGTCACTGTACCTCAATATAGCCTCAAGGCCATGGTTTCTGTACTTAACCATGGGTGGATTTTATGTCACTGTACCTCAATATAGCCTCAAGGTCTTGGTTTCTGTACTTAACCATGGGTGGATTTTATGTCACTGTACCTCAATATAGCATCAAGGTCATGGTTTCTGTACTTAACCATGGGTGGATTTTATGTCACTGTACCTCAATATAGCCTCAAGGTCTTGGTTTCTGTACTTAACCATGGGTGGATTTTATGTCACTGTACCTCAATATAGCATCAAGGTCATGGTTTCTGTACTTAACCATGGGTGGATTTTATGTCACTGTACCTCAATATAGCCTCAAGGTCTTGGTTTCTGTACTTAACCATGGGTGGATTTTATGTCACTGTACCTCAATATAGCCTCAAGGTCATGGTTTCTGTACTTAACCATGGGTGGATTTTATGTCACTGTACCTCAATATAGCCTCAAGGTCATGGTTTCTGTACTTAACCATGGGTGGATTTTATGTCACTGTACCTCAATATAGCCTCAAGGTCATGGTTTCTGTACTTAACCATGGGTGGATTTTATGTCACTGTACCTCAATATAGCCTCAAGGTCATGGTTTCTGTACTTAACCATGGGTGGATTTTATGTCACTGTACCTCAATATAGCCTCAAGGTCATGGTTTCTGTACTTAACCATTGGTGGATTTTATGTCACTGTACCTCAATATAGCCTCAAGGTCTTGGTTTCTGTACTTAACCATGGGTGGATTTTATGTCACTGTACCTCAATATAGCCTCAAGGTCATGGTTTCTGTACTTAACCATGGGTGGATTTTATGTCACTGTACCTCAATATAGCCTCAAGGTCATGGTTTCTGTACTTAACCATGGGTGGATTTTATGTCACTGTACCTCAATATAGCCTCAAGGTCATGGTTTCTGTACTTAACCATGGGTGGATTTTATGTCACTGTACCTCAATATAGCCTCAAGGTCATGGTTTCTGTCATGCTCTTTACAACAGTTCCATGAGGTCATCAATTTTCTGAAATTTGAAATATTCCTTAAATATTTTAGACCAGAAGCGTGGTCATTTTTTCATATTGACCTGCAGTACTATGGATCGTGGGTTTGATTTCGTCGCTTGGCTAGCTAGTAGTGTCATTTAGGTAGCTCAGCACAGCAGAACAATAATGCACAAAACACTATTTCTATTAATAGAAATCATTAAAAAAAATGTCAAACAAATAAGGAGAAAAACAACGTCATACACTACTGGCTCGGACCATTTATATATAATACTATGTGTCTGGGTTGATATAGTTAATAAATGGTCTAACTACACAGTGACAGTGTTCTCCCCAGGCCAGCACTGTGGTAGCCCTATGCTTAATTTTTTTTGCAGTGGTGCTATTTGATCTACTGCAGTGGTTTAATTCCATGCCGCTGAAAAAATGAATACTATTTCATTTAGGGTTAACACACACAAATGCATGTGATGCATGAAATGTACGACACAACATGCAAAATTGAACCCTTTTTAAAATACGATGCCACATGCACAGTGCTTTCCAAAATTCCAGGGAGAACCCTGACTACAGACAGCTAAACTCCAGTGACATTCCCTATCACTTTAAAAAGATGGTCTTATGACAGTAGATAATGAACTTTACACCAAGTCTTCTTTGTTCCAAACATATTTCTATCTAAGCATTTTGGGTCTATTTAGTCTGCCTCCAACACTTTCTCGGACAAGGGTCTATTTTGATATATGTTAGATACTACTGGAGGGTATTAGTTATAAAATCTACCTTGACATACATGTACATGTATCTAAATCTAGTTTACAATTCTGGGAACAATATTGTTTAGATTGGAGTTATTTCCCTTTTGCTATACATCAGCTGTAACCAGTTAGTAGATTGCAATAAGTCATTGTTTGAATTGTAATTGTCATCTTTTTATTGCCTTTGTGTTATGATGCTGGCAGAGAGGAAGGTTATATTTTTTGCATCAATCTAAGATCTGACGTGTAGTAGTTAAGGTATTCGGGGACCACAGTTGACCCCATGGTCATATTTAGTGTCGTTGATGTCCATTGTTTTAAATGGAGCAGACATTGGTAATGTTCGGTCAACATCAGAAGTATACTATATAACTACATGTATTAACTTTTTTAAACTTAAAACTACATTTATTTTTAACATTGACTCAAAGTAAAACAGTATCAATCATTAGCCATCAATTGATTTAATACAGCGGTTCTTGGTTAAAAAATAAAATTAAGCGGTAACATCAGTTAGGGTCATACTGTAAACGTGAGCTAGTGATATCACAAAATTTCAATTTTACTTGCAAATATCAGTAAAGGAGAACAATTTTTCATGTGTTTTGTTGTGTTTTGGCATTCATATATATATATTACGGTAGTTAGATACTCTACCAGAGTGATTGTCCTTGTAAATAGCATCGGTTATTTACAAATGTAATTAACATCAGGGGAAATGCCATCTTCTTTGCCTATATAAATCATGTGAGCGAAACAGGCTCTTGAGAGAAATTTATTTAATTTGATTTTTTCTTAAAATTTAAAAACATTTTATTTGTCAGTAGATTAGTTAACATCAAAATTCTGTTTGAAACAATATTTTTACTGAAATGTGTGTTCCATGTTAATACCAAAATTGTATGTTAATCAAGTTTTTTTTTGTTTTTTTTTTTACTTAATTGAGTGTTTAAAAATATGGGATGCATGCAGGTTGTACTGAACTCCAATCTTAATTGACAAGGATTGCTAGTTTTCCATCCAAAGGTTGGTAGTTTTCTCTGGGTACTCTTGTTTTTTCCCCCAATAAAACTGGATGCCATGATATAGCTGAAAGTGGCATTAAACACCATTCAAACATTACAAACAAAACTATGGGAACACCAAATTTAATTTAATACAATAGGAATGCTAAAATTCTAGTTTAAATTTAATGGAGGATGACTTTGCAATTTGTAAACATCTGTGAACATCAAGGATGATTCTTTCTCAAGTAATTACAGACATCACACGAAATGTGTTTATTGTAATTATCAGGATATTATGTTACTTGACATGAAATACCCGTATTTGCTTACTACCTGTTCAGGTGAGATAATGGAAAATCAATGATTATCAGCTGTAGATCTTTGATCAGCATTGATTGATCTTTCTTTAGGCTGATCAGATAATTGATAGATTATTTATACATTAAATACACGGTTTACTATGATTTGATCCACAGAAGATTTTCCATTCCTTCTGTGTTCTAGTCCCCATCTCGTGAAAGTTCTAAAATTTTTTCCTCTATTTAAATCAAATTTTTAAAAATCTGTAAACAGTGCCAGACTTTTAATTCTTATAATATTAAAAATTTGCTTTTCCAGTAATATTGTTAGGTCATTTAGTAAATAAAAGAAAACACAAATGTTTTATACATGGGCGTTTAAGTGTTACTAGAATTTTATACAGCTAGTGACACCGATTTGTATAAGTGTCAATAGAACATGGTGCAATCAATGATGTCTCCTTGACTGTTGTCATTGCTGTAAAGGTGTCGTTAGAACATAATGTAAGCCAGGATTGCAGTCATCACTGTATATATTTATAGGTGTTAGTAGAACATAATGTAATAAATGATATCTTCCCGATTGTTGTCATCAGTGTACATGTATAGGTGTCAATAGAACATGATGTAAGCAATGATATCTCCCTGATTGTTGTCATCAGTGTACATGTATAGGTGTCAGTAGATCATGATGTAAGCAATGATTTCTCCCTGATTGTTGCCATCAGTGTACATGTATAGGTGTCAGTAGATCATGATGTAAGCAATGCTTTCTCCCTGATTGTTGCCATCAGTGTACATGTATAGGTGTCAGCAGAACATGATGTAAGCAATGATATCTCCCTCATTGTTGTCATCAGTGTACATGTATAGGTGTCAGCAGAACACTGTGTTAGCACTACCTCAAAATTTCCATTAGCCAATGTGGCTAATACATCCAAATTTTACTTAGCCACATTTGAAATTTGTTAGCCACAACATTTCAGCAAAATTTGTGTGTGCAAAATATGGAAGCTGTAAATTTAAATGACTTGTATAGAAAAGGGGGAATATGTGATGAGCAACACTAAAATTTGGGATTAATTCCATTCATAGGTCACAACCAGGTCTTTTACAACTGTTCTTCATTTGAAGAATTTAGATTTAGTGCTGAGGTTCAACTTTTAAATGAAAACATTTAACCAGATGATAATAGAGTAAACTTTATTAAACAAGTCAAGAAATAATAACTGTGCAAATCCAATCATTACATTACCATAGGTAGGAAACAGATTTTTTTTTGGCCTGAGAGCATACAATGGACTAGTCTGACTAGTAATTTCTTTTATTTAGAAAAAGAAATAAAAAACACAAAATTAAGAAAAAGAAATAAAAAACAAAAAATAAAGTTACCTGTGATCTTGGGTGTTTTCATGTTTAATGAAGTCGTCCTTGTTAGGTCGTTCACTCGATTTACCACTAGTAAATATATTTGTTTTGTTTCCCGTTTTGCAGATTTCACAATAAAATTTTTCGTCCGTATATTTCAGCCAAGAAAATTGTTTGAACCATTTACTTTTAATTTTTCTATTGTCATCTCTATCGTAAAGTTTTAAATCATCAGTCTCTTTCTTTTGTTTCTTTTCGTCAGCGTTAGGTAAGAACAAAAGCATTGAAAGCTGGCGTTTCGCCATGCTTGACAAAATTAAACTGGAATTTAAGATCAATTACTGCAATGGGAACCAGTTCGGTATTGAGTAAAATCGAAAACAAATTCGGACAATGGTAATGTTTTTACGGAATAGACAATTACGCATTGAAATTTCCCGGATATATATCGTTACCGCTCCGAACTTTATCTCAAAGATTTATTTTAGATTTCGACAGTCAACATTTTACTTTCGCTTTCACTTCGCCAACGTGGCGAACGAGAATGAATAACACTTCGCCACATTAAAGTTTAATTCTCATTGGCGACTGTGGCGACCTATTAGCGCTAACACAGGAACATGATGTAAGCAATGATATCTCCCTCATTGTTGTCATCAGTGTACATGTATAGGTGTCAGCAGAACATGATGTAAGCAATGATATCTCCCTGATTGTTGCCATCAGTGTACATGTATAGGTGTCAGCAGAACATGATGTAAGCAATGATATCTCCCTCATTGTTGTCATCAGTGTACATGTATAGGTGTCAGCAGAACATGATGTAAGCAATGATATCTCCCTGATTGTTGTCATCAGTGTACATGTATAGGTGTCAGCAGAACATGATGTAAGCAATGATATCTCCCTGATTGTTGTCATCAGTGTACATGTATAGGTGTCAGCAGAAAATGATGTAAGCAATGATATCTCCCTGATTGTTTTCATCAGTGTACATGTATAGGTGTCAGTAGATCATGATGTAAGCAATGATTTCTCCCTGATTATTGCCATCAGTGTACATGTATAGGTGTCAGTAGAACATGATGTAAGCAACACTAATAAATTTGAAAATTTGCTTGCATCTTTTTGGATTTGAAGTTTAAATGATTTACATAGCTGACCATAACATTTTATAGAATACTGAATTTACATTAAGTTTACTTTTAATGACAACCTTGTTATGGCCCGGCCACTTTGTGGCGGAAACCCTATAGTGATCAGTGCGTCCGTCCGAACATATCGTGTCCGGGCTGTAACTTTTTTAGCTCTGAAGGGTCATGTGAGCTATTGCCATCACTTGGCATCCGTCGTCGTCGACGTCGTCGTCGTTGTCGTTAACTTTTCTTCAAAAATCTTCTCCTCAAAAACCACTGAAGGGATTGCTTTGAAACTTTGCATACATCATCAGTAAAATGCCCTCTACCAAGTTTGCCCAAATCATGGCCTCAGACCAACCAACATGGCCGCCATGGCTAAAAATAGAACAGAGGGGTCAAAATACAGTTTTTTGGCTTATATTTAAAAAAGTGTAACAGATACAGGAAAACCGAAGAGACATGCCTTCATCTGCATCAAAAGCTCTACGAAACACTCCATTGGGTTGAAGTTGTATGATGACTCCTTATAGGAGTTATTGCCCTTTAATTGTCGAAATTGTTGATTCTAGCCATTTTTGCCTCAAAATCTTGAAAATTATTAGAACTAGAGAAAAAGTTAGCATTGCTTAATTGTTCTGCTCTATGAGGGCTACAAAATTGCCTTTAGGGTCAAGATTGTCTGATTAACCGTTTAAGAGTTATTCCCCTTGAACTGTTTATTTTAATCGGTTTTAATTGATTTTTTAAAATCTTCTTCTCTGAAACCACTGAAAGTACTGCTTTGAAATTTGGTACACATCATCCGTCAAATGTCCTTAACCAAGTTTGCACCAACCATGGCTGCAGATTAACCAACATGGCCGCCATGGCTACAAATAGAATGAAGGGGGGGTGGTTGGGGGGGTAAAATACAGTTTTTGGCTTATAGTTCAAAAAGTATAACAGATACTGGAAAACCGAAGAGACAGGCCTTCATCAGCATCAAAAGCTCTACGAAACACTCCATTGGGTTGAAGTTGTATGAGGACTCCTTATAGGAGTTATTGCCCTTTAATTGTCAAAATTGATTATTTTTGACATTTTTGCCTTAAAATCTTGAAAATTATTTGAACTAGAGAAAAAGTTAGTATTGCTTAATTGTTCTGCTCTATGAGGGCTACAAAAATGACTTAGGGTCAAGATTGTCTGATGAACCGTTTAGGAATTATTCTCCTTGAACATTTTTTTAATCAATTTTAATTGATTTTAAAAAATCTTCTCCTCTTTAACCCATTAAAGTACTGCTTTGAAACATTGCACACATCATCTTTAGGACGTCCTCTACCAAAATTGTGCAAATCATGACACCTGACTACCTATATAGCTACGTTAGCTTAAAATAGAAAATGGGGTGGGGGGGGGGGGGGGGGGAGTCAAGAGAGTTTTCGACTGATAGTTAAAAAAGTATAACAGGTACAGCAAATTTGAAGTGAACCTCCCTTCTCCCTCTAAGCATCAAAAGCTCCTCCTTATAGGAATTATTTCCCTTTAAAGGTCAACATTAATGACTTTTGCAGAAGTGTTGGGCAATTCCTTATAGCAAAGAAAAGCTGGATAGAAAAGGGTTGTTTGGTTTCAGGTTTAGGTGAGCGATACAGGCTCCTGGGAGCCTCTAGTTTATCTTTTGAGGTAGGCAGCTAGGCTTTTGATATTTGGAATGTAGGTAGATAATATCAAGGCGATGTGTCGCATACCGTGGTTGATAACCTTTGACCTTGAACTTTGACTTCAAGTCACATTATTGCTTTCTGTATGAAAAATTCATGTCCGGGCTGTAACTTTTTTTTCTTTTGAGATAGGCTTTTGATATTTGGAATGTGGGTAGATAATATCAAGGCCATGTGTCGCATACCGTGGTTGTTGACCTGTGACCTTGAGCTTTGACCTTAAGGTCACATTATTATTTCTGAATGACAAATTCATGTCGTGTTGTAACTTTTTTATCTTTTGATATTTGGAATGTGGGTAGATAATATCAAGCGATGTGTGGCATACCATGGTTGATGACCTTTGACCTTGACCTTAAGGTTGGCAGGGCCCACAGAGATGAGTACCATCTCACTGATATCTTGTTTTCTCAAAAAACCATGTCCTTGCTAAAAAATATCTGACAGGCACAACAATATTAAAATCTAATAAGAATGTTTTGTAAAGTTTACAAAGTCCTGTTACAAATAGAGCTAGTTTCAGTTTTCAGATGGATAGAAACAAGTGCCAGTCTGTCGAAGTTTCGTACAAAATCTAATACTTGCTTGAAATTAATAATTTGGTTTCATTTCACTTCTAAAATATGTCCATTGTATTTTATAAACTTAATTTTAAACAAGTTCATTTTTATGCAAAGTGAAAATAGAACTTCTTTAGTTCTTTTAAGCACTACTTTTGACTAAGTCATCAACTGATTGGCTATTTAGTAGAGGTTAACCTGAAAGACACAATTAAACATTTTTCTCTCTCAGCATACTAGTATGTATCACCAGTAAAATTCAAGGATATTTATATGGCTGAAGTTGTTTTTGTAGATAAAAATAAGTTTTTTGTGCAAACCTTATATATAGTTGATCACATTTAGTCGACTGAATTAAGCAAAACTTGGCCAAAACTCTCCTGCTTCTTCCAGAATTTGTAATGTTGGTTCATGAGAGATTCTATATGTTAATCATACATCCATAAAAGATTTTTATTTTTTAGAAGCTAGAAGAGATCTACATGTGTACTTGTTATCTAATTTTTCTGTAAAATTTTTAGTTTTTAGAAGCTAGAAGAGATCTACATGTGTACTTGTTATTTAATTTTATGGTAAAATTCAAACGTCTTGACCGGTTTGTTACTAATTAATTTGTAGTACTTTCTCATCTGTTGATTGGTTTAAAATAATGACATCATAAACAAAACAACATCCATTTATCGTGTTACAAGTACAATAAAATTGGGGTTGTTAGAATTTGTGTTTGATTTGGAAATTTACTACTCTGTTTTAAAATTACAGAAATAGAATCTTTATCTTAGGATTATTGGATCTTCCAATCTCTTCACAAGGCTTGAACTTAAAATTTCCTAATTTAACTATCTTGATTGGAGAAATCTGATAATCCACTCATACAAATGTAAGATCCTGTGTATATTGCCAGCCTTTGAAATTGACATCTGCAAATGAAATATTTAAGCATTTTGGTGTTACTAGTTATTGTAAACATCCTTGACCTGGTTGCACCAAGCTGAGCATAGATGGTCTAACCCTTGTATACAGTGTAAGCACAGGCCTTTATTTAAAACAAAAAGCTTGAGTCAATCTAAAGTATACTCACATTTAAGCTGGTTTGTACTATGTTTGAGATTTTTCAAGAAATTTAGAGCTTTCTTTGAAACCTGGGAGGTGGTGGACCTGCTAAGAATGTATGTTAATAAGCCTGATACTTTTTCAGAAGCTATTTCTGATGAGAAGGGACCTACCAAGGCTTTACAGTTAGGATATGAACTAGCTCTTAAGGAACGAGATCATGCTTTAAGGCAGCTACAACTTGTTAAGACGGAGAGAGATTCAGCCCTCGCTAGTCTGGAAAACTTGTCCGGAAAACCTTCCAAAAACTCAAGGTAAATTTATAAGAAAGAGGAGATAAATGCTAACTTGTGGTGTACATGAAATGATTAACTGGAATATATTCTGCTGTTAATTAGATAGACAAAAATAACTACAGCATTATGAATTTTATTTATGCTTTTTTAGCTCACCTGACCCAAAGGGTCAGTGTGAGCTATTCTCATCACTTAGTGTCCGTCATTGTCCGTAAACTTTTCATATTTCAGTCTTCTTCTCCAAAACCACTTGTCCAATTGGAATCAATCTTGACAGGTATGTTTATTGGGTGGTTCTTAACAAAGTTTGAATTTTTCATGCTGATCAAATATTAAACATGGCTGCCAGGGCCATTTATTATGTGTTCTGATTGGATGAATTTCAAAAATCTTCTTCTCATAAACCACTTGGCAGATTGATTTGAAATATTGCAGAAATGTACCTTAGATGGTCCTCTACAAAGTTTAAGCTTGCAAATCCAAAATCCAAGAATGCCGCCATCACAGGACTTAGTTTAACAAAGGACCCTAAGGGAAAAACATGCAAACAATTTCTTCTCGGAAACTAAACTGTTCCACACAATGAAGCCAAGTTATTTGATCGTTATCTTATGATTTTGAGTTTTTCAAGCCAATTGCAAATTCAATATGGCTTCCAGGACCACAAGTGCGTTCTGAAGTGTTCCAAAATTTTTTTCCAAATTTTCAGACTTGGGAACTTAGTCATTTTTTGAGAACATTTGCAGAAGATGGTACCTATATTGTGTAATCAACTCCTCCTACAGTTTTCAACCCAGATCTCTGAAACTTCACAGAAAGATTGCACATGTATTGAAGTTGTTCACCTACTATTATGGAAGTGTTTACAGATTTTTTTCCAAATTTTCCAGACTTAGGAACTTAGTACTTTTGCAGGACATTTGCATAAGACTGTACCTATTTTGTGTAATCAACTCCTCCTACAGTTTTTCCTCCCAGATCTCTGAAACTTAACAGAAAGATTGCACATGTATTGGAGTTGTGCATCTGCTATTATGGAATTGTTCCAGGACTTTGGGAACTTAGTCATTTTTGAGAACATTTGCAGAAGATGGTACCTATTTATTAAGGCACTTGCTTTGCATCCCAGCCATTTCAGACTTTGCGATTTTTTGTGTTCTCAACAGCAACAACTTTCTCCATTGCAGTAAGTGGTGTTAAACCTCAAAATGATCTAGAAAACAAAGTTTTTTTAAGGAGTGGCGGACGCCCTATAGTGATCAGTCAGTTTATTTATTTTTTGAGATAGTTTTCTGGCACAAGTAGTTGGTATGTGGGTAAATAATATCAAGGCGATGTGTTGGATACAATGGTTGATGATTTTTGATCTTGAACTTTGATCTCAATGTTGTCAGGGCACACAGAGATGGATACCATCTCACTGATATCTAGTTGAATTTTATTATTTTCTTGTTTTGTAGTAACAAATCATCAGACAGCAATCCAGACATTAGATCTAAATCGCCGACTCGTAAAAACAGAACTAAAAGTATGGAAAGTGACACAGAAATTGACGAGGTAAGGCAGCTAACGATTACCTTTAGTGTATATTGATATGTTACTTAATAGGGATATTTTGTGGACGGGTACGTGTGGATATTCCATATTTTACTACATTGAAATCTTAAATTTTCTTTGCGAAAATTTCCCATAGTTTCCTGTGTATAAACTTTCACATTACTGTGTGGAAGTAGTTTCCAGTCGTGGCACGGTGGCAATGTCGTATTACTTACCTATGTGAGATGATACAGTCCCTGTTTTCATTAATATCAGTCAGTAATAGAACATCCTGCAGTTTATTTAAGAAATACTTCATGCATGCCAATTATTGTCATAATTGATTATTTTTATTGAAGTTATCTGGTGTTGAACAAGACTAAGTTCTTCTATTACATGATTTTGATACTGCAGGTGTAGTTGTGATGTGATAGGCTTCTGTCTGTGTTACTACAAATAAAGGCGGGAGGGTTTGTGATCTCATTAATCAGTTTAAAGTTACCCATAACTGAAGTGACAGTTTAATTTATTTTTTGAGCAATAAATACACCTTTATTAAATCTATGTATTGCTAATTAATGATACAAATTAAATATATTGTTTGACATGGGGTCAATGTTGAGTTTTGAGCAAAATAGTACTTATGATGTTTGCCTAACATTACCGAGGTCTGTTATATTGAAAAACAATGGACATCCGAGACACCAAATATGATCACGTGGACAATTGTGGTCCATGGATACCTTAACTGCACCTCATAATCCTTTGCCTGACTGTTCCAAGTTAGTACTGTTCGCCCTTCGTATGTTGTTGTGTTTTGTTTCTTAGTTGTTAATTAATTACAGGGGTCACCACACACTAAAAAAGTAGGGAGAAGTGACTTCTCCCTGGCAGCCAAACAGGGAGAAGTCAGGCCCTGATAGGGAGACTTCAGGAGACACTAGGGAGAAGTCAGGGGGACCGTACAAATAATTAATTTCGCAGTAGTTACATACATTTTTCATCATTTACATCAATTTCCAGGATTATTTCTCTTGTGTTTTTAAAACCATAACACACTTAGATGCAGTTTTGTTTCTTTCTTTTATTCATGGTATGCAATATCAAAAAGCACATAACCTTTATCATAAATCGAAGTTGTACTGATCCCAATTGCTTCATGGGACACCCATCTACAGAACTTATCATGATGTCAATAATTACTATACATCTTTATTCTTTCAAGTGAAGCTCAAATACTTATCAAAGAAAATTGTTAAAGTACATTACTCTTTGAAAGAACTGAAGTTTGAAACCAATTAAAAGTGTTTGTTTATCAAAAATATTACGATTTTTCATTATGGGCCGTTGTACATTACTTTTCTTCGTTGTTCACTTCCGGTAATTAGTCACATCCGGTAAATAAACAAATGGCGCGTAATACATTTGAAAGACGTAAATCGTTTGAAAATATGTTAAATACGCATATTGTTTGTCGTTTTTTATTGGAATTACACATTTACTGATAAATTGGTAGTCAGGGTGAAGTATTAGGACCAGATTTACAAGTATCTTATGTGAAACATCGGGCGACTTGAGGGAAATGACAGGGCGACTTCGATTTCGCTTTTGAGACGCCTTAGGGCGACTTCAGGTCCTAGTAAGGCGACTTTGTCGCCCACTTCGCCCAGTGTGGTGAGCCCTGAATTAATGTCGGGGGTTTTCTCCTGGTTCTCCGACTTCCTCTAACAATTAAAACTGGACATCAGGATATAGCTGAAAAATTGCTGAAAGTGGCGTTAAACACCATTCTAACAAACAAATCTGAGTTATTAATTGAATTGTAAGGTTCGTGTTTGGTTTTATCTCATCTATATATTATAAGGTTTTCAAAGCAACAAATCATTTTAGAAAAGATGAATGTTATCTCCACAAAATACAGGTGAACTACACATTTTAAGGATATTTAATCTAATTTAAAGGCATAAATAATGTTAAAATTGGTTTTAAATTTTTCTTCAAAGCACATTAATTCTCAATTATATCTGATTCATGTTGGGACCTGGCCTTTGTCATTGTTTTTATTTTACTGTCAAGCACTTAAAACTTTACCTTGCAATTAATTTTGAGGGAAATTTTGTCCACTGTCATCCCCCATTGACATATTTTTAGTTCTGTTTATTTTACATTTTAAAATCAAGATTATCTTGATGGAATATCAAATTGGTAACAATAAATACAGTCACAGATTTTAAGATTTAAAAGTTTTCACAAGTTGAGTCAGATTTTCCCCCATGATGACATCATTGACTGATGACAGCCACAAGGTACTTATCAATTAAACTCCCCACTATAGACATTGTTACCCAATTATAAATCAAATTTACATTCATTTAAATCGAGAAATAACTTCAAACTTGAAAGAGTCTTGAGAGTGTTTTAATCTCGTGTGTCAACATCATACAGACCTATTGTGACACAGTATGTAAGTAGGTATGACTCCATGGTCTGGAGGGATTTCGGACTGTGAACAAAGGATCAGAAAGTTCAAAAATTCTTCACGGAAATTACCACCTTTGAAGGAATATAGGAAGGCGTAACTTAACTCGTAATGATGGATTCTATAAAAATGGGAGGTGTTTGTGTGTCATAGGAGTCACTTTTGAATGAAGCGTAAGAGTTCACAAAAAATAGAAATTGTTAACATTGAACAAACGATACAAGACGTTATCAATGAACTCCTGGGTTGTAATAATATGTTTGGGTAAAATTGTACCGACTATTCCACAAACAGAGAGAGTGATTTGCTAAATTCCTCTGTTTGATAATTATATGGTTAAAAATAAATCAGTGACAATCCAAATAAGTGAAAAGTTCTTTGTAAACACAGGAATAAACCATCTGCATTTGAAGAGCTTCTCCTTGCCTGTTTTTGGGGTTTTCACTAACCTGGATTAGATATTAAATATTGTGACAGTTTTGGAATGTTGACAAGATAATCAATTGTGGAGACAGCTTTTTGTTCTTTGAATGAATGGACTGTTTTTGGTAGAAATTACAAATTAAGAACTCTCTTTGACAACAACTTTTCAAAAGACGAGCAATTCAGAGGATTTTATTGTGTACTACACCAGATTTTAATTGATTCCCATTACTTACATGTATTGTTAATTAGATGGAGACAATTAAGATACAGTGCCAGAAGTAGTGAATTATTTGGCATTTTGTAAATAAGAGCTCTTATAGAGTTGGCAGACAATAGTGTTATTGGGTCTAATTGAATACGAAGCGTGGATAAGTGGTGTATATTTGATAGTTGTATTTATTACATGTAGTTTTTACACTGTTGATTGTGAATTTTATTACAAATTGATGCCAAAGTAGTATTCTCATGCAAGGAATTACAACTTTTACTGATTAATTGCTTTTTCACATTTTATGGATGCTATTTTAAGTTTACATATAATCTACATCAGTATACAACAATCTATCTTTTATTCATTGGAAACTCTCATTGTGAAATCCTTCTTTTATTCATAGATATTATCATATAACTTATGACCAAGGATTATTGGCATAATATGGGAATTTGTGTTGATTGATTGAGAATTGATATCACAGTAGTAAATATAAGGATGTTGGTATGATGCTCCAATCAAGGGCCATAACTCTGTCAAATAAAGCTGTTTGAATTTTATTTAAAAAAAAACAGTATGAAATATTATTTATTAGTCTAGCTTAAGAGATTTTGTTTTGAATTCAGATTGGAGAGACCTGTATTAATTGTCTTCTTTATTTAGAATATTTTATCAATAGACTACTTGTTGGGAAAGTTGTAAAACTGTCTGAAAACTAATCAATGTCAGGAACATTGTCAACAATATACTGAAGGAGATAAATTAATTGTTTTTTACTGGACTAAAGGTTAAACAAAGTGCAGAGTTGATATGAACGAAAATGGTAGCAAGCATGGAATTTGCATATATCCAACAGTGAAATTAAGGAATACACTATAATTAATGGAATAAAAAAGTTATTAAGTGGTACTTCTGCATTTTAACTGGAATATGTTTTCTTTTAAAATGAAGGGATTAAGACGAACCTCTTCGGTACGACGAAATAAGGTGAGTTTACGCATGCTGGTGCATATGATGTGTTTGTAAACTGTTTATTGGTTTTTACTTGTAATCATGGGTACACAGAAGTGGTATGATAAGGTACCAGTACAAACTTGGGTACAGGTGCTTTTAAATTGGGGCTTTTCTAGTCCAATATTAATATGTTCTAAATCAAAATTTAATAACTAATTACTGCAATTAAGTGTATGCAATATCTATTGATGAGTTATGCTGCAATACACGTCCAGTGTATCAGTTGGTTAAACCTGTTTGACGTTTTTAATACTTACCTGATGGATAATCAAATGATATGTGTTTATTACACACAACTGATTGAAGTATACCTGTGTAAAAAAAGGGGGGTGGGGGTTTGTTGTATGTTTTTTTGTTGGGTTGTTAATTTTCGGCCTTTTAAGTTATGGTTGGGCCTACCATAAATAAATTTTTGAAACAATAGCCAAACATTTTGCTTGCCTACCACTTCTGCAGGTACTGTGTTGTTGTTTTGGTGAATTTGACTTGCAAAGCATGTTTATGTCACACTAATTTAGTTTTTGGTTTTTAGACATGAAGAAAGCATTGCAGGAGGTCCCTTCTGCGTTTTGCAGTCAGACAAAGATTGTAATTACTTGAAGCCTGTCTTTGACATTAAACATACTGCAGCTGGCTGTGTATAATACCAACTAAATTATTTTACTCGCCCCATCAAAATATTCTCATAACAATTGATTCAGTTAATTAAAACATATTTTTTATTTATAATCTGAAATTAACTGATTCTCTTTCATTTTATTACAATTTTTGCGATGTCCTTTTATTGGCATGTAAGTCGGACGTTATTTATGACCTTCATATGAATTTTTTTAACAGTTTTTCAGAAATCTCTTTCAAAACAGTCTTCCGTATAACAAATGAAAAAAAAAGGTCTTCCTTATTGGCAACAGTAATTGTTCTCTGCCTGTAACCAGCATATTAACTAATTAAGTAATCTTATTTTTTCACCCATGTCATGTGACACTGTCTTGACAGTAAATCTGTGAACATGTACTTCTGTGTACACTATCATTCCCGCTTGCTGTATATTCCTCTTTCTTATGAAATACACTACAGATTAAATAGATTTTACTTTTCCACCCAGCTGCCAACCAATGTCTACACCCTTGCCTGCCTGTGCACCAATGTATACACCCACCTTCCCACCAAAGTCTACACCAGCCTGCCTGCCCATCAATGTCTACACCTGCCTGCCCACCAATGTTTACAACTCCTCTGCTCACCAATGTCTACACCCTCCTGCCTACAGATGTGCACCCCCGCCCGCCTGCCCATCAATATCTACACCTGCTCCTCTGCCAACAAATGTCTACACCCGCCCACCAAAGTCAACACCTGCCTGCTCACCAATGTCTACATCCACATGCCCATCGAAGTCTACGGGGCCTCGGTGGACCAGTGGTCAAGGTAGTTCGTCTACTATTGATCATGAGGTCTGTCAACACTTGAGATTGAGGGTTTGATTCTCACTGCAGGCAGGGTGTACTCGACTTCAATCTTAATTGACAAGGATTGCCAGTTTTCCTACCGCAGGTCGGGGGTTTTCTCCGGGTACTCCGGCTTCCTCCCCCAATAAAAACTGGATGCCATGATATAGCTGAAAAATTGCTGAAAGTGGTGTTAAACACCATCAAAACAAACAAACAAATACCGAAGTCTATATCCACCTGCCCATCAATGTCTACATCAACCTGCCTACCAAAGTCTACATTCCCCTGCCCACCAATGTCTACACCTACCTGCCCACCAATGTCAACACCCACCTGTCAACCAATGTCTACACCCACCTTCCCACCAATGTCTACACCTACCTGCCCACCAATGTTTACACCTACCTGCCCACCAATGTTTACACCTACCTGCCCACCAAAGTCTAAAACCTGCCTGCTCACCAATGTCTATACCCACCTGCCACCAATGTCTATACCCACCTGCCCACCAATGTCTATACCCACCTGCCCACCAATGTCTACACCCACCTGCCCACCAATGTCTACACCTACCTGCCCACTAATGTCTACACCTGCCTGCCCACAAATGTTTACACCTACCTGCCCACCAATGTTTACACCTGCCTGCTCATAAATGTCTATACCCGCCTGCCCACCAATGTCTACACCCAACTGCTCACCAATGTCTACACCTACCTGCCCACCAATGTCTACACCTACCTGCCCACCAATGGTTACACCCACCTGCCCACCAATGTCTACACCTACCTGCCCACTAATGTCTACACCTACTTGCCCACCAATGTTTACACATACCTGCCCACCAAAGTCTACAGCCACCTGTCCACCAATTTCTACACCTGCTTGCCCACCAATGTTTACATCTACATGCTCACCAAAGTCTACAGCCACCTGCCCACCAATGTTTACATCTACATGCCCACCAATGTTTACATCTACATGCCCACCAATGTTTACATCTACATGCTCACCAAAGTCTACAGCCACCTGCCCACTAATGTCTACACCTACTTGCCCACCAATGTTTACACATACCTTCCCACCAAAGTCTACAGCCACCTGCCCACCAATATCTACACTTGCTTGCCCACCAATGTTTACATCTACATGCCCACCAATGTTTTCATCTACATGCTCACCAGTCTACAGCCACCTGCCCACTAATGTCTACACCTACTTGCCCACCAATGTTTACATCTACATGCCCACCAATGTTTACATCTACATGCTCACCAAAGTCTACAGCCACCTGCCCACTAATGTCTACACCTACTTGCCCACCAATGTTTACACATACCTTCCCACCAAAGTCTACAGCCACCTGCCCACCAATATCTACACTTGCTTGCCCACCAATGTTTACATCTACATGCCCACTAATGTTTTCATCTACATGCCCACCAAAGTCTAGAGCCATCTGCCCACCAATGTCTACACCTGCTTGCACACCTATGTCTTAACCTACCTGCCCACCAAAGTCTACATCTGCCTGCCCACCAATGTCTACACCTACTTGCCCACCAATGTCTATACACACTTGCCCACCAATGTTTACACCTACCTGCCCAACGAAGTCGACACCCATCTGCCCGCCTATGTCTACACCTAGCTGCCCACCTAAGTCTACATCTGCCTGCCCACCAATGTCTACACCTACTTACCCACCAATGTCTATACCCACCTGCCCACCAATGTCTACATCTGCCTGCCCACCAATGTCTACACCCACCTGCCCTACGAAGTCAACACCTATCTGCCCACCAATGTCTACACCCACCTGTCCACCAATGTCTACACCCACCTTCCCACCAATGTCTACACATGCTTGCCCTTAAGTCTACAGCCACCTGCCCACCAATGTCTACACCCGCCTGCTCACCAATGCCTACTACATTTTGACCTCTCATTGTAGACAGATAGAGCATGAATACTGATCTGCTTTATGCAAGTTTTTTTTAATGAAATGTGGACAGCATAGACAGGTTAGACAGGTGCCCCACCTACTCCCACTGTGAATGGGTGGAAAAGTAGTCTATTTGAACTGTATTACATGTATGCTCCTGAGTATGTATATGGGTTATTAACTTGTGTTGACCTGTGTTTGTAATTAATAACCATATATAGTATGATCGTTAACCCATTTTTGATTACATTAAACAGTGCTAATGTGTGTATCTTGTATCCAATTAATATTTGAGATATACCAACTATTTTTGTCATGTAATTTCCATATTTGATGCTTTGCAAAAAATAATGAATAAAACTTAGATAAGCATACATACATATTAAAATTCCTGTCGCCAGGAATGCTTTGTGTCTTCCCTTTGCAGACACATTTCTACACTTTTAGCCATACCACATCCTTCATTCCACTTAATGACATTGCTTTTCATTTTGGACAAATGATAAAGATGTGTTGTTGATGGGTGTATAATTTGTATAAGATAAGATATTTATACAGTTTCTTATTTTTTTGGACATGTATAATAGTTTAAAAAGCTGTTTTGGAATGATCTATTCGTGTATTAATGAAACCACACACTCACAAATTCATGAACCAATAAATTCTGTAAAAATATTCCATGTAATTCCACACATTTAAGAACAATGATCATTTTCAAGCCTTTTGTTCTTTGTTTATTTAAATGACTGCACTTTTTTATTGCAACATGTATTAAAACACTCGATCCAGTTGTCAAACACTCGATAATAACGCACAATAATCATAATAAAATGCATTACAATTAATATTGGACAATAGAATTATAATGATCAAGATGGTTATAGAGATTTAGACAAACTGTCCTAACTTGAAAATTAAACCTTTCATCAATGAACATGTTTTTATACTCTCATTGGACGAGAGCAACTGAGATTGTTCATTAACTTGTCGAAACAACATGTACACTAAAAGTCACACGACTGTGGAATGCATTTTTTAATTATTCAATATTCTACCTGTTTATTCAGAAAATCAAAATAAAAAATTGACCCACAATAAAATGTCATACTATGCCTCTGTTGTTTATAATGTCACCACTCATCCACTTTTGTTATGGGAATCTTACATTGCAAGTCAGCCATTTTTGTTTTTAGGGGTTTTTGATTGTTTGGCTTTCCTGCATAAACCGCAAGTGACAATGCCATAATGGTTTTGAACAGACGACCATGGCCTGCTCTTTAGGTGAAATGTGGAAAATAATTGTTGATTTCAATTTGCACTTTTTTTTATTTACTTGTCATATTGTACAGGGGATTCATTTGTTCTCATACAATACATGCGATTTACTCCATTACATGGTAGCAGAACTTAAATGAACATCATTTAATTTGATTGGTTCAGCCCTCACATCAAGTTTTATATGACTTTTCCAGAAAGTTTGTTATGCCCTTGAAATTTTCCTTCATGCTATTTGTCTTTGTTGAATTTTTTGTACTTTGGTGATAAATTGCATTGTGAAGGTTTTGTTTGATTTATCCTCCTTTATTAGGGCCCCTGTAGTGATCAGTCTGTCAGTCTGTCCGTCAGTCAGTCCGAAACTATTCATGTCTGGGCTATAACTTTTTTTGTCTTTTGAGGTAGGCTTCTTATATTTGGAATATTGGTTGATAATATCAAGGTGGTGTGTCACATGCCATGGTTGATGACCTTTGACATTGACCTCAAGGTCGGCAGGTCCCACAGAGATGGTTACCATCTCACTGATATCTAGTATTGTTGTTGATATAATCACAGATAGTAAATATTTCATACAAGGTTAATTTCTCTATATAAACAATCCCCTTACTGGCTTCAGTATTAACTTAAACATTATAGGATAATTAATTGGGCGTAGTGAATATCCAAAATATGATCACGAGTGCCCCATAACACATCGGATAAAATGAGTGCGCAAAACTTGTTCCGCGCATGAGTGATCATATTTTGGATATTCACGATGCCCAATTGATTATCCTATTTATTATATAGATCAAAATTTTTTTTTCGTAAAATTTTAATGCTTAATCCTAAATTTTATGAACGGCGGATGAATATCTGTATAGTACAAAACCAACTGACATTTTTGGCGGGAAAAAAACAGAGAGAGAAAATAAACGATAATTTTCACATGTGATTTACCGTGATTTCTGTCACTCTGAAAATTCAATATTTCATCTCTATCTATATAATAATAATTATTATTGTATGATATTTACACACCTCACAGACAACTTCCTGTATGTTGTAAAATTGTCATTAAATTGTAATATTGCCTGTACTGTATTGTTACGGTGATTTGTGTAATTTACATATTAACAAATGGAGACTATACTCTTATATATGATATGATTATGAAGTACAGTAGTTTGTAACTGACTGGCACCCTCTTGTACTATGGACCTGGGTTTTGTAAAGCCAGGGATGTTACTGTTTTCGGTGGCAAGTAACTGCTTGGTACCCTCTTGTACTATGGACCTGGGTTTTGTAAAGCCAGGGATGTTACTGTTTTCGGTGGCAAGTAACTGCTTGGTACCCTCTTGTACTATGGACCTGGGTTTTGTAAAGCCAGGGATGTTACTGTTTTCGGTGGCAAGTAACTGCTTGGTACCCTCTTGTACTATGGACCTGGGTTTTGTAAAGCCAGGGATGTTACTGTTTTCGGTGGCAAGTAACTGCTTGGTACCCTGTTGTACTATGGACCTGGGTTTTGTAAGCCAGGGATGTTTCTGTATGTTATTTATCAGTAATATTTCGTCCAAGGACACAAGCTGTTGTTCTGTACTATTGTTTATCTTAAGTTTTGTAAAGAATATATCATAGAGAGATAAAAGATACTTCAAATTTGATATGTGATAGATAAGTAAAATCTCTGCTTTGTAACAACTGACAAATCAATGAATGTCTACGGATGCCACATTCCTTAAATACTTTGTATAAGTAGAAAACAATAGCAAATTGTATAACAATTATATTGTCAATATTCTGACCTTTTTCTGTTGGGCAGCCATTATGGAGATTTGTGCTTTTGTAATACCATGATATAGTTGTAGAGAAACATTTGTGCAAAAAAAAAAGAGAGAGCAGAGATTTGACCAAGTTCAACTCTGAAATTTTTTTCTGATCAAAGTGGAAAACAACATTGATTTGAGAAGCAGGCATCTTGTTAATGTTTTGGATATTGGGGCTTTGGTAAAAGAGAGAGTCTTGATTAAGTTCACCAATTCGTTTTCCATGCCTTTGTATGATATAAGTAGAAAATGATAGGGATTTGAAGCAATTATTGTCAATATTCAGGATATTAGGACTTACTGATCGACAGCCAATCAAGTTTAAACCTATAATAGTGTTATTTGTTGGTCGGAACTTTCGCATTGGAAAAGGCGTATATTAAAGTTAACTAACTTTCATGAAAAATAAGCTGCTAGAAAAAGTCTAGGTGTGGCTTGTATTTTAGGACGGATTGACATAGTTTCAATTAATTCAATTGATCAAGTATGTATATTTAGTTTTTAAGAACAGTTGGTTTATGATAAAAATTGTGTGCCAAATATTTAATTTTTGTATTCAATATAGAGAAATTGTAAGGAATAGTTATACCAGGATACCAGTTAAATTCATTCAAGTATTTTTCAGAGAGATTTTTCTTTATGTTATTATATTCTTTTATTTTGTTTGTTTATTTAAGTTTAATGCCACTTTCAGCAATTTTCATATATATTGAGACATCAAGTTTTTATTGGGGAGGAAGCCAGAATACCAGATGAAAACCCCCTCGACCTTAGGTAGGAAAACTGACAATCCTTATCAATTAAGAATATAGTCGAGCACACTCTGTCCACAATAAGGTTTGAACTTGCAACCTCTGTGAGAAGTGACCCAGTGATCAATGGTAGATGACTACCGGTACCAACCTTAACCACTTGGCCACCCAACACTCCTTCCTTAAGTTGAAGCATTACAAGTTAGCAATAAAACTGTTGGCATTGTATATAGTCTTAGATTTTAAAAAAAAATTGTGTTTAATTTCAATAAAATCTAATAGACTCAGCATTTTGTATACATTGGTTCCATCGAATAAATAAAAATTGAAGACTAGGATTTTCCCAAAATATCCTGGAAAATGCAGTCTTATAAGATATATCTTTTGTGTTTATTTTGGCTATAAGAGCATTTATATTGTAAAATTTAAAGGGAGATGTAGCAATTATGATTTTTAAAAAAAATTTAAATTATGCAAATGGTAAACAAAGAACTTTCAAGATTACATAACTCTGTCAATACCTGATCTTGATCTTTGTGGTGTTTAAATATTTATATAATTACACAGATAATTTGAGCACTTGTCTATTGAACAAGTCAAGTATTTTTAAAGTGAATATATGTTATTTAATTGACAATAATTCATGTCATAAAACACCAACATTTAAAATTTATGAATTTTAAATTTTGACACCTGCATGCAGTTAAAATTATGTAAGGTCAAGGGTCAAGGTAGACATGCCATGATTTACACAGTGTGTATTTAACAGCTTTACTGTTATTTTTCACAATCCCAATATTTCATCTGTAATAATAATAATAATAAATAATAATAATAATAACCAGTATATTTACAGTGTCCTATATAATACTTAAACCGCTCTAAGGTGCATAACATAAAACAAAGAGCTAAAGATAAAACATAAAATGTCCGACTAAACATCTCTCATTTGTTTGTATTGAATTGTACTGCACGTCAGTATCTGACATTGATTGATTGAATGTTTGCTTAATGTCCAGCCAACAATATTCAGGTGTATTCAGAACTAACCATTTACGAGATAACTGTTTTAGTTATCATGGGAAAACAAATCAAAAGTCAACAAAAAGTTTCAAGCAATAAATGAGTTTCAAAAATAAATTTTTAAGAATAATTCCAAAATGAGTTTACCTGATCTAGTAAACAGATATTTGTGACCATCAAATCAGCAAACCTTCAAATAGATTGTACTTATTTTCATTTCATCCTGTCTATTTTGCTACATGTATGCTCACAGATGAGAAAGTGGATTGGCTTTTTACTTGAAAATTTACATCATGTTCAGAGGTTCAGAATCTGCCAGTTTTATGCAATTTTTAGATAACAATTGTTATTTTTAAGATGTTTCCTGATGAAATTGCTTTTAATAATTATAGTAAGATGTATCAGTTGACTTGCTTCTTTATACTTTTCTAATGGTTTCACTGTTGGAACTTTTAAGTTTTAACTCTTATGGATGCTGTTGACTTTGAGTTTATTTCCCAGATTAAATCATATTTCAACATTATATGAGAAGTTTTTGTATATTGGCCTTATTACCTACTTTTGCAATGTATGAGTAGATATTCTTTTTATACTTTGATGGTTTGAATGAGATAAAAAAAAACACTTTCACACACTCTGATGTTGCTGGGAGGTCATAAACCTGAGACTCCATAACTCAGCCGTAAGGGTAAGATCATTAAAAAAAAACATTTTGCCATCTCCCTTTTAATACGACTTGGTCTAGTTTAAAATGTACAGTGACATCTGGATAGTAAGAAACTAGATTATATAAACATCATAAAAATTCCAGGTGAGATATGTTATTGCATATACAGGTAGATCTAATACACATCCCTGATGACAGGTGGTTGGTGACTCATTTAAAATGAACAAAGAAGGTCTATTTGTTTACATTAAATATAAATGTTTACCTCTGTGCAAGGGAGATAATTTATGGTTTACAGAGGATAAAGGTGCTGTAAGGTGTATTCATCTGCACATGTTATGCAATACACAATAGTGGATGGTTTAGTGTTTCCCAATGACACCCCCCTGCCTCTCAAGTTCAGCCCAAAGTACAGATCTTTTACTGATTTGTGCATCTGTTCACTTTTACCACTCTTTTTGATTTACATTACATTTTTAATGTTTTTGAAAATGAGTTATCTTTATTCCCTTACCCACGTTTTAAATTTTCGGCACGACAAAAGCAAAGTTGCTAACTTGACTATTGTTTAAAGATATCCTTTCGTTATATGTGGAAAAAATGACAGATATAAACAAGATTTTGATAGATGATATTATAACCACATAGAATTAATAAACATTAGGTGGTCACTGGACCCAGTAAAAAATGCCCCCAAGGACGACAACATTTTTGACGTTACATTCCAGCGTAATCTTTCAGTGTAAAATCTGGTGTCGTATTAGCATTAACAACCATGTTCAACCACCCTTAGTTGAAGAAATATGTGTTCTACAGTAAACTACTAAGAAAGTTCCTTTTCAATATCTGAGAAAGTTTTCATGAATGAATCTTTATGATGACTGTTGCATTGTGGGAATATGTAGATTTATTTCTGAGGCATTTTTTAATTGGATGATGTAAGATTGAAGGAGCTGAGGAATTATATAAATTTTGCTATAAAGTTTATTGTATGATTATATAAATCTTATGGAAAATTTACGACAAAGTTCATAAAATTATCATGAACTAATCACCAAAGACTGTTGCATGATTTGACAATTGAAACTTTGAGCGTGTAAAATAGCCTCTGGTTGACATTTTAGTATGGAACCAAATGTGACCACACATGGGATATATAAGTTATTAAAATTCCAGCAATCAAAGTTTTAGTGAAATTACAGCCAGTGGCATAACTGCTATTAATCCATAAAGTGATCAAATTTGTATTTTTTAACCGTAAAAAGAGAACATTGAAAATTCCTGTGTCACATGTTTCAATGGAATTTAGTTTCATTAATGAAACATACATGTATTCAATTACAGTTACTTGTGGAAATACAGTTGGTTTGTGAATACCGAGTATTGGAGATCAATTCTAATGTAGGGCAGTAGACTGCTTAGTTTTGGGGGTTTTTTTGTAGCCTTTATCTACAATTGCATGTTATTTCATATAATTTTTGTCAACTTGACTCTGTAGTCGGTTATTCTGTTTCAAGTAATCATACAGGATAACAGGTTAAATGTGTTGATTAAAATTCTGTAACCGTCTACAAGACTAAAGAGAACTATAGGACATAATGGGTGGTGTATCAAAATTGTGCTCTATTTGAACTCAAAATACTCTTATGTGTCTGTCAGCAGAAGCTGTTTATTTAGACCTGTGTTCTACATAGCACTATAATGCTGTTGATTGAATGAACTTTGCAATCATCACATAGAAAGTAAACCTTTCAAAAATTTTGAACAGCACATCGAGTGCTTTTTGAAAAAGAAACTGTCTATTTAAAGTTTGCTGTTGGTACAAAAGGAGACATTTTTTTTTTAAATGAAGGAAAATTCTACTTCTATATTTAAATATGTTGTACAACTGATCATTAACTAGGTTTGATTTGAAAAGATTCTGTCAGTCTGTATTATGGAGTCCACAAAGTAATACAAGTAAAAAAAATTCAAAAGGACTGGAAGGAGGCCATCAGATTGTTCATCAGTCTATGAACACTAATATAAACAATTCTTCCTAAAGTGCATTTGATGTTTATTTCGATTGGTACTAGAAATTTGAAACCTACTTATAACTGAGAGTATTTAAATAGTGTACGGTTTTGACCTCTGGTCTTTAACTATATCTGAAGGATTTCTAATTATACAGATATTTATAAGACATTGTTGTTGTACTTAGTTATGTATTTGAATTAATAATCTGATAATTCAATTACCATAAGATTAAAAACCCACCTCATTTGCATAATTTTCTTGACTAAGTGTGAGGAAATCAGTCGTGACATTACCGAGATAACAGAATTTGAATGTGGTGCGACTGTCTGTGTTGGATCACACCCCTTTACTTGGTGGATTGTGCAGGCTTGACTTTCTGAACTTGTTGTGGATTTTTGGAGAAAGAAATAATTGAAGACAAAGTATTTTCTATTCAAGCAGATGGAATTTTAAAAGAATACTAGTTGCCTGGGATTGAAATTTCTATTGCTGTGGTCTTAAACTGAGTGTTTGCCAAGAGACTTTTTTTCATTACTTGCCATTTTTGGACTTTTTTAGGATACATATTCAATATATATTTTTCAGGATCATTCATATTTTGTTACACACACTTACTTCACAAAGTTTCCACAGTTTAGAAAAGGAATATTTTGTAGGTTACCAAGTTTCTTTAGTTTTCTGACAACTTGACATTACGAGGGATAATGTTTATGTGAGGCCATATTACGTGGAAACAATCAAGAGAGATTATTTTTGGGTTGTATAAGGCCAATATTATAAACATTCCAGGGACTTAGACTTAAGACCTATTGTTATTACAGAGATTGGATTAACTCTGTTATATAAGTTAGAATTTGACATAACACAAAATTAACGTCTGAATTTGACACTGACACAATCAAGATAAATGAACAAATTTTCTTTTGATATTGAAAATTATCAATTTATGAAGAAAAGGTCATAATGTTAACACAGCAGTTATAATTTTTTTTAACTTTGGAATTTTGTGAACTTTGGAGATGAGGAAAACACATTCATTTCAAATGTTGAGAAGGCACGACCCTTTGAGATGGTCCAAGAGTTTAAACGATCTAAGGATCCAGAAGAATGTCAATTTCTGGTACAACGCTTATGATGGACAGCTAAAAGTAAGTGTAGGTCCTTAGCTTATCCTGTTAATTAACAAGTAAATGATAACACAGAAAAACAACCTTGCTCAGCCGAAAGTAAATGTAGGTCCTTAGTTTAACCTGTTAATGTGCAAGTAAATGATAACACGGAAAAACAACCTTGTCCAGCTGAAAGTAAGTGTCGGTCCTGAGCTTAACCTGTTTTTGAACAAGTAAATGATAACACAGAAAAACAACCTTTTCGAGCTGAATGTAAGTGTAGGTCCTTAGCTTAACCTCTAAATGTACAAGTAAATGATAACACAGAAAAACAACCATGTTCTCTGTTATATTTAATTCAACTTAGATATCCCTATAGTTTTGCTTGCTGCCAAATTCATTATTTTTCCCACACCTTATGGATTCTTAAAAGAATTCTTATTAGCATAAGGAAAACCTGACAGCCCCCAATCAGCTGCCCATGCATGCTCTGTGGTTCTGACATGGTAACTGCCCCAGTTCCCATACAGCACCATGAAACTTATTTTTAAATGCCATTGTTGTCACCTAAGTCATTGACATTTTTGTCCAGGTAACAATGTTGTGTACAAGCCAATTCCAGAATGCAGAAATTATAAAACTAAAAATTTAAGACTTAAAAAAGCTGTATGTTGGTGCCTACCAACTGAATTAATACAATCTGTATAAGTCCAGTTCTTGTCATTTTCTCTGGTTGTAACTAATGTGTAATATTATATATTATTATTATTATTATATATTATATGATATTTAAATACATGTCTCCAAATTGTTTCATCTCTTAACATATGCCTATAGAAAACACTTTTAAATGGCACAGGATTGAACACTTTCTATTCAGGATGACTCTGTGTTATTACTTAGTCTGTTCTTTTTTGTTTTGTCAGTGTTTTATGGTGATCCTTGTCTAATCCATGGTTATTTATTGGAAATGATTTATGTATGGACATGTCCTATTGTCCAATCCAATTGATGTGTTCAGTTCATACTAGAAATAACATAAAGAGATTTAACTGTAGATAAATATTTTTGACTATTTACTTTCATAGCATACATTTTGGTTTCCTCATCTACCTAACATATGTGGTTATGTCTAAAATTTGAATCGGTGTTTCTTAATAAACTTTAAAAAAAATTTTTGATTAACAATTTTATACTTAAAATATGTCTGAGTTTTGGAACCAGCCCTAAGTCTGAGTTTTGAAACCACACATTTTTTGCTGTCTTCCTTACCCATATTCAAACTTTGGTTCTTCAACATCAAACAATAATTTAAAATATAATATAAAATACAATTCATTTGAAAGGATCAATAAAAATCGAATATTATGATCTAGGTTTAACTGTAGTATTTCTGATTTAAGGATCTTGACTTTTGTCTATAAATTTTTACTGTCATGTAAGACTGTTACACACAGGCACATAAATCATTACTGAATCAATTTAATGTCCGCATTATTTGGCAATGTTAGCAATGTTGACTGATTACGGGACTGGAAGTCTTTAGTGGAATATAGGCCTAAAAATGACAAGTAGCAAACAGGACTACAAGTCTGTGTGGACTGTAGGCCTGAAAATGACAAGTAGCAAACAGGACTACAAGTCTGTGTGGACTGTAGGCCTGAAAATGACAAGTAGCAAACAGGACTACAAGTCTGTGTGGACTGTAGGCCTGAAAATGACAAGTAGCAAACAGGACTACAAGTCTGTGTGGACTGTAGGCCTGAAAATGACAAGTAGCAAACAGGATTATAAGTCTGTGTGGACCATTGGCCTGAAAATGACAAGTGGCAAACAGGACTATAAGTCCAAGTGGACTTTAGCCTTAAAATTGATTTAGCAGACAGGACTTTAAGTCCAAGTGGACTTTAGGCTTAAAATTGACTATATAGAAGCAGACAGGACTACAAGTCTGTGTGAACTGTAGGCTATAAATTGACTACAAGCAGACAGGACTACAAGTCTTTGTGGACTATAGCCCAAAAATTGAAGCAGGCAGGACTATAATTCTATGTGGACTTAGACCTAAAATTGACTAGTAGCAGACAGGACTACAAGTCTGTGTAGACTTGGACCTAAACTTGACTAGAAGCAAACAGGACTGCATCTCAGTGTGTGCTATAGGCCTTAAATTTACCAGTAGCAGACAAGCTAGCTAGGATTACATGCCAGATTGCCGAATCCCAATTTGCCGATTCCCAAATTGCCGAATAAAACAAATTTATGCTAAAATATTTTTTATTTAAGGAATTACTTACAACTTATTCGAAAAACGTTTTAATTGTTCGACAATATAACAATTAAAATTGGTTACTGATAGTTAAAACAAAAATTGATTAATTTTGTGTAACTGAAAACACAACCTTTTCGCAACACAAGCTGATGTTCTGAGTTCAACGAGTAACTGGACATGCTGGAGTAAAATGCTTTGTCAAAGAGCTGCCGATAATCCGACGATTCCAATGAGAGAGGTGTACAACACTAATCGGCGCTGACAGCTTTAGATGATGATATATTAGTTGCTTTGTTATAAATCTGGTGCTTGATTAACGAAAAAAATTATAGGTCTATTTATTTTTATTTTTATTGAAATAATTACCTCTATACGAAACAGTACAAGGATTTTCATGACACTAATTCCATGAAAATTGAAATCGATATATTAACAAACAACTTCTCCGACAAAACATTATTTTTTTCTAAAATCATTAATAACATACAGTTTAACTTTTTTAAATGTCTGCAATTTGGCAATTTGGGAATCAGCAATCTGGGATGCTACCCTAGCTAGACTACAAGTCTATGTGGACTATAGGCCTAAAATTGACTAGTAGCAGAAAGGACTATATCTCTGTGTGGACTAAAACCTAAAATTGACTAGAAGCAGACAGGACTTCAAGTTTGTGTGGACTAAAACCTAAAATTGACTAGTAGCAGACAGGAATACAAGTTCATGTGGACTAAAACCTAAAATTGACTAGTAGCAGACAGGAATACAAGTTTGTGTGGACTAAAACCTAAAATTGACTAGTAGCAGACAGGAATACAAGTTTGTGTGGACTAAAACCTAAAATTGACTAGTAGCAGACAGGAATACAAGTTCATGTGGACTAAAACCTAAAATTGACTAGTAGCAGACAGGAATACAAGTTTGTGTGGACTAAAACCTAAAATTGACTAGTAGCAGACAGGAATACAAGTTTGTGTGGACTAAAACCTAAAATTGACATGTATTGGCCAGTGAGCAGACCTGACAACATGTATATATGGCCTAAATATGGAAAGTAGCAGACATTAATCTGTCATTGTACTGTTGCAAATTCAGCCTTGCTAGCAGATACAATAAACATAGTTGCTGTGATAAATCTATGATCTTCAACTTCTCCATTCTAATTCCACAACTTAAAATTTAAGATTACCGCAAGTTGCTGTATATAATACCAATTGTAGAGTATTCACTCACTCCAGTGCAACTGTGTTCTTACAATAAATGATGCAATTTATATTTAACTTGAACATGTTTGATTTCTTGTGTCTAAGATGTTGTTCATTCTAAAACTAGAACATGATGTGCCTAAAATGAGTGCACACCTGTGGTAAAACAAGTATATACTCTTAATCAACATCATAAATAAACAATGCTCTTTATGGCAACATCATAGCGAGATTTATTTAATATTTTAAAGAGGCCACGCTGGCCGAGTGGTTAAGTTAATTGTCTACTAATGATCACGTGGTCTGTCTACACTGAGATTGCAGGTTTTAGTCTTACTGCAGGCAGGGTGCACTCGACTGCACACTTAATTGACAAGGATTGCCAGTTTTCTTACCGAAGATCTGGGTTTTCTCTGGGTACTCTGGCTTCCTCTCCCAGTAAAAACTAGACACCATGATATAAATGAAAAATTGCTGAATTCTAAGGCCAATTTATTTGAACAATATTCAAACAAACAAACAAAAACATATCTTAACGATGTCGCTCATGCTCAGGGTAAAATATTTAGCATAAAGTGACAACCCGTTGTAAAACCAGTATATATTCTCGCCCAAATGAATTATTTCTTAATTATAAGGGTCCCCTCCATTTAGTGGCGGACGCCTTATAGTGATCAGTCCATCTGTTTAGAACAAATTGTGTCCAAGCTATAACTTTTTTATCTTTTGAGGTAGGCTTTTGATATTTGGTATTTAGGTAGATAATATCAAGGTGATGTGTCACATCCCATGGTTGATGATGACATTTGACCTTGACCTTAAGGTTGGCGGGGCCCACAAAGATGAATACCATCTCACTGATATCTAGCTAGTTGGCCTTTAGATAATCAAGCATTGTAAATTCACTGCATGACCTTTGAAATGTTTATTTTAAAGCCTGCTTTAAACAACTTTTTTATATTCAGTACATGTGTATATATCAACTATTTTAAAACTTATGCGTCATCCAAAGTTTAACTTTTTTCACTAGTTTTCAAAGGGCACATTTTTGAAAAAACTGCTCCCCCTACCCCCTTTCCAAAAGAGTGCATTCACTCAGTTGAGGGAGGGCCATACTGATTCAGATTTGTCTTTCCAAACATTCTGACGTCAGTATTTTAAAGCAGTTCTGCAAACTGTTAACCGCAAAAAACAGAGGGAAAAAATGCTGAAATTGAAACCCCTTTCACTATTGTTTCTTTTGCAAATTGTGAAAATTATAGATGATTGCTTAAAACTTATTTTTTTTTTTGTATTATTAACAAACAGGTTAATTTCAATACTGTCACAAATGTAACTTGTTAATCCTGTTCAGTTGTAGTTATTTAAAAATAATTGCATTTAATTGTATTTCAACCATAAACTACCTCTCTCCCTATTCATGTATCATTAACATCAGTTATATGGACTCTCAGAACATTTGCAAACATGCTATGAAACAAATATGTCTGTTTACTGTTATCATTAATTGGCAGACAATTCAATTACTGTACATGAAATTGAAACCTGTTGACTTAATTGTAATCCATACAAATTGGCTTTTAATTGAAATTATTACTTTACAAAAACAAGTACTTTAGTCTTATCAGGGGGATCAAAGAAATTTAAAGGAACTAAATTAGTCAAGGTGACTGTTATGTTTCACACCTCAGTACTTTGATGATAGCCATCTGAAGGACTGATCATAATTTTGTCTAGACTTTTACTCAAATTATGTGCAAGACTTGTAGTGTGGATTTAAGTTATCATTTTATTAAATTAATAAGAAATTTTTTTTTTAATTAATAGGAAAAATATATCAATATAAATGTAAAAGAGGAAAATAAAAATTTTTGGAAAATAAAGTATTAAACAAAATTTTTTTAGTGTTTAACTTGTTTATGTTATGATGGTAAAACATTTTATTTGTAATGTTTTGTCATTATGTGTGTAATAAGATCTAGCATAGTGTATGTTGATAAATAATTATTTTGAATCTATATTGCTGCCAGTTGTGTATTAGCACAGTATATAATTAATTTATTGCTAAATAGACATGTAAGTGTTGATTATGAATGTAATTAATTAATACAATTTTTCAGTACCATTGTTTATCCTAGCAGTGTATAATTTCTGTCCTGTAAAATCCTTGTTACTGATAATACAAGACAAACTCATCCTTCCCAGAGCATCTGTTTCAGGGTTTTATTGTTTGTTTGTATGGTGTTTAATGCCACTTTCAGCAAGTTTTAAGTTACATCATGGCATCCAGTTTTTATTGGGTAAGGAAGAAGGAGTACTGGGAAAAAACCCGGACCTTCTTTAAGAAAACTGGCGATCCTTGTCAATTACAATTAGAGTTGAGTGCACCTTGCCACAGTGAGACTCGAACCAGCAACCTCAGTGTTGACAGACCACATGAGCAGTTTTGGACGAACTATCTTAACCACTCTGCCACTGAGCCCCCTTCCCTCAAGTTTATTTAATTTTTTTTTCTTCTTTAGTTTTCTTAATTTTACTCTGTGTTTTTGTCTTGGATTGAGAGTTTTTGTTTAATCATTGTGTGAACTTGTTATTCTTGTTTTCTTTTTATTTATTTTTGACTGTTCAATGTTTTTGTCTGTCTTTCATTGTTAATCCTTCTCTAGTCCATACCTGAACATGTTATTTGTCTGAAGGCTTTCTGCTCCATTGTTTTTGCCAGTCTTTTCTATTGTGAGTCTATTCATGTGTTAACTT
Organism: Limnoperna fortunei; assembly: GCA_944474755.1. Classification (NCBI taxonomy): domain Eukaryota; kingdom Metazoa; phylum Mollusca; class Bivalvia; order Mytilida; family Modiolidae; genus Limnoperna; species Limnoperna fortunei. The sequence continues at coordinate 33,847,383 of OX104123.1, forward strand.
TTTTATTTGTCTTAAGGCTTTCTGCTTTATGTTGTGGAGGGACAACTATTACATAACAGTTCTGTTTGTTGACGTATGGCCACATTAATTTTTTTCTTTAAAGGAAGAAAACAAGATTTTTATAATGTAAACATAATATTTAGAGTCTCCTCGGACAGGGTGACAGTACTTCACGGTATAACTTTTGAGTAGAGTTAGTAGTCAAAATAGGTACAGAGAAACCAATAGATTCTAAAAACAAAGATTTCTAACAGTTAAAAGTGGAATACAACTTTCTGCATAATAAATGCTTAGAGGTGAATTTTGTAAAAAAAAGATAATTTTTGTACAATTCAAGGGTTGTTGTGCTCATTTTTGCTGTATTCATTGTACTATCCAGAATGCCAATTTAACCAGTACAATCCCAAATTATACAGTCTTCTATTTCATTTTGACAACAATGCCATGATTATGAAAGTGTTCAAATTAAGAAATAATTCACGCAGGCTGTGGTTTATCATTGTTTTACAACGGGGTGACCATTTATGTCGTATTATTTTATCCCGAGCGAAAGCGAGGGATAAAATAACGACATAAATGGTCACCCGTTGTAAAACAATGATAAATCACAGCCTCCATGAATTTTTTCTATTCTAATAAGACAATTATGGTACATTTATAAAATTTTCGTACCTATAGAAAACATCATTTCTACCCTAAATGGCTGTTCCGTCAATGTAACACACAGTATACAACGGATAATTAAAGCATGTGTCGCTATTTATAAGATTAATACGTCATACGCACTAGCTTTCCGGGGGGTAGTTACAGTTTTGTAATTGGAACATCCCTTTCAAACACACCCTCCTCAGCGCATGTAAATATAAATCATTTTTTACCACAGTTGTGCATGGTCTCAAAGCCTTTAAAGCACTTTGCTTTTAGCTCTGTCGAGGAAAAACAAAATTCAAAGGAGCTACATTATTGTATCTATCTTCCACCCAAGTTAGGGAGGTGTTTTGTTTTTTTTGGAGATCCTGATATTTATGTAAATTGCTGCATGGTTTATAATCAATCTATTATATGCACCAAGTCTACTTGTGTTTAGGTCCGAAAAGCCAAGAACTAATTTCGCGAAGACAGTGGTTCGTCTAATATTGATCACCAGGTCTGTCAACACTAAGGTTGCGAGTTCAAGTTTAGTAGCAGGCAGGGTGCGCTCAACTCCAATATAAATTGACAAGGATTGCCAATTTTCTACCAAGGTCCAGGATTTTCTCCTGGTAATCTGTCTTCCTCCCTGTTGATGCCATGATGTAGCTTGAAACTTGCTGGCAAACAAACACATTTTGGTCTCAAAATCACTTTGCCAATTTATTTAAATAAAATTAAAACCAATATGACTTCCTGTATATAATACTAACCCAGGTCACATGATCTAAAGAGGAGAATACTCACCCAGTTCCTATGCTCTAAAGATGAGAGTATTAAACAGGACTGATTATTTTATTTATCTGACATTGATATAGTAATAGTATTCCTTTTGTACACACTTGTTCTGTAGTAGGTCAAACTGACCTTGTTTTTCTGTAGAAGGTCAAACTGACCTAGTTTTTAGCTCACCTGACCCGAAGGGTCATGTGAGCTATTGCCATCACTTGGCGTCCATCGTCGTCGTCGTCGTTAACTTTTCTTCAAAAATCTTCTCCTCCAAAACCACTGAAGGGATTGCTTTGAAACTTTGCACACATCATCAGTAAAATGTCCTCTACCAAGTTTGCTCAAATCATGGCCTCAGACCAACCAACATGGCCGCCATGGCTAAAAATAGAACAGGGGGGTCAAAATACAGTTTTTTGCTTATAGTTCAAAAAGTATAACAGATATAGGAAAACCGAACAGACCTTACTTCTTCAGCATCTAAAGCTCTACAAAACACTCCATTGGGTCAAAGTTGTATGATGACTCCTTGTAGGAGTTATTGCCCTTTAATTGTCAAAATTGATGATTTTAGCCATTTTTGCCTCAAAATCTTGAAAATAATTAGAACTAGAGAAAAAGTAAGCATTGCTTAATTGTTCTGCTCTATGAGGGCTACAAAAATGACTTAAGGGTCAAGATTGTCTGATTAACCGTTTAAGAGTTATTCCCCTTGAACTGTTTTTTTTAATTTGTTTTAATTGATTTTTTAAAATATTCTCCTCTGAAACAACTGAAAGTACTGCTTTGAAACTTTGTACACATCATCCGTCCAATGTCCTCAACCAAGTTTGCACCAACCATGGCTGCAGATTAACCAACATGGCCACCATTGCTAAAAATAGGACGGTGGGGGGGGGGGGTAAAATACAGTTTTTGGCTTATATTTAAAAAAGTGTAACAGATACAGGAAAACCGAAGAGACATGCCTTCATCTGCATCAAAAGCTCTACAAAACACTCCATTGGGTTGAAGTTGTATGATGACTCCTTATAGGAGTTATTGCCCTTTAATTGTCGAAATTGATTATTTTTGACATTTTTGCCTCAAAATCTTGAAAATTATTAGAACTAGAGAAAAAGTTAGCATTGCTTAATTGTTCTGCTGTATGAGGGCTACAAAAATGACTTTAGGGTCAAGATTGTCTGATGAACCGTTTAGGAATTATTCTCCTTGAAAATTTTTTTAATCAATTTTACTAGATTTTAAAAAATCTTCTCCTCTTTAACCAATGAAAGGACTGCTTTGAAACATTGCACACATCATCTTTAGGACGTCCTCTACCACCTGACTACCTATATAGCTAGGTTGGCTTTAAATAGAAAAAATGAAAAAAGGCGGGGTAGGGGGGGGGGGGGGGGTCGAGAGAGTTTTCGACTGATAGTTAAAAAAGTACAACAGGTACAGCAAATTTGAAGTGAACTTCCTTTCTCCCTCTAAGCATCAAAAGCAAAAGCTCCTCCTTATAGGAGTTATTTCCCTTAAAAGGTCGAAATTAATGATTTTTGCAGAAGTGTTGGGCAATTCCTTATAGCAAAGAAAAGCTGGATAAAAAAGGGTTGTTTGGTTTCAGGTTCAGGTGAGCGATACAGGCTCCTGTGAGCCTCTAGTTATTAAATTATTGTCTTTTAAATGCTTAAAATGATCTGGACATTTTTTAAGGTAGACGAAATTTTAAATTTTATTATTTTTGCTATCACTGGTCCATTATTTTGGCAAAGCCCTTTATGACATGATTTTATGATAAACATTTAATCTTTTAATATTACTTTAGTCCTTTAGCATTCATCCAGAGTTGTTTCATTTACTGATCTGTTAATTTAAGCTGTTGTTTGTTTAAAACTACTTTTTGAGTAGTTTAATTTATCGGTTTAAATACACAGATTTACTTTAAAAAATGTGTTAAATAGAATCTCATCTGGGTATATAATTCTAATATATACACATATATGTAAAACATATATATATTATTTATGAATACAATTAATATAAAAATAAAGATATATAAATATTACAAAAATGTCAGATTCACTAGGGATAAAATTAGTTACTTGTGTTTCCTCATGAATGCAGAACTATAAACTACAAAAATAGGTATGTGTATAAGATACAAACCTAACAGAAACCTTACAATAAAATAATTCAGCAAAAAAAAAAATGACCAAAAATTAAAGAGAAACAAATAAGAGAACTATATAATAATAAGCTTTATTCCATATAAAACCTATTGGGTATCAATACATACATAACAAAATATCTATACATATACTAGAGAAGTATACATGAAGTAAACATTATCATGTATTGAAAGGGCATAGTCTGACCAATATGAACCTCTAGAATTTATTTGATTGGGTTTAGAATAATTTACATTTTTTTCAATCAAAGTATTAAAATTGGATATAACATTGGGTGTTTATTTTGTTGCTTTTTTGTGTTGTTTTTGTTTTTTGTTTGTTTGTTTGTTTGTTTTTCTTTTTTTTTTGGGGGGGGGGGGAGGGGAGGGTTGTTTATTAGAATATGCAAGTTTAGGTACATTATACATGTAGTGACTAGTGTATATAACAATTAGCTACCTCCTATAACTAGTCATGTTATATAACCTGTTACAGCACAGGCCATGCAATACATTTATTATGGTTTACAAAATATGAATAAATTTGACACATTTTATATGTAAACATGACACTTACTTCTGCTGGGGCTCTGATGGAGAGGTGTTGGAGAAATGACTTTGTATGTTGGTAGGGGTTCCTAAGGTTATATGCACAGAAAATGACAGTATATTTTATATTGATCTGTATTTGAAAGTGAATTATGAACTACACTTCAAAAATAATCTACTTCTTGTTTACATTATTTGTACCAGATCATAGTAGCTGAATAAATTATTGCTCCCCAAATTATTACAAGAAAATACAGGAAACATTGTGATAATGTTTGATGCTATTTGATATATATTTAGTGGAACATTAAGGTCAAGTATGAAAAATTTATGAATAGTTGTAAATTAATAAGTGGTAATAAATACATAAATGGTCCTCCATGGACAGCCCCGTCGTAACATTCCAAACATTGTATATTTGAGCTTAGACTGTGTAGGATCAGAAAACTTTACCTAGGTAGGAAGAATTTTAAATTTATGTCAATTTATTTTTTTTTACATACTTTTTATCAAACAAAATGTTTTTATAAACAGACATAAGATTTGGTTTTATTTATATATTGTCTTCAATGCCAGTATATAGTTTTTAAAAAGGTTGGTCCGATACTGGGTCAGATGTCAAAACAGTTGTTTGTAATGCTTTTAAGGCGAAATTAGAAGGAGGTTGAAGATAATTTAAATTCAATGGCAAAGATAATCTTTGTCCAAGTGGCAGATTATTTGCTTCATTTAGAGAAATATAAAGTCCAAAAAAGTTCTATGTTATTGAAGCTAAATGTCAAATTAGAATTTTTAGTGATTTGTAGCAGAAATGGCAAAAATAGTCATGTATAGTTTACTGGCAAAGATTTTGTTTTTACTGCCGAACAGAAAGAAGTTCAAACATTTTCTTCTTTGCCAAAAAAAAGACATTATAGCATTTGGTATCAAGGTCAGTAATGGACCTTGCTGACCTTGAAAAGCTTTGACCTTGAATGCTAGTTACACTAAGGTAGTGATGGAATGGAAATTTCTCTAGCATCAGTAATATACATCAGTAACACAAAGGGGGAGCAAGAGAAATATTATATATTTTTATTTGTTTGGAAAAACTTCATATTTGTGAAATTTTTTATGTGTCATTTTTATGAGAGTGATACAGGACAGTTTGGGTAATTCTATTTTTCATGATCATGGGGCTCTTCATAAGATTGACTTGTCATGTTAACTGCTTGTATAAGGTTTTCAAATGAATATATAGTATGTTTAATCATGATAACAGTCAAACTGCCAAACAGTTTTTTAATTTTAATATGTGTTTGGGTTAAAAGTCACACCTGTGTAATATTTCCCTATAAAAAGCACCATTTATTAATTATGAACTTGATTAATTATTAATTTAGAATGAGTTACGTTCATTAAAATGACATAAATTGTATGAGTGAAATTTGACAAAAGTAAAAGTGTCTAATTAGACCATCACTGACCAGGAACATGGTCATCGTTTAGCCTGAGTAGTCCAAGCTGTGATCCCCTAATTGTCCTGGGGTCATTTGGTCAGGCTTGAGCAAACATCTGCTCTTTTACAAGGTCATATTCATATGACCCCAAGCTGTCAATCAATTGTAGCATTGTCATGGATGATTAGGTTTTAATTGTAAACAAACAATATTGATTTGATAACAATTATTTCTGATTAAGTTTGAGTAAATCTGAAGGTCTATAAATACAGCACCACAATTAATCTGAACATTATCCTCAAAATTTTTATGGTCACAGTTGTGACATTCCTGTGAACATTGTTGCATTTTTCAGTTTAATTAGATTCTTGCAGTGAAATTTATCTGCTGTAACTTTTGACATTTTGTTTGGAGTTTCTAAATGGTAGAGGAATTTGATCATTTTATTTGAGTCAAGATGATGATGAAAATTTGTAATCGTTGCCAACAGTACATGATGACAAAAGGACATACCTGTCAGGTAATCATCCATTTAAAGTAAAATTCAATCCTATTTATTTATCTAAAACAATTAATATAGTTATGTATAACTGTTTTGTAATTATATTTTTATAAATTGCACATTTTTATTGCTATTTTTTTTATTGAGGTTTTATAGAAATACCAAACATCATTGGTGTGAAAACATATTCTGTCATTTCAAAACATTGCAAATAAATAACCATTTAAATTAAGCAATTTGCTGATGGTTACGAATTTTGTTTCATGTGCTATTTTGTTGTCCAAAAAAAGTTTCCAACATGTAAACATTTTGTTTGCGAAATAAGTCTTCCCATTGCTATAAATAGAACATAAGAAATCTTTGCCAAAACATAGCTGTTATATAAATATGTGGGATGAATGTAACAGTCACCTGTAGCACAAATGTCTTGTATGGGTAAACTATAGGAACAATATGAAATTTCCTGTTAATATTTTTCGCAAACTCTTGAAGGTAAGCCACACCATTTAAACAATACATCCAAGTTTTTTCTTTAATATATATAAATTAAGGAACAGCAATAATTGTATGATCATATATATAAAACATGTAGTATGTTTGAAGAACTCTTTTACATTAATTTGTTGGTTTTCCAGGTATGGAAAAGGAATATCATAATTATATAAATATGTTTTATGAAATATAGTTGAAGCAAAGTCCTATTATGACATTTTAATATTCAACAATCAGCTGTCAAAAATAACATTTTCATTACCAGTATATGAATATTTACATGTAATAAAAACCAATTTTTTGCCTGCCAGTTAGAAACCATTGTAATGGTGACATCAAATAACGACATTCTGATGGCCTTGTTAGTCCTGTTCTCCCACCTCATAATGTGACTAATCGCAGTTTAACTAGTTATCCTGAGGTTACAATAATATCATCTTATAAAAGATGTGTTTGTTACCAGGGGCTGGGTAGATTGATGACTTTGGGTTTTTTGATAATGCAGCAATCAAATCTGGTTTTGATGTCCATTTAATTAATCATAAAAATAATTCTAATGATGATTTGTCCTGTTCCTGATTGAGAAACTTTATGACAGTGAGAAAGCTAAAAGCCAAAAACAAAATATTGGTTTTGAAGTCTTGCATTTGGTTAGGCATAATATGCTTTTGACTGGTTCCCCTGGAAGGTGTTCCATCAAGGGAGGTAATGCAGATTGTGATCTATGATTTACTTTTATCGAGGCTCAAAAATTGCTACTTGTAATAATAACATTATTTCTATTATTGAACAATATTAATTTGTGTGTATAGAATTTAATGTTTAAACAGAAGGTGTCTATAAAATAATTATTGAAACCTACAATTCTCAAAAAAAAATTTTCAATAATGTGTAGGAATATAGGTCATAGGAAGTTGAAACGAGATGTAACAAACGCCCAATCTGTTTATCATAGGAAATATACAATTATACAGGTTGGTTAACTTATTACTTTGATGAATATACCAGAAAAAGAACTGAAAATGTTGAAAACATTGCATTTATACAAAATTGAAAAACAAATTGTTACTTTGATCAATAAAAGAGCAAGGAACTGTTAAAACATTCTAACTGCTTTTTAACATGATTTACATGTATAAAAAAAAGTTGCCTGAATATTGATTGCTTCATAATGAAGACAAATAAGTATAGACTTAGGAAATGTGTAATAACATTATATATTTATTGTATTTGATCAAATGTAGATTATTAATTGTTATGTGAGATTTTAAGATTTTATTGGATAATCAAATATTTTTTTAAAGTACCTGACAATTATCGCATGATTAAAACAAATTTTCAATAGACTTAAAATTGTACTTGTATTGTGACTTCTGTAATTATGACAAAGTTTTACTTATTTAATATTTACACAACAAATACAAGTAATTGTTTACAATAAAATCACCACATTCAAAGTGTAAACAAACACATTACAGAGGATAATCTAGTACATAAACACATTAAGGGGAGTTAATCAGATAATGCCTGGAATTTGTCTAAATAACAACAAAATATGAAATTGGCTCCAATTGTCTGCAAATAAATCACAATATTTTAATAAATCAAAGTATTTATTTTAAGTATTATTGTTCAATTGTTTGTGTCTTTTATTAGCAACTTATTTATTGACAATTTTTGCAATAACTGGATCATATAAAAAGGTAAAAAAAAAATTACTGAAAGTGAGTAGTTTTATAAACTGATTAATTGCATTTAGGGAAAATAATCAAGATCAGAATAATAATAATTACTTCAAAATCAATTAAAAAATAATTGTTTTTGTATTTAACAAAATTAATTATTTCCATATGAGTAGTATTAAGATTAAAGAGAGCCTGGAGGTGTCCAGACACATGTAATTACCTGTAATTAATTAGATCAAAAGGAACAGGTATTGAGTAGTCTGGACACAATTGTAAGAAAAAGAAATTGTATATTTATAAAATATTAAAAATAAAAACAAGTTTGGAATTATAAAATATCAAAGGTATAAAGTGATACATGTATAAAGTTGATAAAATAGTGTGAAACATTAAAACTGTCTGTGTATTAGGTAATAAGTAAAATGTTTTAAAAAAATTCTTCAAAATTTAAACCGCCTTGTTTTATTACTAAAGTACTGACTATGACAATGATGTCACATGACTCCATACCTCAAATCTGCAAAATGTCTGTTGTTCTCACTTCAGAAACATTTCTGGCACATCATAAAGATAGGATTATATAATCTACAAAGTAAATAGATTCCATGTTGTTTTATCATCTACTATCTGTGTACTACCTGTTGCATTGTTATGGTACCTACATGTACTTATTGTAGGAATGTGACATCTAAGGTGTTAATAACTTGTGTATTACCTAACACCCAGTGTTAATTGGTTAGTGTGACCTATAACCAAGGACACTCATATTTGTTTTTTGTATTTTTTTGTTAAATTTATTAAATAACTATTTATATTGTGAAATTTCCAATTTATATACTCATCACAACACCTAATCACTGGTTGATATTGTCAGTTGTAGTTACTATTGATATGTTCTTCAATTTGTATTTTTATATTAAAATGATATTTACCAGTTTTCGTTTTAGTATAAAGAAACAGTTCTCTGTATAAACCATGATACCACCAAAATAATATAATCTAAGTCTTATTTTGGAGATTAGTGTGTAAATATCATGGTTATCTGTGGTATACTGATACCCTGCTAAAATCTGGAAAAAGTACTATAAGTATTAAGTAGTATTTTTTCCAGATTATGTCTGTTAATCTAAGATTTGTTTTGATTGGTTTATTTTGTTATCACAACCAATATCTTGTCAGTTAAGAATGAAGTACTTTTTGAGGAACTATTTGCATTTTAAATCCATAAATGTCATCTTTATCTGTTCTTGTTAGTTTTGAAGTTTATTTTTGTTGTTGATACACACAGAATCTGAAAATTAATCATATTTAAGATGGATTTAGGAAGAATTGAAATGTCATTAAAACAGGTAATTACTGGTTTTTCTAATCTGCACTGAGATTATTAAAGAACTTTTCACAATTTTTAAAATGTTTAAATAACAGTCGAAGTCGATTAATAATCTGAAACAAGGAAAATGTTACAAATTTGACAACTATAGAATTTTATTTATAGTTCAAATATTTGGCAGTAGTACAAATATGCCCTTTTATTGAATTTTATCTTCATTTCTAGAAAATTGTAAAGATGTAACCTTTTCATGCACTAGATAAAACTAAAATTCTACAGCAAATTTAGGATTATAGATTTTTAAGATATATTTATAATATCCTTTTTATCCTGACTTTTCATCAGAATTATGTCTATATATTGATATGCCAATTCACTTGTCAACTTTTTAGGTCTTTGTTAAAAAACATAGGTAAGGCTACTTAAAAATTCTGATAAATGATTAATCCTAAAATAATTCAAATTTTTTGCTTCATTGATGCACGAGGACAAAGTCATTTTGACAATTGAAGAGTGTGTTTATGATGATATTCGAGTCATTCTGTGTGATTTAACACTGAGACATGGTAAGTTTAAGGTGTACTGATTATACAAAATCTTCGCAAATATTTTGTCTACACTGTAAAGTAGGGAGTCTGGTTTCAACAAAGTCAATTATCTTCTGTTGATCACATTAGGAGTTGTTTAAAAAGATTTTAGTTATATTTTGAATAATATTATAATCTTTTCTTTTCAGAGTGGTGATACTGTCGTATGGGAAACACATAAAGTCACACTAACTAGGGTAGGTAACTCTTAATTCCCCAGGGGAGATAACTTGTAAATTCTTCACAAAGGGTAGACAACTCTTGTTAGTCATAATCTATGATATGAAAATCAAGTAAATGTTTAATAGAAATGTTATTAAGAGTTATGAAACAGGAATGTGAAAACATTAGATGTTTACCAAATATATTATAGCATCATTGAAACTACATAACATTCTACTGGATTATTCCAGAGGTACAAACATGATACATGATACATGAACTGTTATTAAATCCACAGGTAACTGGATTTGGTTTTGGTATAGCTGTAAGTGGAGGGGTCGATAATCCACATTTCGCTAACGGTGATCCATCCATCGCCATCTCCGACGTACTGAAGGCAGGACCTGCTGAAGGAAGATTACAGTAAGATTGAATGCCATTGTAGATGTTACTACAAATTCTGTATATGTCTATCAAACTTTTTCATAAGTTTATTGAAAATAGTAATAACTTTAAAATTTTGAATTTCGTTACAAATAGAAAGTAATGTTTCTATCATGAGGAAGATATTGATGATTTCCTGTAAGGGTCATAAAAACAGTATTTTATGAGAAAAAATATAGTGGAAATATTATTAACATGGTAAAACATTAAAACAAAAGATATCAAATTTTTAATTGCAGATATACCATTCACTAAAAATTTTGAGATGTGGCAGAGTCAATAATTTAAAATTAAACCAACCATTTTAAACTTACCATTTTTGTTTGTTTCAGGATAAACGACAGAGTTGTGAGTGTAAACAATATCTCCTTGGAGAATGTTGACCACAGGACTGCTATACAAGTACTGAAGGACAGCGGCAATAAAGTCTCTTTAGTAAGTTATACCTATGCATTATCTAAAATATTATATAATTATAGCCTTTAAATTAGGTCGATATGAAAAAATATCGACATGAGAACATATCGACCGACAACGAAGTTGGAGGTCGATATGTTATCTCATGTCGATATTTTTCATATCGACCGTAGTTAAAGGCTATAATTGTTATATTATTAATTGATATTTTTATGCACATCTGTATATACTAGTATTTTAAAGGAATTCAGTTCATTGTTCTTTTGATTAGTTTACTGTTTTGATGGGTTTTGTCACATGTACGAAAATATCACATTTCATTTCAATATCATCTGAAATTATGAAAACTTTCAATTTAAAAGATTTATAAATACAAAAATACATGCAACATATTGAAATATTTGCAATTTTTCACAATGTACATACTTTCCTAACTTTCAAACCGGAAACAGACAGAAGTCATTCTGATTGGCTGTTTAAAGAGGAATTCCAATTATTTAAAAATAGCCGTGCAATATCATGTTTTCTAAATATAACCGTGCAACATCACTTTTCTATCAGCCGTTTTCAAAGAACCTTACCAAATACAGCATGTCATGTGACAGGCTTTACACTAATCAAATTTATCAGAAAAATATCAATTAATAATATATATATACACGAGATAAGTTGGACTACTCTTTTTTATGTCCCTGCTGATCGTGGTTAGGGGTATATAGAATGTACCAAATTGTTATAACTCAGGAAGAAGCAAAATGGTTGGTTTCAACAGAATAATAAGAAATCTATTATTAGTTAAATATTAAAGTTAGGGAATGTTTTTTAGGACCAATTAACACTAATCGATTTGAAATATACTGGATTAAACCATTGTTCTGGTTTTACAGCAAAACATAGCATTTCTGATGTTTGCATTGTAACGTGAACAAGACTTGACAATATCACATGCAATCACTGATTCAGTTTACAAACTAATCAATTTTAAATACATCTGTTCCTCCGGACCTGGCCTTGGTTTCAAGGTCATGCAACTTATGGCCAGTATTAAATCATACTAACTATGCTACAACCAGTCAGTTGACATTGTGGACATTAGTATTAGAGACCTGTGATTGTATTACAGAATTCAGTTTAATGTTGTGTTCTCTTTGTTTAGGTAATTAGACGTAGAGTCGTAGTACCTTCCATGATGGACCCTGAGACTCCTTTAAAAATAACACTTGAGAAGAAAAGCAGAAAAGATGGTTAGAATTTTACTTAACATATCCCATAATGCAATTTATATTTGACCAGCATCTGTATAATCAGCACAGTGTAACAGTAGAGAACATGAGCCCGTCTGCCTCGCTTGTTTTGTTGTCATTCAGGAAAATTAAAAACTGTTGCGTTAAAAACAAACAATTAAATATGGTTTTAGCATTTTTCAATTAAATATGGTTTTAGCATTAGGTGGTATCTGTTGTACAGAGTTACATTCTGTGCAAATATCCAAAATTTTAAATGCCATTGATAAAAGTAAAATCAGTTAGCTAAGTGTCAAGGTCATTTACTTTTCACCAAAATTTATCAACAATAAAACCTTATACCAACAAATTTATGTGAAAAGCCAAATGAATTTTCTGTTTTTTAGTAGTAATTTTATTTATTTATTTTTTTGCAGATTTCGGAGTTGTACTTGGTTGTAAATTCTTCATTAAAGAGATTTACCCTGGTAGCCTGGCCAAAGAAGATGGGACATTCCATGAAGGGGATACAGTTTTAAAAGTATGTTATTGTTTAACTCATGAAGGAAAGTTTGTAGAAGATTGAATGTCACATGTAAAAAGAATTTCTAGTAGGTTTTTTTAGCTTTTTTCTTTTGAGGGAAATGGCCATTGATGACATGGATGTGCATTTACGAAAGAATTTTATTTAAAAATCAACAAAGTATTCAGTGGTTTATCAATGTTGGGGTGTGAAGTTGTTTATCAATGTTGGGGTGTGAAGTTGTTTATCAATGTTGGGGTGTGAAGTTGTTTATCAATGTTGGGGTGTGAAGTTGTTTATCAATGTTGGGGTGTAAAGTTGTTTATCAATGTTGGGGTGTGAAGTTGTTTATCAATGTTGGGGTGTGAAGTTGTTTATCAATGTTGGGGTGTGAAGTTGTTTATCAATGTTGGGGTGTAATTATTTAAAAAAAATTTTAATTAAAGCTGTTCTAGAAAAATATCCCTGGGATCACTTTTTCTCTGATTCAAATTTGATGGTAAAACTAAAGGATAGTGACATTAAATTGTTAAGGAGTTGCTGTTGATCTTGAGTTCTAACGTCAGGTGTGTGATGGAATCATTTGCAAGGATGGCCAGTTTTCCTGTAAAATGTTTGGGGGGGTGGGGGGTGGTTTCAATGGTTGTACATTTTCATTCACTGAATAAAATGGAGGCTGTGAAACAGAAAAATTGCTGAAAGTGGCATATAAAGCTAACCTTCCCTATCTATTCAGTACAGCACATTTAATCTTTGGTATTTCAGATAAATAACACGCCAGTAGAAAACCTGTCTTTGATAGAAGCACGAAAAATGATCGAAAAAACAAAAGACAAATTACAATTGTTTGTTACCAAGAAAAATTTGGATGACAGATTTAGGCGACAAACTAGCAGACCTCAGGATGATGGTAAGTATTTCCAGCTGTTTTTATAGTGCTTCAACTTTTGTAGAATAAAATAAGAAAAACTGCAATCATGAAGCATTTTTGGATTTTCTTTCATTTTAAGCTATTACATTGAGAACTGTAAAAGAAAGAAAAATCATTTAGATAACAATTGCATAAAAGTCAAGACATCCACATCATGTAAGGATAAGTTAGTACTATTGGTAAGCAATCAGTTGTTAGGTTTTTAGTTCTTAATTAATTTAGTTTTTTAGAACTTAATGTAAGCTATCAGTCGTTAATTTTTTAGTACATAAGGTAAGCAATCGCAGTCTTCAATTTTGTAATTGCATTCAAAAATGTTAATATTTTAGAAGCCTCACTGGGTTATGGAACTTTACAAGGAACTCTTCAGACACAGAAGAGTGATAAAGACAATATAAATATATACCGTCCTAATGGACCACTAGAAGACATCTATAAAGGCAGCCCACAAGACATTCCCAGGGGAGCTTACCCACCCAGTGAACATGCCCGCTATGATGGCAGATACATTTATGACCATGAAGGACCTCCAGTACCACCACTTCCTTCTGGTGTAGACCCAAGTAAGTTGGTTAAGGGACTAAGTTTTATTGGTTGTATTAAAATCTCAGTTCTATTTCAGCTGCTATTAGCATTATGTAATATTTAAAAAAATTACCACTTATCGTTTTTCTATAAAATTTGTTTAGTAATTGATTAGTTTTCTGAAGATTGTCACAATGAATTGAGTAATTTTGTCTCTGTATTTCCAGATAAAGGTTGGTCCTAAATCCTCGTTTTTTTCAGATGAAGGTTAATGGCATTTCCTTTCTTAAATAAAGACTACCCTGTTATCAGATTGAAATGAAATAGCCGTTAAGTAAAGAGATGTACAATGTTGTAATATTGTTTATTTTTAGATGCTCCACCAAGGCCACCAAGTCCCGGTAAGGAGCCATTACGACCTGATGATTTCTACAATTCTCCACAACACAACGATGGGTACTATAGCGACAAACAAGAATCTCACATGGACAAAGGATTTTCAAGACGACATCATCATGATGAGTAAGTCAGAATGATCAGTAAAAGATGTAAAATTGTTTTGATACTTCAGATAAATGATGGCAGAAAATTTGATGTTTTTTAAGTAATGGTTCAGTTAATATAAAATACACAACTGAGGAATCTAAATATAATGGTGTGAGAGGTGGGATCCTGTGTGCAGGTTTGACAGTAATTGGACCCTTTTTACTCGAGTAAATTGTTGCATTTATTATCTGCTAATATTTAATAAAAGAGAAACATTAATTTCCATTGGTATATATAGGAAGTACATAGTTACTTGATTTTCATAAAGCTGCAAATGGAAGGTTTGTAGTGGTATTTTCACACACAGCTGTTTTGGTTTTTTCGATCTTTAATGTCTGTGTTTGTTGTGTTTTTTTATGTTGCATTTGTCTTGTTTATTTTATTTGATTTTATTAGTATTTTAAAACATATTTGCTTTTTAACATGAAGGAACACATTGTAAATTGGATTGGTATGCATCCACTGCCCTGACTCTTTTTTCATGATTTTCATTTGATTCGCAAACAAGATTTCTTAAATGGCCAAAATTCCAACAAATTAAATTAAAATTTTTTTTTAGGAATGATTATGTTTTAACAGTATTAACATATACTAACATACTTGACAGTGTTTTTCTTTTGTAGAAAAATTTAATATTTACTCACAGCTTGAATAAATTATTATTTTGAAAATTAATGAAAATTGTCAATTCTTTTCTTTCAGAAGGTATGTTGGAAAGAGAAAAGATATAGTGTAAGTTTGGAAATACAAATATTTGAAACTCACAAAAACTCTGAAAAATTTATATAATTCAAGAATAAATTATAATTCTCAATTATTTTAGGAATTTTAAAAGAAAGCAAGAAAACAAGTTTAACATTTCACATACGAAATTAATTATATCTATTAGACAACCTGACAATTCAAATTAATCATATATTTGATCTTAAAAATATTGGATTGTGTCCATATATAATACTATATGTGTATTGTACACAACCAACTTGTTTCAAATATTGTATTATCTGTCATGTTTATGAATGGAGCTATTAAGCATTTCATCATATATTCACCTCACACAAACCCACAAATCTTGCACCCATTTTATGGAGATAAAATAGACCTATACTCCACTCCAGGCTGGGCTACTTACATATGTATATCCATCCCATCTCACTGAGTGAAAATATACACAATTCACGGGTAAAAGGTTGCTGTGAAACACACACAGGTTATGTTGTAAAAAAGTGTAGATTTATGGAATTAGAACCTTTCCCCAAACCCACACAAGGTCCATATCTTTACTGGAATTAGAACCTTACCCCAAACCCACACAAGGTCCATATCATTACTGGAATTAGAACATTACCCCAAACCCACACAAGGTCCATATCATTACTGGAATTAGAACCTTACCCCAAACCCACACAAGGTCCATATCATTACTGGAATTGGAACCTTACCCCAAACCCACACAAGGTCCATATCATTGCAGGAATTAGAACCTTACCCCAAACCCACACAAGGTCCATATCATTACTGGAATTAGAACATTACCCCAAACCCACACAAGGTCCATATCATTACTGGAATTAGAACCTTACCCCAAACCCACACAAGGTCCATATCATTTCTGGAATTGGAACCTTACCCCAAACCCACACAAGGTCCATATCATTGCAGGAATTAGAACCTTACCCCAAACCCACACAAGGTCCATATCATTACTGGAATTAGAACCTTACCCCAAACCCACACAAGGTCCATATCATTGCTGGAATTAGAACCTTACCCCAAACCCACACAAGGTCCATATCATTACTGGAATTAGAACCTTACCCCAAACCCGCACAAGGTCCATATCATTACTGGAATTAGAACCTTACCCCAAACCCACACAAGGTCCATATCATTACTGGAATTAGAACCTTACCCCAAACCCACACAAGGTCCATATCATTGCTGGAATTAGAACCTTACCCCAAACCCACACAAGGTCCATATCATTTATCATTTCATTATGCTTATTTTGTACAATATGTATCCCCTTCTAAGAAGTTGTATATGCTTTTTAACAACAATATCTCACACCAGAGGTCAGCCTTTTTCATAGGCAAAGAATGGAAATGGGTGGTCTTATCAGAGTGAAAGAGAATAATACTTACCTTACTTCACAATCAATATACAGTACAATATACATGTCTCTAACATTGCCAAATACAAATAAGGGCTGTTTCATTTATACATACATGGTATACAGGGAATGGCACTTAAAATATTAGGGTGGGATCCCATAGGAAGAATTTTGAAAATTTTTGCTGCTGTCAGGATTTTCAGACACCTTCTCATTGAATTGAAAGTGCCTTTTCTTAGGGACATGTAACAGTCCTAACTAATATGTATGTAACACTGTAAACAATCTGTCTTTCCACGTAACATTTGCCACACCGTACTGAATATTTCTAAATATTTGATAGTGAAAATGAGTTCCAGGGAAAGTGCCATGATTAGAGCATATTTATATAGCAAGAAATTTACTTTTGGGACCTTATGATTTTTCCTTGTTTCAAAATTAGTGCAAATTGGAACATCCCTCAAAATAGAATTTTAAAAGTGAATTTTTTTACTGGAACATAGTATCTATAATAGTAAACAGTGTTTGAAAGGTTTAATCCAATACCAACATACATAAACAATGTACCATATTTACTAATGATTTGAAATTGTTGTTTTTGTAGGTCTGAACCTAGAATGGTGTTCTTCCACAAACAGCCTGAGTTAGGACTTGGTCTAAGACTGGCAGGCGGGAATGCCACTGGTATATTTATAGCCTCGGTACAACCAGGAAGTGGGGCTGATGATGTGGGGCTCACTGAGGGAGATGAGATTCTAATGGTAAGAATATATTGGATTGTTTCTTGGCTATAGAGCAGCAGTCAATTTAACAAAAAGTTTAAAATCAATCATAAGTGTTGAACTATCAAAGGGAAATGTATTGAAACTTTTTCTAGTATCTTATCTTATATGAGATGTTTTTAAGCAGTTTTTTGTAATATATCACTTGTTGTCTTTACAGCTATTTTGCCACTAGCTAACTATTTTCCCTCTCATTCCAAAAATCATGCCTTTAAAATGCTTTAAAATGCTTTAAAAAAAAATGCAAAGCATCTTTAAGCAAATTTTATCTTCCTGTTTGAGTGTTAACAGGAAATCTGAATCTAAGATATATACTTAATATGGAGAAAATTTTATGTCAAAATAAAAAATGTTTCTTGTTGATCAATAACTTGTAGAAATAATTCTGAGGTTATTAATATAAAATATTTTTTACAGGCTAACAACAAAGAAATTCACGGTTTATCGAGAGAGGAAGCCGTAACCTACTTAACTAGTCTTGAAGGTCAAGTTCAAATGCAGGTCCAGTACAAAAAAGAAGGTAAGTTGTTTGTCTTGGATATTTATATCCTTATAAATGGCTGAATTAAGATTATACAGAATAAAAAGTGAAGATTTGTCTGTATATCACACAAAACTTTTCTTCTACTAGTGAACTTGTTTGTGAGTTAATAATAATGGTGAAATGTTGGGTATAATGGCCACCTCTGGTTTATAAAATCTGGAGTTGAAATTGTGTGTTTTATATGTTTCCCCTATATGGCTAGAAGAATAACAACCTTGTTAGAATCTTTTCTGTTGAATCTAGACAAATATATGAAACTTAAAATTTGTTAGTTTTACTTACTGCCTGACAGTAAGACAACTGAACTACATCATCAAACAAAAAATTATTATTATGTTGACTTTAAACTTGATTTTTGTTTTTGTTGCAGAATATGACAGAATTATGGCCAGTAAAGAGGCAGGAGATTCCTTCCATGTCAGGTAAGTAATTTATAATAACATAATGACCTTTTATGATTTGTTTGTCTTAATAGCATCAGAAACAGTTGCTGTAATAAAACTTGTTTATTTACATGAAAATGGTCACTTTTATTTTGTCATTAATTGTTTCGGCTTACTATGCTTTGTAATGGAATGCTTAAAAACTTCAGATCGACTGACAATTGTTTTATCTGTACAATAATTAACTGTGTGTAGTACTGATCTTCATTTTAGGGTTGTAACTTACCAGTATTTCTTACTGTTGTTATTTCAGAGCCCATTTTACATTAGAGTCTACAGATCCTTCAGAACTGTCCATCAGTCACGGAGATATATTCTTAGTCAAGGACACACTATTTAGAGGAAGTGTGGGATCATGGTTAGCCGTCTCCCTCGGAAAAAATAACAAAGAGAACAAAAAAGGAATCATTCCAAATAGAAACAGGTACATATTTATATAGTTTCCTACGAGAAGTTGTGGGTTTTAGTTTACATAAGAATGGAATTCGACATTTTAACATTTTCAGCTCTATCTTGGAATTGGTTTATTATTGGCACAAAGAGGCCGCATCACAAGGGATTATATATAGAGATATTCACTCCATCAAATTAATTATCCTGTTTATCAAATGGATACAGCAGATGAATATCTGTATAAATTGATATTTAGGCAGTAAAGAACAAAAAAGGAACCATTCCTTTTCCATGTGATTTTCTGATATTTCTGAAAATTCCGTATTCCATCATTATCTATATATTACTGAACTGTTGTTGTTGGTTATTGGCCACACACTAGGGGCTCGATGGCAAAGTGGTTAAAATAGTTGTTCTATTGATCACATGGTCAGTCGGCATGAGAATCAAGTTTCGAGTCGCACTGCAGGCAGGTTTTGCAAGACTCTAGTATTAATTGACAAGAAGTGCCAGGTATGCTACCAAAGGTTGAATGTTTTCTTACCCTGAAACAACCTGGGCACCTTGTTAAGCTGAAAAATTGCTTAAAGTGGTGTAAAACGGACATATTACCTCAATATCTATATATATTGAATGTTGTAGTGGGGTATCAGCCACACATAAATTAAAGTCATAAATTGCAATACATCCTACTATTGTAATGATTAAATGTTATAGTATTCCTAATACTGGCATGTTTGTTGTTTACAGAGCTGATGAAATAATGGCTACTCAGCAGTCCTCGGAAGCAGATAAAGAAAACTCTCCTTCCAAAGGTGGGCGTGGCTTGTTCAGACGTAAAACTGCCAGGCGGTCCAAGTCTCTTGGCAAGGATCACTGGGAAGATGTTATCTTTTGTAAGTCTAAGAAGCCCTCTAATTGGTTTAAGAGGTTGCTAAGAAAATTGTAGTTTAGTCATGTATGTTATTTGGAAATATTTGCAAGATGTCAGAAACAAAAAACAACAACAAATCATTTATAAATTGCAGTTACTGATAATTGGCAACATCAAGGACTGTTTTTAAATTGTCGATCAATATTTTTAAAACAATATAGATTATTGTTGTTATAATTTCCAAGATCAAAAGAAAATATCACAAATCAAAATACAATGTATGAAATCAACATGAACAAGTTAAATAAGAGGTGAAATTTTGCAAATGTTTTCAAACTTTATATTATATGTATTACCCATGGTGCTAGATACACTATTTTTACATAGCATGTTATAATTTATTTGTATATATTTTGTTAAGTTTTATTGTTATTAAATTGTATTGTTGTTGTATTTACGGGTTGTGTCTTTGTTTGTCTGTGTGTTGAATTCCTCACAGAGAATAAAACATTCTGCCATTGTTACACAGCAAAAGTGGCTACACAGAATATTAATAGTTGATAGCGGACGATGTGGACCTACATGTATAGGCTAAAAAAAAAATGCTGACATGTCACGTTAAATGTGTTTGGCCACATCTGTTGATGATTGTTGAGGCATCAGAATGCACTTGAATTGTGGTACATTTTAGAAAACACAAAAACAAAAACATTGAATAGCAATCTTCTATAACTTGGAAAATGTGCAAAAGAAACCCACCACTGTGTTAATGTCTTACCTTTTATGTTTAATATTTCACACTTGATGTTCATGGTTAACAGATCTAGATGGAAACCAGGAAGAATTACATATGATACCTAATCTGTGTATTGTAATGTACTATATGAGAATGTGTTCTATTTAACACAGATTTAAGCATGAATGTAGAAAAATGGAAAATTGGGGAAAGGGGGGTGGGGGGTTATCAATTCAGTCTTTGCTGTCATTAACCATGAGCAACAAAAAATGTATTACAAGGTATCAGGTTCTTTTCTTTTTACTGGTGTTGTCTTACCTAATATTGATGTGGTTTTGTGGTTTTTAGCTGATAATGGTGGTAAGTGTGTGTCACCTGTAGTATTCTTTATTGTCTGTTGCTATGACAACCCTTTAGATTGTAGCCATGCAACCATTTTTCATCCCATATATATTTCCTACAAGCATAAAAACACCTGTGTCATGTCTTCCAATCAATGCATTTCTCATTTCTTCATTCAATTTTTTTACGTCCTGTATATAGCTGAAATATTGCTTGCTGGACGTTAAACAACAATCATTCATGTTAAAGCCTTTGGTGCACATGTCATAGTCCACACATACTTTTAGTCCAGATTTATCAATACAAATTATTATCCTTTGATGTGGGTATAGTGTTTTGAACTGATGCCTATGAACATAATTAGGCAGTGCAAAGTAATAAATATTTCAGTATTGGAACTGCTGGGTTATGGGGGGTTAGGTACAAAATTAAGGGTAAGGAGGGGTGGGGGGCTACTTATCATTCCTATGGGGAGGCTACAGATTTAGGGGTGTAATGAGGGTGGGCTTCCTATCATTCACATCATACCATCAATCTTATTAAGCTTTATAATGCTTTTGTAGGCCGTGATATTCTTGACTAGAATAGCATAGTTTGGCTGTATTACAAAAAAATATTTTTTGTACACATTTTTAGCTTCTAGATGGCTCCAATTAATATTCTGAGCACTGGCATTGTACTTAAACAAACTATTTAAAAAGCTTTAGACACCAGTAGGGTTTGTTACATCCCTGAGACATCAGTATAGCAGTTTAAACACAGTATTCTAATTAGATTTTTATTTATTTTGCCCCACTAGATGGCATGATGCATATGCTTTTGTAGAACTGGATTGTACTGATTTAAAAGTGTTTTTTGAAAATCCGAATTGGTTGGGATAAAACCCAACATCAATAATTAGAAATGGTGAAGGTGAATGTAAAAATTGCAAAATCTTGCCATGACACACATTGTAAACTCTGATATTCTCAAATGAATACATACTGTCATGGATTTATCTATACATCTTTAGCTGTATCCTGTCTTTATACCAAATTGCATTTCATACATTTCCAATGACCTGGAGGTAGATTTTTCTGGAATGGCTTTTAGTCCCTAAATGTATTGTCTAGCAGACAATAATGTTAGACCTCTGGTTACCACTAAAGGTCCATAGTACATTTCCAAAAAATACTTAGCTTTAGTAATATGTTTATCGTGATATACTGCCACTAACTTATCACCATAAATATGTCTGAGTGTGATGAAAATTCATTACAGAGTGCATTTGTCACATTTCACATACATATAAAATACATGTGCATAATATTTTGACACATTCTACATAAAACAAAGGGAAAGAAAACATTCTACAATATTACTGAAAGGGAGATAATTTACTTTTTAGGTGACAATTATTATGGTGAGTTTACAAAGCCAGACAGTCCAAACCAATGCTTTCAGAATGCTTCTGATATAACCATGGCAATCTGACCTGTGTATGTCTATGTTTATGGAGTACTTTCTCCTCTGTTATATCACCTCTCACCCTACTGGTTTTTAAATGACCCTGAACTTTCAGTGATGCAGTGTAAGAATCCAAACAGAGTAAATATGTGAACTGTGTTTTATTATTAAAGCTAATAACAGGTTTAAAAACAATCTTAGTTACCTTTAGTTTAAATTCCTGTTTTAGCCAATCAAAACTTTGAAATTTTGATATAGCAAATGGCAAACTAAGTCGGAGATTTGACTTGCATTTGTTGTGAGAAATTGGGGCCTGAAAATTGATGTATTAGGAGCTTCTGAAAAATAAACAATGGCTTTTCCATGTAAGTATGAAGCCATGAGTTCCTCATAGTTATAAAGACAGTCTAGTTCCATTCAAATCTGAAAGCTTCGGTTTATGTCCTGGCCATTATGTACCTCATACAACAAAGCATGAGAAGAAATCTACATATGTAATACATTTCGTCCTATATCTCTGTATATATATTGAGAATGATCCTGTATTCTGGTATATGACTTCTCTGTCCTCTGTATATAAACCATGGCAATCTGAGAAATCTGTTGTTAATATTGTCATAATTATTCATTTTTGAATGACTAATGAGTGATTTTATTTTTTCACCCTTTTCGGTCGTTCTGTTTATAAATCCCCACCCACAATGTTCATAGCTCATCTTAATTTTTGATTGAATCCAAATACATATACTATTATGACATTGATGATATTTTTCTTGAACAACACTTATTTACCAGTTTCATATAAAATGTAACAAACCATTTTAACCATTCGATTTCATCCACCTCCATACCTTTATTTCACACAATTTGTCTCCTTGTAAATCCAGTTATTAATTTTCAGTTTTTGCAATGACCTTTTTCTGATATTCAAAAATCAGTCAGCCATGACCTGGAATGTTATGCATGACTCGTTTGCTTGCTGAGCTTATGCCACAGAAAAGCATGTTTGAATAAGTATTATACAATCAGATGATTAACATGTATATACTTTATGTATATTATTGTATACCAGAATGTTAATGTGTATAAAACATTTTTTAAAATTTCATATTATTGGTGGGGCAGTATTTTTGGGATAGACAACAATTTGAATGCATTTTTTTTATTTGATAGGAGCAAATGATAAACCATGAAATCATGTCTTCTTGAAACAGCAACTTTTGAAAATTTTCCGTCTAGGTAAAATTGTTATACTGCCAGGTATTTTTTCCTCAAAAAACCTTGTGAAAATTGTGTATTCATAAAATTTATAGTAATATATCAAATATTTTTCTGTCTTTTTAGCTAACCTTACAACGAAGTTCCCTGCTTATGAGAAAGTTGTTCTAAATGGAGGTAAGTTCACGACATTTTGCTGAGAAATTATGTATGCAAGTCTTAATCTTTCATTACATTTGCATTTTATGAGATGTTTTATGCCACCTACAGCAGTGTTATGGTGGGAAGACCCCAACCACACTAAAGATGCACAAGTTATCAGCTTGTTTATACATCCAATTACCAATCATGTCAGGGAAGACAACAACCGCACTATTGACTCACAAGTTATCTGTAAGTTGATACATCTAACTACCAATCATGTCAGGGAAGACACCAACTACACTATTGACTCACAAGTTATCTGTAAGTTGATACATCTAACTACCAATCATGTCAGGGAAGACAACAACCACACTTTTGATGCACAAGTTATCAGTAAGTTGATACATCCAATTACCAATCATGTCAGGGAAGACCCCAACTACACTATTGACTCACAAGTTATCAGTAAGTTGATACATCTAACTACCAATCATGTCAGGGAAGACACCAACTACACTATTGACTCACAAGTTATCTGTAAGTTGATACATCTAACTACCAATCATGTCAGGGAAGACAACAACCACACTTTTGATGCACAAGTTATCAGTAAGTTGATACATCCAATTACCAATCATGTCAGGGAAGACCCCAACTACACTATTGACTCACAAGTTATCAGTAAGTTGATACATCTAACTACCAATCATGTCAGGGAAGACCCCAACCACACTTTTGATGCACAAGTTATCAGTAAGTTGATACATCTAACTACCAATCATGTCAGGGAAGACCCCAACTACACTATTGACTCACAAGTTATCAGCAAGTTGATACATCTAACTACCAGTCATGTCAGGGAAGACAACAACCACACTTTTGATGCACAAGTTATCAGTAAGTTGATACATCCAATTACCAATCATGTCAGGGAAGACCCCAACTACACTATTGACTCACAAGTTATCAGTAAGTTGATACATCTAACTACCAATCATGTCAGGGAAGACCCCAACCACACTTTTGATGCACAAGTTATCAGTAAGTTGATACATCTAACTACCAATCATGTCAGGGAAGACCCCAACTACACTATTGACTCACAAGTTATCAGCAAGTTGATACATCTAACTACCAATCATGTCAGGGAAGACCCCAACTACACTATTGATTCACATGTTATCAGCAAGTTGATACATCTAACTACCAATCATGTCAGGGAAGACCCCAACTACACTATTGACTCACAAGTTATCAGCAAGTTGATACATCTAACTACCAATCATGTCAGGGAAGACCCCAACCACACTTTTGATGCACAAGTTATCAGCAAGTTGATACATCTAACTACCAATCATGTCAGGGAAGACCCCAACTACACTATTGACTCACAAGTTATCAGCAAGTTGATACATCTAACTACCAGTCATGTCAGGGAAGACCCCAACCACACTATAGATGCACAAGTTATCAGCTTGTTTATACATCCAATTACCAATCATGTCAGGGAAGACAACAACCGCACTATTGACTCACAAGTTATCTGTAAGTTGATACATCTAACTACCAATCATGTCAGGGAAGACCCCAACTACACTATTGACTCACAAGTTATCAGTAAGTTGATACATCTAACTACCAATCATGTCAGGGAAGACCCCAACTACACTATTGACTCACAAGTTATCAGTAAGTTGATACATCCAACTACCAATCATGTCAGGGAAGACCCCAACCACACTATTGACTCACAAGTTATCAGCAAGTTGATACATCTAACTACCAATCATGTCAGGGAAGACCCCAACTACACTATTGACTCACAAGTTATCAGTAAGTTGATACATCCAACTACCAATCATGTCAGGGAAGACCCCAACCACACTATTGACTCACAAGTTATCAGTACGTTGATACATCTAACTACCAATCATGTCAGGGAAGACCCCAACTACACTATTGACTCACAAGTTATCAGTACGTTGATACATCTAACTACCAATTGTGGCATCCATTAAAATATGAGGAAAAACATTGAATGTTATTGTTATTAAGGACTGCCATTTACATCATGAAGATGTTTTTATGATGTAATGCAGTTATTGTGAATCATGGTTTTCTTTGGGGTTGCAAGTTTGATTCTGCCCTTGGACATGGTGTGCCAGAGATTTTCACCTGGTGCTCTGGCTTCTTTCACCAAAATGAAATTGATGCCATTAATTTTTGGAGGTTGCATATAATTCCATGTAGACAATAAAACAAACCCAAGTTTTAAAGAAATGTATTTACTTATTGTATTTTGTAGTGAGTTTCGTACGTCCAGTAGTGATATTTGGTGCTTTGTCCGATGTAGCAAGAGAAAAAATGTTAATAGAATACCCAGACAGATTTGAATCTCCACGTAAGTAAACATTACCATGGCAACTTGAAATTTATAATTTAGAAATCCATTTCATGAACAGTTTGAAGTTTATATTTTAAACTTAGATTATGTACTTCTTACTACATGTAATGAAACAGCATAGTAATTTTTTTTATCTGGTTGAGATATCCTTGTCTCAACCCACAATATGATAGCAGTACACATCAAAACAACCAAAAAATGTACACTGGTGATTACTTTCATGGTAGATAACTCTATATTTTTGTAATGAATTAATGAGAAATAGAATCAAGCACAGGTGTGGGAGCAAGACAGGTAAATTTCAGAAAGATTTCTTTTGCACAGCCTTGTTGGAGACCAGAAATCCTTTCACTTTGGTGTCGGAGATTTTCGTTTTTCACTAATGAGACAGCATGGTACCTATTTTGAGCCGGTTGAGATATCTTTATCTCAACTCGTGGGTGAGATGAGAATTTCATGCTCCTTTTCCCATAAAAATGTGTTGTGACTTCAACTGTCGGTTTAGAGAGGAAAATCATACGCTTTAGTTGTGTTGGTTTACTAGGCCTCTTTAAATATTAACATGAAAACAACATATTTGCACTTCCATGAACCAATTTATGCCACAATGCCACCTCAAAACAAACAAGGTGAGGCAACAATTTACACTGGAGATTATGTTCAGGGTAGATAACTCTATTCGTTAACAACTTCAAAGATAACAGCACCGAATATTTTTTAACGAATTAATGAGAAATAGAATCAAACACTGGTGGCAGATAAGATAGGAAAATCTCAGACATCCGCTTGAAATATTTCGTTTGGTCTCCAACTCGCCAGACACTCATTGGAGACCAGAAATCTTTTCACTTGGGTGTCTGAGATTTTCCCGTCTTGCCCTCACACCGGTGTTACATCTTTAACATCTCTCAACGAACTACCTTAAGACTTCAAAGGAAGTAACTGCTGCAAATCCGGAAAAGGAACATCTACCGTCTGTTATTATGTATTTATACCCCTTTCTTGGACCAGAAAATTGCAGTAAAATTCTTATATGCATGTACAAGTACTCATAAAAAGTCCTGAGTTGAAGACATCAGAGTTGAACTGCTGTACTTTCAAAAAGTTTGAGCTGGAGTATGCAGTTTATACTCTCTTGAAATTTATTTCTGGATATATTGATTTGAAAGCTCTCATATCCTAATAGAAATATTGTTAACCAGGTTTTCAACGAAAAACCTGCTTATCAGATTGTGGTATGGCGGCCAGGCGTTTGGCATCAAACAGAGGGTTTCCGGTCAATAACTTTAGTTTGGATAAGCAAGCTTGGGATTGGATTTGGGGCCAGTCAGGTCAAGGTCACTGTTACTTAAAATAGAAAACCAGTTTCCAGTCAATAACTTTAGTTTAGATAAACCAATCTTGCTGAAACGTTGGATATAGCAAGCTTGCATGAAGACCTAGCTTGGGATTATATTTGGGGCCAGTCGGGTCAAGGTCACTGTTACTAAAAATAGAAATACAGTTTCCAATCAATAACTTCAGTTCAGATAAACCAATCTTGCTGAAACTTTGGATATAGCAATCTTACATGAAGACCAAGGTCACTGTTACTCAAAATAGAAAAGCAGTTTTTCGCTAAGTCTACCACTTAAATTAATTGTTAAATCCTTGGAAACCTGGTTTCATGGCGTGGCCCAAGGGTCCGGAAACGGTCATATTTGCCTAACATGACCAAAATTTACACTAAAATGACCGACTAAGATTTGCTCAAATCGGACATCTAAAAAGTAATATTTTACATGCAATATTCATTTGTTGGATCATTAACCCTTCAATTTCTGCTATGTAGAAATATTTGTTTAAAAATCAACCCTAAGGCTATTTCATGTCACTGACGTGTTTATTGACCACCGACCAGCAATTACGTAATACGGTCAACAGGTGACAGATCTGTTTCATCCATATCGTAAAACATACTATTGCAACAACATTTTGAAGCAACTGAGATTGAATAGAATAGATTGTTTCTATATCACATTTCTAAGAAAATATGACAACTTTACAGTACACATGCAACTTTAATGAAAAACATGTGCGGTCAAAATTGTACACTATGCAATCGCCAATGTGACTAAACGTTACATAAATCAAGAGAAAACCAATTTGAATAAATATTCATTGAAATATAATAAGAACAAAAATGATTATTTCATTTAATAATAAAAACTTGTAAAAAGCATCCATCGCAGAATAACACATAAATTCAATTCGGGTCCGAACTTGTGGCAATTACATGTAGGTGACAACTTCCTATTTCCGGTTAATCAAAAACTCGCTGGGATATTCATCAAAACATTGTTGTTAGCCATTATTTTGTTGCATAGACAACATGTCATCTTACAATAAAGACCTTTTAGGCAGGAGAATGTATCTCTACATTTATTTTCTTTTTCATACGATGCATACATCGTAGGAGCCATCCCAAATTCCATTGTACAACTCGCTTATTCACACTATCGTGGCGAAACGACCTGACATGCAAACAAAGTTTTGGTACGATATGACGCCAGATCAATATTCGCTACCATGGAATTTGGTAATTTCTTATGAGGAAAAATTACCGAAACGGCCAGGGAAAACTTCCCTAACCCTGGAGTGGCCACATTTCTTGTTTTCTATTAAACTGATGGTGGTTTGCTTACAGAACAAGACAATCAAGGTATAGATGACGACAAGAAGAACAGATCTGGTATCATAAGACTTGGTGCAATCAAAGAAATAATAAATAAGGTTAGTGGTTAGGGATCAGATAATGTACCATAGTTGAGGCAGATCATATCAGAAAAAAAATATGGAAGCCATGATTAATTTGATATTTCACTTTCTTAATGTGTGAGATGTGCAGTTATTATAAGTGGACAAAACAGCAGTTTTAATATTTACGTAATCTCTTGCAAATACACATGTGTGTCTCTATATCAATGTAAACATTAAGATGTATTTAAACTGTCCTGTGTCTTGTACTTAGGTGTTCTGTCAAATGTGGAAATGCATGAAAAGATATTTTCTTGTTTACAAATTTACAATAGCTAATAGAATTACTTAAACATTTTCTTTTTAAAAAGTTTTCATCAGTAGGATCCATCTGTCGCATACCTGTGTTTTTTATTGTAATTGTAGTCAGCTTAAACTTTCTCCTTAATTTTTTTCTTCTCTTTTTCGGATCCAGAATTTGAGAAGTGAGTAAGTAATGTTTTTCTTCCAATTTAAAATTTTTGATTATGTGCATGCTAAACTAGAGAAAAAAAAACCTCCAAAAAACAAATAAATTTAATGTCAAAACATCAGAACATTAAGGCATTTAAGATTTTTTGTTTTGTTTTTTGCAGGGCAAGCACTGTTTGTTAGATGTCACACCCAACAATGTTGACAAGCTGAACTATGCCCAATATTATCCTATAGTCATCTTCTTGAAAGCAGAGAACAAAAACGTGGTAAAAGAATCTCGAGCTCGACTGGCCAAAGGATCCAGTAAAAATCCTAAGAAACTTTTCGAACAAAGTGTGAAACTGGAAAAAATGTACAGTCACTTGTTTACTGGTAAGTAAGTAATGTACAGTCACTTGTTTACTGTTGTGTAAAATAATGTACAGTCACTTGTAACTGGTGTGTAAAGTAATGTACAGTCACTTGTTTACTGGTGTGTAAAATAATGTACAGTCACTTGTAACTGGTGAGTAAAATAATGTACAGTCACTTGTTTACTGGTGAGTAAAATAATGTACAGTCACTTGTAACTGGTGTGTAAAATAATGTACAGTCACTTGTAACTGGTGAGTAAAATAATGTACAGTCACTTGTAACTGGTGAGTAAAATAATGTACAGTCACTTGTTTACTGGTGTGTAAAATAATGTAGTCACTTGTAACTGGTTAGTAAAATAATGTACAGTCACTTGTAACTGGTGAGTAAAATAATGTACAGTCACTTGTTTAATGGTGTGTAAAATAATGTACAGTCACTTGTTTACTGGTGAGTAAAATAAAGTACAGTCACTTGTAACTGGTGAGTAAAATAATGTACAGTCACTTGTTTACTGGTGTGTAAAATAATGTACAGTCACTTGTAACTGGTGAGTAAAATAATGTACAGTCACTTGTAACTGGTGAGTAAAATAATGTACAGTCACTTGTTTACTGGTGTGTAAAATAATGTAGTCACTTGTAACTGGTGAGTAAAATAATGTACAGTCACTTGTAACTGGTGAGTAAAATAATGTACAGTCACTTGTTTACTGGTGTGTAAAATAATGTAGTCACTTGTAACTGGTTAGTAAAATAATGTACAGTCACTTGTAACTGGTGAGTAAAATAATGTACAGTCACTTGTTTAATGGTGTGTAAAATAATGTACAGTCACTTGTTTACTGGTGAGTAAAATAAAGTACAGTCACTTGTAACTGGTGAGTAAAATAATGTACAGTCACTTGTTTACTGGTGTGTAAAATAATGTACAGTCACTTGTAACTGGTGAGTAAAATAATGTACAGTCACTTGTAACTGGTGAGTAAAATAATGTACAGTCACTTGTTTACTGGTGTGTAAAATAATGTAGTCACTTGTAACTGGTGAGTAAAATAATGTACAGTCACTTGTAACTGGTGAGTAAAATAATGTACAGTCACTTGTTAACTGGTGTGTAAAATAATGTACAGTCACTTGTAACTGGTGAGTAAAATAATGTACAGTCACTTGTAACTGGTGAGTAAAATAATGTACAGTCACTTGTTTACTGGTGAGTAAAGTAATGTACAGTCGCTTGTTTACTGGTGTGTAAAATAATGTACAGTCACTTGTAACTGGTGAGTAAAATAATGTACAGTCACTTGTTTACTGGTGAGTAAAATAATGTACAGTCACTTGTAACTGGTGTGTAAAATAGTTTACAGTCATTTGTAACTGGTGAGTAAAATAATGTACAGTCACTTGTAACTGGTGAGTAAAATAATGTACAGTCACTTGTAACTGGTGAGTAAAATAATGTACAGTCACTTGTTTACTGGTGAGTAAAATAATGTACAGTCACTTGTTTACTGGTGAGTAAAATAATGTACAGTCACTTGTTACTGGTGCGTAAAATAATGTACAGTCACTTGTTTACTGGTGTGTAAAATAATGTACAGTCACTTGTAACTGGTGAGTAAAATAATGTACAGTCACTTGTTTACTGGTGTGTAAAATAATGTACAGTCACTTGTAACTGGTGAGTAAAATAATGTACAGTCACTTGTTTACTGGTGTGTAAAATAATGTACAGTCACTTGTAACTGGTGAGTAAAATAATGTACAGTCACTTGTAACTGGTGCGTAAAATAATGTACAGTCACTTGTTTACTGGTGTGTAAAATAATGTACAGTCACTTGTTTACTGGTGAGTAAAATAATGGTTTCTGTAACTATATAATGTATTCCATTATAATGTTTTATATCCTGAAAAACGAAAGTCAGGTACATGTATATTTTCTGTCTTGTTCATTTGTTCGTTTCTTCTCTCCATCCCCACTTAGGTTTACCTTTGTGTCCATTTGTTTGTTTCTTCTCTCCATTCCTACTTAGGTTTACCTTTGTGTCCATTTGTTCGTTTCTTCTCTCCATCACCACTTAGGTTTACCTTTGTGTCCATTTGTTCGTTTCTTCTCTCTATCCCCACTTAGGTTTACCTTTGTGTCCATTTGTTTGTTTCTTCTCTCCATCCCCACTTAGGTTTACCTTTGTGTCCATTTGTTTGTTTCTTCTCTCTATCCCCACTTAGGTTTACCTTTGTGTCCATTTGTTTGTTTCTTCTCTCTATCCCCACTTAGGTTTACCTTTGTGTCCATTTGTTTGTTTCTTCTCTCCATCCCCATGTAGGTTTACCTTTGTGTCCATTTGTTTGTTTCTTCTCTCCATCCCCATGTAGGTTTACCTTTGTGTCCATTTGTTCATTTCTTCTCTCTATCCCCACTTAGGTTTACCTTTGTGTCCATTTGTTTGTTTTTTCTCTCCATCCCCACGTAGGTTTACCTTTGTGTCCATTTGTTCGTTTCTTCTCTCCATCCCCACTTAGGTTTACCTTTGTGTCCATTTGTTGGTTTCTTCTCTCCATCCCCACTTAGGTTTACCTTTGTGTCCATTTGTTTGTTTCTTCTCTCCATCCCCACTTAGGTTTACCTTTGTGTCCATTTGTTCTTTTCTTCTCTCCATCACCACTTAGGTTTACCTTTGTGTCCATTTGTTGGTTTCTTCTCTCTATCTCCACTTAGGTTTACCTTTGTGTCCATTTGTTGGTTTCTTCTCTCCATCCCCACTTAGGTTTACCTTTGTGTCCATTTGTTTGTTTCTTCTCTCCATCCCCACTTAGGTTTACCTTTGTGTCCATTTGTTGGTTTCTTCTCTCCATCCCCACTTAGGTTTACCTTTGTGTCCATTTGTTTGTTTCTTCTCTCCATCCCCATGTAGGTTTACCTTTGTGTCCATTTGTTTGTTTCTTCTCTCCATCCCCATGTAGGTTTACCTTTGTGTCCATTTGTTGGTTTCTTCTCTCCATCCCCACTTAGGTTTACCTTTGTGTCCATTTGTTCGTTTCTTCTCTCCATTCCTACTTAGGTTTACCTTTGTGTCCATTTGTTCGTTTCTTCTCTCCATCCCCACGTAGGTTTACCTTTGTGTCCATTTGTTCTTTTCTTCTCTCCATCACCACTTAGGTTTACCTTTGTGTCCATTTGTTTGTTTCTTCTCTCCATCCCCACTTAGGTTTACCTTTGTGTCCATTTGTTTGTTTCTTCTCTCCATCCCCACTTAGGTTTACCTTTGTGTCCATTTGTTTGTTTCTTCTCTCCATCCCCATGTAGGTTTACCTTTGTGTCCATTTGTTTGTTTCTTCTCTCCATCCCCACTTAGGTTTACCTTTGTGTCCATTTGTTTGTTTCTTCTCTCCATCCCCACTTAGGTTTACCTTTGTGTCCATTTGTTTGTTTCTTCTCTCCATCCCCACTTAGGTTTACCTTTGTGTCCATTTGTTTGTTTCTTCTCTCCATTCCTACTTAGGTTTACCTTTGTGTCCATTTGTTCATTTCTTCTCTCCATCCCCACTTAGGTTTACCTTTGTGTCCATTTGTTCGTTTCTTCTCTCCATCAACACTTAGGTTTACCTTTGTTTTCATTTGTTTGTTTCTTCTCTCCATCCCCACTTAGGTTTACCTTTGTGTCCATTTGTTTGTTTCTTCTCTCCATCCCCACTTAGGTTTACCTTTGTGTCCATTTGTTCTTTTCTTCTCTCCATCCCCTCTTAGGTTTACCTTTGTGTCCATTTGTTCGTTTCTTCTCTCCATTCCTACTTAGGTTTACCTTTGTGTCCATTTGTTCGTTTCTTCTCTCCATCCCCACTTAGGTTTACCTTTGTGTCCATTTGTTTGTTTCTTCTCTCCATCCCCACTTAGGTTTACCTTTGTGTCCATTTGTTGGTTTCTTCTCTCCATCCCCACTTAGGTTTACCTTTGTGTCCATTTGTTTGTTTCTTCTCTCCATTCCTACTTAGGTTTACCTTTGTGTCCATTTGTTCGTTTCTTCTCTCCATCCCCACTTAGGTTTACCTTTGTGTCCACTTGTTCGTTTCTTCTCTCCATTCCTACTTAGGTTTACCTTTGTGTCCATTTGTTCGTTTCTTCTCTCCATCCCCACGTAGGTTTACCTTTGTGTCCATTTGTTCGTTTCTTCTCTCCATCCCCACTTAGGTTTACCTTTGTTTTCATTTGTTTGTTTCTTCTCTCCATCCCCACTTAGGTTTACCTTTGTGTCCATTTGTTTGTTTCTTCTCTCCATCCCCACTTAGGTTTACCTTTGTGTCCATTTGTTCGTTTCTTCTCTCTATCCCCACTTAGGTTTACCTTTGTGTCCATTTGTTTGTTTCTTCTCTCCATCCCCACTTAGGTTTACCTTTGTTTTCATTTGTTTGTTTCTTCTCTCCATCCCCTCTTAGGTTTACCTTTGTTTTCATTTGTTTGTTTCTTCTCTCTATCCCCACTTAGGTTTACCTTTGTGTCCATTTGTTCGTTTCTTCTCTCCATCCCCACTTAGGTTTACCTTTGTTTTCATTTGTTTGTTTCTTCTCTCCATCCCCACTTAGGTTTACCTTTGTGTCCATTTGTTGGTTTCTTCTCTCCATCCCCACTTAGGTTTACCTTTGTGTCCACTTGTTCGTTTCTTCTCTCCATTCCTACTTAGGTTTACCTTTGTGTCCATTTGTTCGTTTCTTCTCTCCATCACCACTTAGGTTTACCTTTGTGTCCATTTGTTTGTTTCTTCTCTCCATCCCCACTTAGGTTTACCTTTGTGTCCATTTGTTCGTTTCTTCTCTCCATTCCTACTTAGGTTTACCTTTGTGTCCATTTGTTCGTTTCTTCTCTCCATCCCCACGTAGGTTTACCTTTGTGTCCATTTGTTCGTTTCTTCTCTCCATCCCCACTTAGGTTTACCTTTGTGTCCATTTGTTTGTTTCTTCTCTCCATCACCACTTAGGTTTACCTTTGTGTCCATTTGTTTGTTTCTTCTCTCCATCCCCTCTTAGGTTTACCTTTGTGTCCATTTGTTCTTTTCTTCTCTCCATCCCCACTTAGGTTTACCTTT
The DNA here is from genome assembly GCA_944474755.1 of Limnoperna fortunei. NCBI lineage: Eukaryota > Metazoa > Mollusca > Bivalvia > Mytilida > Modiolidae > Limnoperna > Limnoperna fortunei. The sequence goes on from OX104123.1 coordinate 33,882,396, forward strand.
GTGTCCATTTGTTCGTTTCTTCTCTCCATCCCCACTTAGGTTTACCTTTGTGTCCATTTGTTCGTTTCTTCTCTCCATCCCCACTTAGGTTTACCTTTGTGTCCATTTGTTCGTTTCTTCTCTCCATCCCCACTTAGGTTTACCTTTGTGTCCATTTGTTGGTTTCTTCTCTCCATCCCCACTTAGGTTTACCTTTGTGTCCATTTGTTTGTTTCTTCTCTCCATCCCCACATAGGTTTACCTTTGTGTCCATTTGTTTGTTTCTTCTCTCCATCCCCATGTAGGTTTACCTTTGTGTCCATTTGTTTGTTTCTTCTCTCCATCACCACTTAGGTTTACCTTTGTGTCCATTTGTTCGTTTTTTCTCTCCATCACCACTTAGGTTTACCTTTGTGTCCATTTGTTCGTTTTTTCTCTCCATCACCACTTAGGTTTACCTTTGTGTCCATTTGTTCGTTTCTTCTCTCCATCCCCATGTAGGTTTACCTTTGTGTCCATTTGTTTGTTTCTTCTCTCCATCACCACTTAGGTTTACCTTTGTTTTCATTTGTTTGTTTCTTCTCTCCATCCCCACTTAGGTTTACCTTTGTGTCCATTTGTTTGTTTCTTCTCTCCATCACCACTTAGGTTTACCTTTGTTTTCATTTGTTTGTTTCTTCTCTCCATCCCCATGTAGGTTTACCTTTGTGTCCATTTGTTTGTTTCTTCTCTCCATCACCACTTAGATTTACCTTTGTGTCCATTTGTTGGTTTCTTCTCTCCATCCCCACTTAGGTTTACCTTTGTGTCCATTTGTTTGTTTCTTCTCTCCATCCCCTCTTAGGTTTACCTTTGTGTCCATTTGTTGGTTTCTTCTCTCCATCCCCACTTAGGTTTACCTTTGTGTCCATTTGTTCTTTTCTTCTCTCCATCCCCACTTAGGTTTACCTTTGTGTCCATTTGTTCTTTTCTTCTCTCCATCCCCTCTTAGGTTTACCTTTGTGTCCATTTGTTCTTTTCTTCTCTCCATCCCCACTTAGGTTTACCTTTGTGTCCATTTGTTTGTTTCTTCTCTCCATCCCCACTTAGGTTTACCTTTGTGTCCATTTGTTTGTTTCTTCTCTCTATCTCCACTTAGGTTTACCTTTGTGTCCATTTGTTCGTTTCTTCTCTCCATCCCCACTTAGGTTTACCTTTGTGTCCATTTGTTCTTTTCTTCTCTCCATCCCCTCTTAGGTTTACCTTTGTGTCCATTTGTTCTTTTCTTCTCTCCATCCCCACTTAGGTTTACCTTTGTGTCCATTTGTTTGTTTCTTCTCTCCATCCCCACTTAGGTTTACCTTTGTGTCCATTTGTTTGTTTCTTCTCTCTATCTCCACTTAGGTTTACCTTTGTGTCCATTTGTTTGTTTCTTCTCTCCATCACCACTTAGGTTTACCTTTGTGTCCATTTGTTCGTTTTTTCTCTCCATCACCATGTAGGTTTACCTTTGTGTCCATTTGTTTGTTTCTTTTCTCCATCCCCACGTAAGTTTACCTTTGCCTTAAAGCTCTTCTGTATGGAGATTATTTCACATCTTCATGAAACTTTATACATAGTTACCCTGGACGTAACTTGTCAATCAATCAACAAAGATTTAAGACCAGTAGAACAAAATAAGCATATTGTACACTTTATTTTTATATTCACAGAACATTTTAGTTTCATAAAATTAGAGGAGTCAAATTTGGGAAAAAATGTCAAAACATGTCCAGAAAACATATTTCATAAAACTGGTACTACCTTCTTCATTTATTTAACAACATTCAGTTGCTGAGGATTAATTTTCATGGAGTCTGGGTATTGTGTCTTCACATGTATTAATACTGAATGTCATTCTTTATGATAGCACATAAAAATCTAATCCAGCCAGCTAGTTGCTAATGTAAAATTCCACACAACATATTAGTTTTGATCTTGCCAAAGTATGGCTGACAACAATGTAATAAATGTTGTAATTTATTTACAGCTACGGTGGTACATAACAATGCAGACATCTGGTTCAGAAGGTTAATGGAGGTCACGGACATCCAACAAAAACAACCCATCTGGATGTCAGAGGTCAAGGTTAGTTGAATTTACTGCTGTTAAACCTAAGACTGAAACTATTTAATTATACCTCTAATGATATTACTTCTGTCCAGTTTCTTGAAACCATAGAGTTTAAATTTCTTATTCTAAATTTAGTGTAATTTCATTTTGAAAGAATATTTTGTTGTACTTATTTACAAAATGATTTCTAGATGGGTACATATTTGTTGACATATACCATAAAAGATAACAAGGTCATCAATTTACTATTCCAGACTTATTTCCTCTAATCAAGACTCGTCTGTGGCACTCAAACCCCAAAATATTGGAAGGACTAAAAATTATAGTATGTTTTATTAAAAGGAGATCATGTTAACATATTTCAAGAGTGCCATTCTTCTTGCGCAATAAGAGGTCCCTTTTGTGTTTTCAAAACAGATTTAGATGCACTGAAGCTTAACATCTAAGTACCACTCTGCACTTTTAAGGCCAATAACCAACTGATTTTACTCTAGACTATACAGACCTAAGGTCAATTATTGACTATTCCTGAGATGCATTCATTACTATACGGACCTAAGGCCAATAACCAACTATTCCTGAATTTTACTCAGGACTATACAGACCTAAGGTCAATTATTGACTATTCCTGAGGTGCATTCATTACTATATGGACCTAAGGCCAATAACCAACTATTCCTGAATTTTACTCAGGACTATACAGACCTAAGGTCAATTATTGACTATTCCTGAGGTGCATTCATTACTATACGGACCTAAGGCCAATAACCAACTATTCCTGAATTTTACTCAGGACTATACAGACCTAAGGTCAATTATTGACTATTCCTGAGGTGCATTCATTACTATACGGACCTAAGGCCAATAACCAACTATTCCTGAAATTTACTCAGGACTATACAGACCTAAGGTCAATTATTGACTATTCCTGAGGTGTATTCATGACTATATGGACCTAAGGCCAATAACTGACTATAGACATATAGTACATAGAGATTACAGTCCATACAATCTTTTTACATAACTTGCAGACTATTCAAATTCTTATTATTGTAAAACCATATTTCTGTCATCATACTCCTTGATTAATTTACAGCCAGAAGACAATGTCCAGGATGATTACTTATTCCCCATGGCAAGTCGTTTGAGTTTTGCCGGTCCTCGGGAGAGTGAGCAGGACTTATCTAAACACCAGGATGAGTTTCAGTTCTCGCCTAAACACAGACAGAGGCTGGTTAGGTCATCGTCAGACCCCAGTGTAAATACCATGGAGAAGATCCCTGGTATACCTCCATACCCAGCTCCTCCAAGCTATCGTAAACCTTCCTCTGTAAGTATATAACTGTTGTGGTTAATTTAAGAAATGACAAGGAGAGGGGGATCATTAGAGATATTCAGAACATCCCTGGTATACCTTTGGGGAGGGGGATCATTATACATATTCAGAACATGCCTGGTATACCTTTGGGGATGGTGATCAATAGACACCCGTCGTATACCAAAGGGGAGGAGGATCATCAGGCATATTCAGAACATCCTGGTATACCTTTGTGGAGGGGGATCATTAGACATCCCAGGTATACCTTTGTGGAGGGGGATCATTAGACATCTCCAGTATACCTTTGGGGAGGGGGTCATTAGACATCCCAGGTATACCTTTGTGGAGGGGGATCATTAGACATCCCAGGTTTACCTTTGTGGAGGGGGATCATTAGACATCCCAGGTATACCTTTGTGGAGGGGGATCATTAGACATCCCAGGTATACCTTTGTGGAGGGGGATCATTAGACATCCCAGGTATACCTTTGGGGAGGGGGTCATTAGACATCCCAGGTATACCTTTGGGGAGGGGGTCATTAGACATCCCAGGTATACCTTTGGGGAGGGGGATCATTAGACATCCCAGGTATACCTTTGTGGAGGGGGATCATTAGACATCCCAGGTATACCTTTGGGGAGGAGGTCATTAGACATCCCAGGTATACCTTTGTGGAGGGGTATCATTAGACATATCCAGAACATCCCCGGTACAATAAAGTAATAATAATAATAATATTAATAATAATACTTTATTTATAGAGGGTAACACAGTTAGTTATATAACTAATCTTCCCTGAGGCCCTCATTTAAGTTATATGTAGGTAGATTATATAAAACATAGTATACATTCATCAAACAGTACAATTGGAGGGGATCATTAGACATCCCCAGTATACCTTTGGGGAGGGGGATCAGTAGACATCCCCTGTATACCTTTGTACCTGGCTCCTATTACAACATAGGGCTATTCCATACATGTGCAAATATATTGAACCATTGACCATATCTTACCTTATCTTGTCTACATAAGTTAGAGCAATATTAGCACTGGGTTTTTGTCTCGCCTGCGACGAAAGTCGCTGGAGGCGAGACATATGTATGGGAATCCGGCGGCGGTGGCGTAAGCACTTGACATCTTGCTTCATATATTTGTAAGCCCAAGGGTTATGACAGTTTCTCTGTAACCACGCATGGTAGGATGACAATATTTGGTATATAGGTTGCTGATGACTAGTACATGACTGTCTGGTAGGTGTCACCTGACCTTGACCTCAATTTCATGGTCCAGCGACTACGTTAAAGTTTTTGGGTTACGACAGTTCCTCTGTAACCACGCATGGTAGGATGACAATATTTGGTATATATAGGTTGCTGATGACTAGTACATGACTGTCTGGTAGGTGTCACCTGACCTTGACCTCAATTTCACGGTCCAGTGACTACGTTAAAGTTTTTGGGTTACGGCAGTTCCTCTGTTACCACGCATGGTAGGATGACAATATTTGGTATATAGGTTGCTGATGACTAGTACATGACTGTCTGGTAGGTGTCACCTGACCTTGACCTCAATTTCATGGTCCAGCGACTACGTTAAAGTTTTTGTATTAGGACAGTTCCTCTGTAACTATGCATGGTATGGTGACAATATTTAGTATACAGGCCGCTGCTGATAATTAATGCTATTTACGTAATGCTTATGACAAAATTTATTTTCGTTAATGATGCGGAATCCAGGCGAGACGTTTTTCTGTGTCCACACTTGTTTCCATTGGTTCTGGGTCTCATGGTGTTTTGGAACTATTAAGTTAATCATCATGTTTATTTTCCCCCCACTGGATGTAAACATGAATTTAACTAAAATAGATTTTTTTATAAATAATTGTTGCATTTGTTTCATTATAATAGAGTGTGATCAAGTTTTAGTTTGGGGCAATTGTTGAGTGAAACATTTTGTGTTTGTTTACAGCCAACTTCACCAACAGGAGGGGGACTGTATGATGAGAGAAGATACATTGATCGTAAGTGTAATTACATTTCTATGCTATAGATAGGTGTATGTTTAGTCCTTCCTAATGATATACTGCTTGTTTGGTTTTTTGGCTCTTAACCTTTTATAGGGCAACAATAAAAAATTCCTGTATGATTGTGGTATCGGTTCGTAATGGACATTTTAATCCTTCTTGTGGGAAGGACCTAATATCTCTATAAATACTTACATTATGGTATTGAGACAAAATAGATTTTTGCATGGATTTTTGTGTATCCATCCTTTTTAGCTCACCTGACCCGAAGGGTCATGTGAGCTATTGCCATCACTTGGCGTCCGTCGTCGTCCGTCGTCGTCGTCGTCGTCGTCATTAACTTTTCTTCAAAAATCTTCTCCTCAAAAACCACTGAAGGGATTGCTTTGAAACTTTGCATACATCATCAGTAAAATGCCCTCTACCAAGTTTGCCCAAATCATGGCCTCAGACCAACCAACATGGCCGCCATGGCTAAAAATAGAACAGAGGGGTCAAAATACAGTTTTTTGCTTATAGTTCAAAAAGTATAACAGATACAGGAAAACCGAAGAGACCTTCCTTCTTCAGCATATAAAGCTCTACCAAACACTCCATTGGGTCAAAGTTGTATGATGACTCCTTGTAGGAGTTATTGCCCTTTAATTGTCAAAATTGATTATTTTTGACATTTTTGCCTTAAAATCTTGAAAATTATTTGAACTAGAGAAAAAGTTAGTATTGCTTAATTGTTCTGCTCTATGAGGGCTACAAAAATGACTTAGGGTCAAGATTGTCTGATGAACCGTTTAGGAATTATTCTCCTTGAACATTTTTTTAATCAATTTTAATTGATTTTAAAAAATCTTCTCCTCTTTAACCCATGAAAGGACTGCTTTGAAACATTGCACACATCATCTTTAGGACGTCCTCTACCAAAATTGTGGAAATCATGACACCTGACTACCTATATAGCTACGTTAGCTTAAAATAGAAAATGGGGGGGGGGGGGGGGGGAGTCAAGAGAGTTTTCGACTGATAGTTAAAAAAGTATAACAGGTACAGCAAATTTGAAGTGAACCTCCCTTCTCCCTCTAAGCATCAAAAGCTCCTCCTTATAGGAATTATTATGACTTTTGCAGAAGTGTTGGGCAATTCCTTATAGCAAAGAAAAGCTGTATAGAAAAGGGTTGTTTGGTTTCAGGTTCAGGTGAGCGATACAGGCTCCTGGGAGCCTCTAGTTTTTTATCTAACAGTGTGGGCGTGTGAGCTAACCGGAGCATTTTATTTTCAGTGGATAGATCAGAGGACAGATATTACCCATCATACTATGCAGATAATACAACACCTCGTCATCCAAGCCGTTCTCATATTGACCCATACGCAACTATCACACCTCATGAGCGACTCCGTGCTCGTCTTCCAGAAGATGGTAGGTATTATTGCCCTAACTGCTGCAATTCTCCTGATTTCATCACCAGATATTTCTCATGGTGTTCCAGAAGATGGTAGGTATTATTGCCCTAACTGCTGCAATTCTCCCGATTTCGTCACCAGATATTTCTCATGGTGTTCCAGAAGATGGTAGGTATTATTGCCCTAACTGCTGCAATTCTCCAAATTTCGTCACCAGATATTTCTCATGGTGTTCCAGAAGATGGTAGGTATTATTGCCCTAACTGCTGCAATTCTCCTGATTTCGTCACCAGATATTTCTCATGGTGTTCCAGAAGATGGTAGGTATTATTGCCCTAACTGCTGCAATTCTCATGATTTCGTCACCAGATATTTCTCATGGTGTTCCAGAAGATGGTAGGTATTATTGCCCTAACTGCTGCAATTCTCATGATTTCGTCACCAGATATTTCTCATGGTGTTCCAGAAGATGGTAGGTATTATTGCCCTAACTGCTGCAATTCTCATGATTTCGTCACCAGATATTTCTCATGGTGTTCCAGAAGATGGTAGGTATTATTGCCCTAACTGCTGCAATTCTCCCGATTTCGTCACCAGATATTTCTCATGGTGTTCCAGAAGATGGTAGGTATTATTGCCCTAACTGCTGCAATTCTCCAAATTTCGTCACCAGATATTTCTCATGGTGTTCCAGAAGATGGTAGGTATTATTGCCCTAACTGCTGCAATTCTCCTGATTTCGTCACCAGATATTTCTCATGGTGTTCCTGAAGATGGTAGGTATTATTGCCCTACCTGCTGCAATTCTCCTTATTTTGTCACCAGATATTTCTCATGGTGTTCCAGAAGATGGTAGGTATTATTGCCCTAACTGCTGCAATTCTCCTGATTTCATCACCAGATATTTCTCATGGTGTTCCTGAAGATTGTAGGTATTATTGCCCTAACTGCTGCAATTCTCCTGATTTCGTCACCAGATATTTCTCATGGTGTTCCAGAAGATGGTAGGTATAATTGCCCTAACTGCTGCATTTCTCCTGATTTCATTGGATATTTCTCATGGTGCATTAAACTCGCAACCTAAAGAAATAGACAGTTCTCTATTTATTTAAATTTTATTTATATTGTATTGTTTACATTTAACAGAATAATTAATACACAATAAATCACAGAATATTGTTATTTAAATTTTTTTTTCAGATCGTTGGTTTGACCCTGCGTACGATCCTCACAGTCACAAATCACCACCAGATCATCGAAGAACAGATAGTGATCCAGCTCACCACAGTCGACAGTATCACGAATCCCATCCTCCAACAACTCATATGTCACATGAAAACAAGGTATTCAAGTGATAATTGTTGCCAATTGATGGACATTATTAAAGCTCTGCATACATGCTAATAGAGGGGCCTTGGTGGCGGAGTGGGTAATTAGTACAGTAAAACCTTTTTAAACCCCTGAATAAACTGGTTTCCTGTCAGTTCCGGCCAAAAATTTAGGTCCCATTTCCCACCCTTAAAGTTCTTTGTAATTTAACCTGTATAAACCGAATTATTTACATGAGCAGATGCATTTATTTTATCAATTGATAGCTATACAAACAGGGTAATTTACATGTGAGGTCTAATTCAGGTAGTATTTAATTAATGAAATAAAGTGTACAATAAAGGTGAATTGTTTTCAAAACAATTTAATGTTCATAATTTAAGTGTGTTATGGTTTAAAAACACAAGAGAAAAAGTCCTGGAAATTGATGTAAATAATGAAAAATGTATGTAACTACTGCGAAATTAATTATTTGTACGATCCCCCTGACTTCTCCCTAGTGTCTCCTGAAGTCTCCCTATCAGGGCCTGACTTCTCCCTACTTTTTAGCTCACCTGGACCGAAGGTCCATGTGAGCTATTGCTATCACTTGGCGTCCGTCGTCCGTCGTCTGTCGTCCGTCGTCCGTCGTCCGTCGTCTGTCGTCCGTCGTAAACTTTTTCAAAAATCTTCTCCTCTGAAACCACTGGGCCAATTTTTTTCAAACTTGACCACAATCATCCTTAGGGTTCCTAGTTTCAAGTTTGTACCCAGGGTGTTGATCAACAGACAAATATGGCCGCTGTTACTAAAAATAGAACATGGGGGTCAACACAGGTTTTTGATCATTATCTAAAAAACTATAATAGCTATAGAGAAAACCGTTACTTCAAATTGATCAGCACATTAAGTTCTACAATTTTTGCTATTAGTGCGAAGTTGTGTATTGGCTTCTTGTAGGAGTTATTGCCCTTTTTTGACGATTTTTGACAAAATTTTTGGTATTTACAATATAACCTGAAAAATATACGAGGTAGAGTGAAACTGTAAATGGCAAAAATGATCAGCAATAAAAGCCCTACAATTCACTTGATTGGTCTGAAATTGTCAGATGACTCTTTATATGAGTTATTGCCCTTAAATGGTAATTTTTTATGAAATTTTCCGTTTTTGTCCTGTAACTTTAAAACTATAACAGCTAGAGTAAAACTGTAAATAGCAAAAATGATCAACAATACAAGCCCTACAATTCACTGTATTAGTCTGAATTTGTCAGAATACTCCTTATAGGAGTTATTGCCCTTAAATGGCAATTTTTTATGAAATTTTCCGTTTTTGTCCTGTAACTTGAAAACTATAGCAGCTAGATTGAAACTGTAAATTGCACAAATGATCAGCAATAAAGACCCTACAATTCACTTGATTGGTCTGAAATTGTCAGATGACTCCTTATATGAGTTATTGCCCTTAAATGGTAATTTTTTATGAAATTTTCCGTTTTTGTCCTGTAACTTTAAAACTATAACAGCTAGAGTAAAACTGTAAATAGCAAAAATGATCAACAATACAAGCCCTACAATTCACTGTATTAGTCTGAAATTGTCAGATGACTCCTTATAGGAGTTATTGCCCTTAAATGGCAATTTTTTATGAAATTTTCCGTTTTTGTCCTGTAACTTGAAAACTATAGCAGCTAGATTGAAACTGTAAATTGCACAAATGATCAGCAATAAAGACCCTACAATTCACTTGATTGGTCTGAAATTGTCAGATGACTCCTTATATGAGTTATTGCCCTTAAATGGTAATTTTTTATGAAATTTTCCGTTTTTGTCCTGTAACTTTAAAACTATAACAGCTAGAGTAAAACTGTAAATAGCAAAAATGATCAACAATACAAGCCCTACAATTCACTGTATTAGTCTGAAATTGTCAGATGACTCCTTATAGGAGTTATTGCCCTTAAATGGCAATTTTTTATGAAATTTTCCGTTTTTGTCCGGTAACTTGAAAACTATAGCAGCTAGATTGAAACTGTAAATTGCACAAATGATCAGCAATAAAGACCCTACAATTCACTTGATTGGTCTGAAATTGTCAGATGACTCCTTATAGGAGTTATTGCCCTTAAATTGCAATTTTTTATGAAATTTTCCGTTTTTGTCCTGTAACTTGAAAACTATAGCAGCTAGATTGAAACTGTAAATTGCACAAATGATCAGCAATAAAGACCCTACAATTCACTTGATTGGTCTGAAATTGTCAGATGACTCCTTATATGAGTTATTGCCCTTAAATGGTAATTTTTTATGAAATTTTCCGTTTTTGTCCTGTAACTTTAAAACTATAACAGCTAGAGTAAAACTGTAAATAGCAAAAATGATCAACAATACAAGCCCTACAATTCACTGTATTAGTCTGAAATTGTCAGATGACTCCTTATAGGAGTTATTGCCCTTAAATGGCAATTTTTTATGAAATTTTCCGTTTTTGTCCGGTAACTTGAAAACTATAGCAGCTAGATTGAAACTGTAAATTGCACAAATGATCAGCAATAAAGACCCTACAATTCACTTGATTGGTCTGAAATTGTCAGATGACTCCTTATAGGAGTTATTGCCCTTAAATTGCAATTTTTTATGAAATTTTCCGTTTTTGTCCTGTAACTTAAAAACCATAGCAGCTAGAGTGAAATAATAAATTGCAAAAATGATCAGCAAAAAAGCCCTACAATTCTTTTAATTGGTCTGAAATTGTCAGATGACTCCTTATAGGGGTTATTGCCCTCAAATGACAATTTTGTTAAGAAATTTTCCATTTTTGTCCTGTAACTTGAAAACTATAGTAGCTAGATTAAAACTGTAAATTGCACAAATGATCAGCAATAGAAGCCCTACAAATGATTGCTTAGTCCAAAAATTGCAAGATGACTCTTTATAGGAGTTATTGCCCTTTCATTATGAATTTGGACATATGAACAGTTTTTTAATTATAAATTAGTCTATAACACACCTATTAGTAGAGTAAAACTGTAAATTTCTAAAGTACCCTAAAGGACAATGCCTAAAAACCATTTAATTTTCAGAAATTGTGGATGGCACCTTATAGGAGTTATTGTATTTAACAAATTTTTTGAAGAAATGTTTAGTTTTTGCACAGTAACTTAAAAGCTATAACAACTAGACTGAAACTGTTAATTTCAAAAATTTTAATATAGTTTAAGTCATTTGGATTCCAGGTGAGCGATTACAGGCTCCTGGGAGCCTCTAGTTTAGAGTGTGGTGACCCCTGTAAAACATTTTATTACATTTCTTTCCTGTATTCCGTGCATATAAGACGAGTGTGCATCACATGTGTCCGTAGTCTTTCACACCGCCATTTTTTCATTGTCACTTCCGGTGATTTTTCAAAACCGAACAAACCGACCATATTGTTCGGTCCCATAGGTAGCGGGTTTATACAGGTTTTACTGCACATCTACTATTGATCACATGGTCTGTCAACACTGAGGTTGCGGGTTTGAGTCTAACTGCGGACAGTGTTTACTCCAATCTAATCTTAATTCACAAGGATTGCCAGTTTTCCTACCGAAGGTTTGGATTTTTCTACGAGTATTCTGCTTCCTCCCCAATAAAAAATGGACACCATGATAAGGCTGAAAAATTGCTGAAAGTGTCGTTAAACACCATGCAAACAAACAAACAATCAAACATGCTAATAGTTGATTTAAAATCCACTAATCATGAACTTTTTACCTTGTTGAACATTTTTTATATAGATGGCCAATAACAGTGATTTCAATGGTACCAGGAGACTTTAATTCAACAGTGTATTGGTATACCTCTATTCTATGGCAGGTGGGATGTTACATTAACTGTAAAGATAATGTTTCTTTTCTTTTTTAGTCATACAATGATGCCTCATCATTCAGCGGTGATTCTTATACCAGGTACACATCACATCCAGCCAACAAACACGACGACTCAAAACTCAGAGAAAAATTTGGGACCAAAGGTGTTCGCAATACATCACATGATCCGTATCGATTTACACGAAGTACGGCACATCCGGTGAATACATCAAGTGTAGACAAATCAAAGTTGTCTGATCTCACAGCACGGTATAGGTAAGATAAGATGTTGTGAGGAAGATATAGTTTAGACAAATCAAAGTTGTCTGATCTCACAGCACGATATAGGTAAGATAAGATGTTGTGAGGAAGATATATTTAAGAAGAGTTATTTCAGCATGAAATAGGTAAGGTGAGATTTTACAGCATGATATAGGTAAAAAGGGATGTAACAGGAAGATATAAGTAAGACGAAATCTCACAGCATGGTATAGCTAACATGAGATATCGCAGAATAATAGAGGTAATTTAATTAAAATAAAATGAATTCATGCTATAGAAGAATGGGTATGTAAGTAGAATTAAATCTCAGATTGTTATATTTGTTGTCATTTGAGAAACTGATTTTCCAAAAGGTTTTTCTGTAGGGCAGATTTCTAGGCACATTTTGTAGGTCCAAGGAAACGATGATTAGTTATTGTTGATCAAATATTTGAGTGCCAACATTTTCTACAAGGCATTTCTTCCTGGGATGTGTCATCTGTAATTTAAGTTTTGTGTGTTGTATCAACAGTATGTGCTGTGTTCAGTATATGTCAGTTGACAAGAGCTCTTGCAGTATGTTTTTAATGATTTCTTAATCGTAAATATTTAGAATAACAAGTATACATTTTATTTTAAGTTTTCCGTGCTTAAATGTAAACTATTACCAATATTTACGACATTGTTACCAGTGGGTTTGAGGTCATAGCATAACCTTGTTTGATTCGAATTAAATTTTTTAGAACCAATGAACATTGACTTATCGTAGTTTTAACTGTATTGTTAACGATCCTTTCAGAACTTGCTTCAAGATATATACAAGCATCAACAAAATATATATATATACTGTTTTCTAAGACCCCCCAGGTATATATTCCCTGAACAGCTGATGACACCTGAATATGTCAGTATTAGTTAAGGGTTGTTTTCATCAGATGGAAAATAAAGTAGTGGTAACGATACCCATTTGTAAACATGCACAAAAATTGACCTAAAATTGTTAGACTTGTTAAAATGATTGGAAAATGATCAGCTTCCAAACTAAAAATGGGATCATTTATATTGAACTAATATTAGCATGAATTTATCCTGCTTTACATTGGATGTCAATCAATCAGTCAGTCATTCAGTCATCTGCATGAAAGTAACTTAGTTATTTATGTTTACGGTATCTTTTATGTCAATGAACTGAGATTACATATTCGTTACAGGAGAGATGATCCAAATCAAAAACCTCGTTCATTGTCAACATCACGTCTTCCAGCCATGCCTCAGCATCAACCGTCTAACTCCATCGATCAGAAAAAAGTACCGCCTCCTGTGCCTGTTAAAACTTATAACCTGAATCAGCGAGGGATTGAACCTGACGAACTCAAAATCAGAAATTATGAAAATACTAATAGGTAAATAGTCAGTCGTGTTAGTTACTCTGGTCTTACATGACATTTCAAGTAAATAGTCAGTCGTGTTGGTTACTCTGGTCTTACATGACATTTCAAGGGAGCATGGAAATAGGGCAGGTAAGAGAACTATTTGAAATGAATGGACTACGTGGTCCAGTGGTCTGTGTCATCTACTCTTAATCAATAGTGTAGGGAATTCAAATCTGACTTGTGTTGCAGACTCCCAACATTGCATTAATAGACAAGGATTGCCTGTTTCCTTGCAAAGGATGGGGGTTTTCTTCTATTATTTCTGCATCCTTTTCTTATAAAAACTGGACACTACATCTGACAAATTGCTGAAACTGATGTTTAATTCATGAAATGAAATTGGCAAAATATTTGGAAATACATACACAGGTAAGGCGTGCCACTGACATCAAATACAGAACAAATTCTGATACCCAAATCCAGAATGCAAGAGGTGCTGAGAAAGTATGCAAAGTTTGTTTTTCATTTATTTATGAATTTTTGTATTGGACCAATTTTTTGGGGTCACTCTGGTAAGGACAAACTTAATTTTAGGCCTTACACTTGATTCATTTCCCTGTAGAAGGTGGTGGGTTTTAACCCCTGCAATAAAAACTACATGTCAAAACCTGCTCAAGTGGGATTATCTAAACAAACAAACAATATGCTTCTCTAACCTACTACCAACAGAAAAAAATATGCAAGCACCTTTACAGATGCTCAGGTTAAATTTTTTCTGGACAGTCCAAGAAGAGCAGAATTTTTCTGAATTTTTAAGCACTATTCTAATAATAGTAAGTTTAAAATGTCTTGTCCTTGGGGTACTCCAGCTTCCTCCTCAAATAAAAACTGGATGCCATGATATAAGTGAAAAATTGCTGAAAGTGGTATTAAACACCATGTAAACCAATTCAAGCAATAAAATGTCTTTTCCAAACACTGCTACCTACATTAGGTGTGTGTAGGCCACCATGCTGTACCAAATATTATTTTCAGAAACTTTCTCTAAACCTTTTAATTAATTCTTATTGTCAAGATTTTTAAAGACAAAATGTTACAGTGTTGCAATTATTAGAATACAAGTTTTTAAACTTCTATTTTACAATTGCAAATTATGCTATGTACATCATATCAAAGGCACCAATATATTTTTGCTTGGCGTTACTTGTATTCCTGCTGTGTATTTTTGCTTCCATTTATACTGAGCTTTTTCCAAATGCTTTTGCAGATCATATAACTATAGCGACTCTGGTAACTATGCTACAGTTCACAAGCCTGATCGTTTCCAAGGTGATGAAAATCCTTATGATTATGTTGCACCTAGATCAGGTTACCAACAGCAACAACAGCCTCCTTCTGCACATCAAAGTCATTATGCCAAGCCATTTACAGGAAGTCCTGCACAACAAAACAGGGGAGTTAACCCTGGTAGATATTTTGAAAATCAAATTTATATGGACACAAAGGAACTTCAAAAATTGAAATCAGTTCAGAATCAGAGTCAGAATGATCACCATGGTAACCAGGAATACTACCCACGTGACCCTGGTTATGTTA
Organism: Limnoperna fortunei; assembly: GCA_944474755.1. Lineage (NCBI taxonomy): Eukaryota > Metazoa > Mollusca > Bivalvia > Mytilida > Modiolidae > Limnoperna > Limnoperna fortunei. The sequence goes on from OX104123.1 coordinate 33,897,591, forward strand.
GTCCAGGAGATCGACCAAGGTGAGCTGACCTTTTGACCTTAGAATTTTGACACTCGTGCTGCTGCTGTTGCTTTCACTCAAAACATGTATCAAAGATTTAGTGGGTTTTTTTGGTGCAAAATTTTACTTTTATTAACAGACTTGTTTAGCTCTTTCCTGCATATTTTCTACAATTTTTTTAATGAAATCTGACAGGCCATGGGGGCCATAAATTATATTTACAGCTGAGATTTTATAAGTTCTCAACGTCATTCAGTCAGGTCTTAAGGTTACATTGGTTGTCATGGTAATTGAGAATATTCTTTGATAATTTTAAAATACTTTCATGGTGCTATATTAATGGCATTTTAAGAATTTGATGGTAGGATTAACATAATACTATATGACACATGCTCTCATTTTAATGTATAATTTGAACTTATTTGAAAATTTTATTAACTCCTGGAGTATTTAAAAGTATGAAGACAACTGCAAATGTGAAATAATTACTGTAATTAATGCTACATGCATCATTGATGTTTAATACACATCCTATCAATGTTCTTATGCCATAGCTGGTCATGTATAATTCTGAATGATGTATTATACCCACCCAATCCAAGGTTCCTCAATTTAACCTTATTGACTTCTGGGGTGTAATACAAGTTATTATTATACACAACTGTTTACAGTACATATCTCTGAAAATAATTTTTATGATCATTGTTTTCGAAAAACACTATGCCTCCCCCACCCCCCTCCTTTCAGAAAGGCACTTGTTCTTAAACTTTACCAACCATGTAAATAAATTAGTTCATATTACATATCATACTTAAAAAATCTGTCTATCCCATTCACGTTTTACTCTGACACCCACAGTTATACATATATTAAATGTTTCTTCCTGGGGAGACATCATTTTTTATAACATCCCTTATAAAGGGTAAACATGTCTAAATTAACCATTTTATATTGTGTTATTAACATCACTGGGCTTTAATAATTTATTTACATCAAAAGCACCAATAGTAAAGCATTTTATACATGTACATGTATTTTACATTATTAAAATATTTTCATACTTTACATTTTTGTAAATTTATTTTACTTAATGAATGTAATATACAGTTTAATAATATATAGTTCAGTAGTATAATAAAATTTATGCAGCATTATTAACATATGCAGTCAAACTTTGTCTTAGGGACCCCTATAAAACTTCCTGTGTGATCCAACCATATTTTTTCCTCTGCAGCATTTCCTTTATATAAAAGCTCCCTGTCTTACAACTAACAACCCTATTTTTCATTCTTTTTCACAGAGAAAACCTTGTCTTTAACAACTGTTGAGACAGGAAAAAGTAATTAAAAAATCAATAAACCCTGTCTGAAGAAAAGAAGATTTGTAGACCAATGTCAATTATTATTAGGCTTCTTCAAAAGGGAAAACTAAAGTTTAAAGTGTTAAAAAAATGTTGTTAACATCTTTAGAAGGGAAGTTCAAATTTCCCTGTCAATTCGAATAGTCGTCAATGTCACCATTCTGGTTGGGAATAGTAATGTTTCTCACCTTGTCCTATTTATTATATGTCAACACCATTTTTTTACAAAGGGGAATAATCAATACAAACCGGTGTACACTGGTTCTCGACAGACTTTCACTTTCAGGATACCAGTAAAACTGTTACACTTTTTCATAAGCTGATAAAATGACTGTGCTGACTGGTATACCAACATCATGACATTTGTATAAAGACCCCTGTCTAATGTGACCTCACAATATCTCTTCAAAGGTTGATAAAGACAGGTTTGACTGTAATTTAAATGTTGTAAGTTTTCAAGAAATATCTTTGTTAAATTATGCTTTTGATGAAAATAAATGCAAATTCTTTGAATCTGATATCTTGGTTTTTGTTTTTTACTGTTTGGTTCTGATATGCAGGTTTGACCTTCGACACTACAAACACCAAATCCTTAATTTCCTAGCCAAATCCTTAATTTCCCAGTAAAAACCTTAATTTTTTAAGGATTGACTGTAAAATTAAGTGTTGTTTTTTTAAATTAAGGGTGTGACGGGGAAATTAAGGATTTGACGCGGAGATTAAGGTTTTTACTCGGAGATTAAGGTTTTTTGTTTATTGGACTCCTGGGTCGATGATAAGCCCTCGGGCATTGTTGTTGATTGTTGATAAAGATTATGACCATATGTACGTCTATAATGTCATTTTATATATATATATTTCTCTAAATCTCATATGTAGCAGTAATTATATTGTCAATTTATATATATAATGTGCGCAAAATAAATAATGAACATGAACGAACGTGAATGGATTTTCTGTCAACTTAATGAAAATGCGGTTGTTGCAAAGTTAATTTATAAAAACGTTAATTGTAAATAATCATGAATGTAATAATATACAGTGGCATATTTTTTTGTCCTTTAAAAAAGTAGCAGGTAATTATATAAGTGAAAAGAATAATTACGATCGGGACCGTTCAATACACATCCGCCATACTTTTTGTTTACCTATTACAAAAATAGATTGAATAAAGGACGGATACATTTGTATATGTTTTGATTTTAATCGTTTTGGTTTTCTTTGCAGGTTTTTTTTAGGTAAGTAGGTGTTATTTATATTTGGTTTATTTTATAAAATTACATGTTTTATTTGTTTTGAATTTTTAACATTGTTTCATGTTTTATTAACATTTATGTTATAATTATATTTCCCTGTTTATTACGTTACTGTTATTGTTTATGCCGTTTTAACTTTTATATTATTATTGTAATTGTTAAAAGTGATGGCTTCAAATTAAAATAATCATTTAAATGATGAATAAAGTCGGAATTCCTGTTTTGGTCTGAAATACATAATAATTTTAAATATTACATCTAGATAGATTAAATAAAAGGTTTAAATATTTTATGCTACATATATGTGAAGTATTTATCAAATGCTAGTTTGTAGTTATGCAACTAGCTAGGATTCATTAATGTAGTAATTAGTGGTCCGGGCTATGTGCACGGAACAGTAAATAACGTAAATTATTACACTGTAAAATAAACCGCTATACGGACATAACATACACATCACAGAAAAACTATGGAAATCAAATTTAGTATGAACTTTTATTTTGAGACAGGGTCTTTCTTGTTAAAAACTCTTCTACTAAGAAGATCAAAAATAAAATTGACGTGAATGAATAACACCAGTAAATAATTGGTCTGCTTGGTGCAGCCAAAGAGTTGTCAGCAAAATAAATGCGAAAGGCCAGAAGAGTACGCAAGCAGCTGGTTGAAAATAAAAATAGATAAATAAAGCAAGTTTCCTGATTTATATTAATAACGAAGTGAATATTTGACAACTTTCAGATGGGTGCAACCTTCCGAAAATAGATAATTACACTCTTATTATTAAAAGGGGGAGGGGGGGTGGACAGTAGTCGTGGGTTTCCCTCTAGCATCGTCAGAAGATCAAAGAAAATATGCCGACAAATTCCATTTTCCATTTTTTTACAGTATTGAAAATTGTTTCAAAAGATATGCAATTACTTATACCTATATTGCAAACAAAACTAACATTCATGTGCGTAAATTGTTAAGAACTTAATATTTTCAGCATTTAAAATAAACCAAAAACAAAATGAGAAGAATTGTATTTCTAAAATATAACTTGGATCTTTTAAATAGTTTTACATAAAAAGTTTTAAATTTTACATCTACATCTACATCTACATGGTACGAAGCACTGTCTTGATAGACCATTATGTTTCGGAATTACTTATACGCAGAGGCGTGTGCGGTTAGAATAACAAAATTTACACTAATAAAGTTATGAACTGAAGAAGAATATAACAAGGAGGTATTTAACTGTGGCTGTAGAAAAAGAAAGAGTTAAAGGACAGAAACAAATTCCATATTGCATTTATATGGATTTTTTAAAACATAAAAAATCCATATATTTTCTCTTACTATTAAGATATTTATTATCTTCCGTTTTCTCGTGCATTTTTACCACCGATTTTTACTAATCTCTTTTGTTAATATGCCTGTTTTTTTAATCTACTTTTCGTATAAAAATCCTTATCTAAATTTACATTTCCGTGGCTAATATGTCGGTCTTTTATTGGTCTTTCATTTTTACCTTTCACCAAGGTAGTCTCAGGTAATACATGAGTAATTAACGAATAAACAAGGCACATTTAATATGCAATTACATCAGAGAAACATCTCTTAAACCCCACGCCTCCTTCTCGGCAAATTTCGATCGAATAGCTATAGAAAATTGTGAACTGTCTGTGATATAAAGTATTTTGAGGTTGAAACAAACTGTGTGTACTCATTAAATTTATAATGACTAACAATGATGAGATTTCAGTAAAGAATGTGTCTTCAATATGTCACAGACTCTATTATCCAACTGATATAGTTGTCTCTTTCTTAAGAGACACGAACATACAGAATGTGAAGAGATTTCCTCCAGTTGAAGATACAAGTACTGTGTTTCCAGAAGAAATTGTCAGAAAGTTGGATCAGCCATCTTATGACAGAAGAGGCAGATTTGTTTTTGCTTGAAATTTTACTGTTATATATTTTTAAGTGTATGTTAAAAAGTAAATCAATTTATGTTGTTAATTTCTACTACGTTATAATGCTAATATTTATGATTGTTATAGCTTGTTATCTATTCATATTTTGAAAATGTTTAGTGCGTTATATAATAAATAAACTTACTATATTTGTCTCTTCTTTACTCCCAAACACATGCTGCAACCACAAATTGGTTTCAGGTCTACAGTCATCTTTTCTCATGTTTGATGCATGCTTCAACCAGGTGCTCAAAGCAACAGATTTTCCATTATACTGAATACACCATGAACAATAACAAATGTACTGAGTCATTGTTAACAGTGAAGTCAGAAGTAATGACAAAGCTGTAAGATATACTCTTGGTATGATTTTCTCAAAATGGCTAGTTTTTTTACTCAAAATCAACTCAGTTTAATTAGGACAATGGTTTTATTGTACTGGACATAATTATAAATTCAATTAATAAAGGTTTTTTTTTAAGTCTTCCATTGCACAACTCTAATTAGTGGTTGACAATAGTGCAAAGAAAACAACTAGCCAGTCATGATGAAACTACGAATTTCCGCCAAAAGTGAACGCAATCATTCAACATGAAATTGTGGTTAATCTGAGAATCATTTATAGATTTCCGTACGTTTTTTTTAAAGGTAAACATGTTCTACTTTAAATTAGCCTTCTTTCTTTCTTCTTTCTTCTGTACTTCCCTCGGCTTCTTGGAGAACCACAAACAAGTAGTGTACCATGTATGGGGACTAGTTTTCACTCAATACCGTATATCAAGTTATATCCTGAATACTATAATTTCTTCAACCATGTAATACGTAGAGTATTCACTGTATAATTAATTCTGCATATATATATATAGCGCTATATTAGCACTTTTAGCAGTCGCAAGAATTCCGAGCTTTTAAACATCCACTAATAGAAACATACAGTTGCAACTATAAAATCCGAAATAGCTGTAATATCGGCTGAATTGTATAAGCGAAGCAAAGACTTGGTTTTCAAATGCATATATTTTATGAAATATTGCAGGTGTAAAGTGTCCCGTCATTTTCTATTAAAATTAAACATATAAAGATTGGGGGGAGGGGGGACGGGGGTTATTGATAAAATATATAATACTTTTTATCTATATTCGGAACATTTCTATTTAATTCGTCAAAACAGAGATGTCATAAATTTATCAACTTGGTACTTAACATGCAAGGTCCATTTCCACATTTGAGTAAGGTCAGAAAATAAAGTGTTTACCATTTGGCATACCATATTTTGATATCGCTCTGAAAAGTAGTAAATAAAACTCGGATACCAACTCAAATCTGTTTATATAATCAGATTAAGGAGGCAAGGGCCACCGCCCAATTTACTGTCTCTTTTGAAATCAATATACAACTTTACGGCCATCAGGCATACATGTCCGAACATTGGTCATTTTGACCAACTTGAATACTAGTATATAATTTTGTAAGTTGACGTCTATGCAAATCATTTCTTATATGATCTTACTGTTCGTCAATATCGATGGCAGAAAATAACATAAGCGTATATTATACTTTTATTTGAAATCAACTGTGACACGAGACATTATAATTATTGTTATTATTACAATACTATTATCTGGTACGACATAATACATCTTATTTTGAGTACACACTCCAACTTCGGATGACACAGAATACACGTCTCTGTTGCAAAACAATACGCTTTCTTGAAGTCCAATTGATTTGTCTGAAAAATATTACAAGGACTGATAATTTATTTTTTCTCATATTTAACCAAAAATGATTTAGGAAAAGAAAATTAATCCGTTTACTGAAATTTATAATGTTAATCAATATTTCACATTTTAATAATGTTAATAAACATATGCAATTGATATATCATAAAATACTTTGCTTATAAAAATGGCTAAAATAAAATCGTGAAAATTACAATTGTATTACCAATGTAATAATACATCAAAAACATAATATTATAAAAGTAAAATATGTTAATAACAAACAAAGAAATGTTAGAAATTCAAAACAAATAAAACATGTAATTTTATAAAATAAACCAAATTTAAATAACACCAACTTACCTAAAAAAAACCTGCGAAGAAAACCAAAACGATTAAAATCAGAACATATACAAATGTATCCTTCCTTTATTCAATCTATTTTTGTAATAGGTAAACAAAAAGTATGGCGGATGTGTATTGAACGGTCCTGATCGTAATTATTCTTTTCACTTATAATTAAAGGACAAAAAAATATGCCACTGTATATTATTACATTCATGATTATTTACAATTAACGTTTTTATAAATTAACTTTGCAACAACCGCATTTTTCATTAAGTTGACAGAAAATGCATTCACGTTCGTTCATGTTCATTATTTATTTTTCGCACATTATATATATAAATTGACAATATAATTACTGCTACATATGAGATTTAGAGAAATCTATATATATAAAATGACATTATAGACGTACATATAAGTCATAATCTTTATCAACAACAATGCCCGAGGGCTTATCATCGACCCAGGAGTCCAATAAACAAAAAACCTTAATCTCCGAGTAAAAACCTTAATCTCCGCGTCAAATCCTTAATTTCCCCGTCACACCCTTAATTTAAAAAAACAACACTTAATTTTACAGTCAATCCTTAAAAAATTAAGGTTTTTACTGGGAAATTAAGGATTTGGCTAGGAAATTAAGGATTTGGTGTTTGTAGTGATTCATTTTAGCATTTTTGAAACAAATGTCCTCAATACAACAAATTTATTGTTACATTAAAATTGTGTATTTGTTTCATGAAACATAAAGAATCCAAGATGAAGGCACTTTTTGTAGTAAATCGGAGAAAACCAAAGCATAACAAAATCTGAGTTTAAATGTGGAAAATGATCTATTTCATCCTGATGTACTCTACATGTTTTAATGGAACATCCCGTGAATGTTAATAGAATTTACATTAAAGGGTTCTGGACACATGCTGAAAATAATTATTGAAAAAAATAGCGATCTCTTTAGTTTATTTTGGAGAGGTTGATCACAGAAATTGCAAATTGTATAATCGAATAAAAAAGCACTGAAACAGTTTTTCTTAAATATGTGACTATGTCAATGAATCAGTAGATTGGTTACTATGAGAAAGAAAACAGGGGTCTTCAAGTTAAATTGTTAACAAATAAACTAAGAAAAAAAATTGTTCACACAATTCCCTATCGTGGTAGAAAACATGTTTAATGTCTGTTCTTGTTTGCCTATACTGAACTCGCTTTATCTAAAACTTTGTATTTAAACAATTGATACATGGATACCACAGTATAGGTATGAGTCATTGATAAATATATGAAAGGACATATATGAAAGTTACAGAAACAGCTGAAATGGAGACAAATTAATGAAAAACATTTAATTAAAATAATAAAACAATATTCTAAGATTTTTTAGAAAAACTGATACATTGTGTTCTGAATTCTCTTATATATGTCTATGAATTCAGTGGTATGTTCTCTTTATTGGTAAACTACAAATATTGCCTTCATTTTTGCTTAATTTATACAACTTCAAATTATTTGAAAATGAGGATATGTAAGAAACAACACAGAAATGCTCATGGTTGAACTATGTTATAGGTATATTATTGTTTGTTGTGATATTAGGTGATTGTATGTACTAACAGTCTCATAAATACATGTATCTACCTTGTTCTTCTCGCAGTAGATTAGATAGTTCACTTCATGCATGGCCCACTTATTAATGACTGCCGCATGCTTGTTTGTAAGACAAAGCCACAAGTAACTTTACTATAATTACCACTATTTATTTCTCCTTACCAACAAAAACACCATCAGGTATGTCCCCTTCTTTGATATGTAACTTTCCTCTAACTTTACACAATATTTACCACTAGTTATTTCCCCTTACCAACAAGAAACCATCAGTTATGCCCCCTTATTTGATACAAAGCAAACTTCTGTTATCTTTGTATACTGAATTGGAAAGGGTTCAAGAACAGAAAAATAGATTCACACCTTATGACAAGAAGAAACACTTTGGGCGTGCCAAGAACAGAACACAAACTATCTGTATACGGTATCTGGTTACCTTAACACAAACTAATCTGTGAACGGTATCTAGCTACCTTAACACAAACTATCTGTGTATGGTATCTATCTAGCTACCTTGATGCAAACTATCTGTGAACAGTATCTAGCTACCTTAACACAAACTATGTGTGTCTGGTATCTATCTAGCTACCTTAACACAAACTATCTGTGTAGGGTATCTAGCTACCTTAACACAAACTATCTGTGTCCGGTATCTAGCTACCTTAACACAAACTAATCTGTGAACGGTATCTAGCTACCTTAACACAAACTATCTGTGTATGGTATCTATCTAGCTACCTTAACACAAACTATCTGTGTCTGGTATCTAGCTACCTTAACACAAACTATCTGTGTAGGGTATCTAGCTACCTTAACACAAACTAGCTGTGTCCGGTATCTAGCTACCTTAACACAAACTATCTGTGTAGGGTATCTAGCTACCTTAACACAAACTATCTGTGTCCGGTATCTAGCTACCTTAACACAAACTAATCTGTGAACGGTATCTAGCTACCTTAACACAAACTATCTGTGTATGGTATCTATCTAGCTACCTTAACACAAACTATCTGTGTCTGGTATCTAGCTACCTTAACACAAACTATCTGTGTAGGGTATCTAGCTACCTTAACACAAACTATCTGTGTAGGGTATCTAGCTACCTTAACACAAACTATCTGTGTAGGGTATCTAGCTACCTTAACACAAACTATCTGTGTAGGGTATCTAGCTACCTTAACACAAACTATCTGTGTCTGGTATCTAGCTACCTTAACACAAACTAGCTGTGTCTGGTATCTAGCTACCTGAACACAAATTATCTGTTTCTGGTATCTAGCTACCTTAACACAAACTATCTGTGTAGGGTATCTAGCTACCTTAACACAAACTATCTGTGTAGGGTATCTAGCTACCTTAACACAAACTATCTGTGTCTGGTATCTAGCTACCTTAACACAAACTAATCTGTGAACGGTATCTAGCTACCTTAACACAAACTATCTGTGTAGGGTATCTAGCTACCTTAACACAAACTATCTGTGTAGGGTATCTAGCTACCTTAACCCATTTTATCCTGATAGCTATTTTCTGTTGCAGTGTGTAATCACTGTGAGCTATTTTTATCTACAGCTGTGAAAAACGGATGCCAATCAGCAACTGCAGCTGACATTTTATTTATTTTTACCACATGTAATTATAATCACAATTTCTATGTTATCTTAATTGGAAAGTATATAAACCTGTATATTTTTGAAAAGCTTATTTAATTTGCTACAAGATGATATAAATTTTGTTATTATTTACTTATGATGGTACTTTGTATTTGACATCAAAACGCATTGTTTACACTTGATAATGTTTAAAAAAATACTTACTTTTGATTTTAATTAGATTTTATTCCAAAACTTCCAATAGAAACATGCCAAAGTAATGTTAAAAAAACATTCTATTTTCATTTATCTTTCCAAATGTGAAAGATTGATGTATTTATCACTTAAAATCAACAGGTACCCATTTAGGAGACTTAGGTAGAGGGGTTTTTTTTTCCCGTTCTTGTGCCGCGTACCGATTAGTTTCCTCAACAATTTTGTTCCAAAGATCATTTGTCCACAAAAGCTCGAAGTAGTGGAATGCATTTGCATCCTCTGGGTGTTCAAAAACGGCTCCTCCGATCAATTTTCTGCGTGGGGGGACTCGGCGAGTAAAATTTTCGAAGACCCATTTATCCTGGAAGCCATCGAATTCCTCGTCTTCCGAGTCGCATTCAAACAATGCATCTAGCCATTCATCGGCATTTCTTTCAACTTCTACATACTCAAACTCATCATTTTCATCATCATTCTCCACTTCAATATCACTTCCTTCACTATTTACATCGGAGTCAGACTCCATGACGCATAAAAATAACAACAGATTTATCGATCGATTTTCTATCTATAGCGACCACGTGTTCAAACAATTTCATCCATACACACTTATTACCCATTTCCTAATACGGAGAATCATCCACACACGTTTTAATGACGTATAACACAGATTAAGCGTGTTTATTAACAAGCAGGTCAAAACTACGACTGTAGTAGTATTCAGGATACAATGGGGAAGTACGACTGCAGTCCTATTCAGGATTGAAAGGGTGACTACGACTGTAGTAGTATTCAGGATACAATGGGTTAACACAAACTATCTGTGTAGGGTATCTAGCTACCTTAACACAAACTATCTGTGTAGGGTATCTAGCTACCTTAACACAAACTAGCTGTGAACGGTATCTAGCTACCTTAACACAAACTATCTGTGTCCAGTATCTAGCTACCTTAACACAAACTATCTGTGTAGGGTATCTAGCTACCTTAACACAAACTATCTGTGTAGGGTATCTAGCTACCTTAACAAAATACACATGTACAGGTAATTTCAGTTTACTGTATTATCCCTGCTTGTACCCTACTTTATACAGAACAGGTGCTCTTGACCTACAACTTAATGTGAGTTTCAGTCTCAGTCCAACCCTTATTAGGAGTACCAGATTTTTCTGATGGAGCTTTGGGGTTTTCATCAATCTTCCTCTCTCTACATAATGATTGCCCTGAAGTAGATGGATATTGCTTAAACTACCTGATAATTTGATGTGTTTCAGTCTTATTTTGGATGGCCTCTGGGTCATTACTTCCCTTAGGTCATCAGTAATCTGAAAATGATGTTTAGCCAATCAAGTGGTGTGAAAAGGAGAGATGCAAATTTAAGTGAATTGAGAACCCTTATACAAAGTTACAAAAACAGCAGTCATGATTGAAAGTGAAAACAAATTGATATGTATTCTTTTATTTTTGACAATATACATATTTGCTGGTTAAATTTAGGAAAAAATAAAATTAAAAATATGAATTTATAAAAAAAAATTCATTAAAAGAAGCAAGCTGTATTCTACTGACAGAAGGAGGGTGATACATGTGTTTCTAAGGTGTAGAAACTTCTTATGTAAAATCTGATTATCTTAATTTCTTTGTTAAGTAGTCTAGTTACCTCCCTTTAATTTGGTAGACAAAGTCACACTCTGGAAAACATTGAATTTTTACAAAGATTGCATATTTTCAAACTTTGTTAATGATAACATATTTAAAATAGAACTTTTTATTCTAGAATTTTATTGTCATAAATGTTATTTCATTTTTCCCTTCAATTTCATTCGTGTTTTCAACCAATTTTTTTACTAGGGTTTTTTTTTTAAATATTTACATTGTTTTTATGTATATATGCATATCATTAGCAAAAACTTAATTTTGTTTCAAAGATTAAGACAATATTGCTTCGGATGTTTACTGTTATTTTAAAATTTTCAAATATAAAATTACTGCTGGTCTGGTGACTTAGATATTTTCAGACTTTTATTGTACTTCTTTACAAAGGTTATTATATTTTACAAAGTTTTTAATTATTTTTTATAAAACTATTGTTCAGTTTAAAAACAGACATTTTGTTCTTTGAATGTAGATTTTGTATTATATATATATATTCAATAAACATGAAATTAAAAGAAATATAAATTTAGATTATCTTGTTTAATCATGGCTGCTGTTCCAATCCTTTAAACATTCAGAAGATCTTGTTTAATCATGGCTGCTGTTCCAATTCTTTAAACCTTCAGAAGATCTTGGTTGGTCATGGCTGCTGTTCCAATCCCTTGAACATTCAGAAGATCTTGGTTGGTCATGGCTGCTGTTTCAATCCTTTAAACATTAAGAAGATCTTGGTTGGTCATGGCTGCTGTTCCAATCCTTTAAACATTCAGAAGATCTTGTTTAATCATGGCTGCTGTTCCAATCCTTTAAACATTCAGAAGATCTTGGTTGGTCATGGCTGCTGTTCCAATCCCTTGAACATTCAGAAGATCTTGAGGGTTTTAGGCTGCTGTTCCAATAATTTAAACATTCAAACAATTTTGTTTAATCATGGCAGCTGTTTAACACTATCCAGAGCCAAGGTCATATCTGCCCTGTTCCATACTCCATAGCACTACACTAGACATGACCTCTGCCACACAGCTCCAATGTTGCCCTTAGATAATAATTCTTATCTTACATTTGTTACATTTATAGATATTTTTGATTGGTCAAAAGACCTAAAACCAGTACTTCCAGATCCGTTCATACTTTGATGAACGACTTTTGGGGAACTCCTTTTTTGTTGCTAAACGTAAACAAATATGGCAGCCATGTGTCGTGTACGCTTCAGACAACAAATTCAGCCAGTACACTCGAATTTTGGCGATACAAATATCTTGAGCGATGTATCGCTTAAACGGAATGTTATTCAGTTGAAGCAGCTGTATATTATTATTATGCAAAGAGCACTCTTTTTGAAAATCCCCTCCATCCCTCCAAAAGAGTATGTCAACATTTTTGCAAGTCTGCACATCGAACACATTGCATAGCCATTCCTATTATATGTTCTTGCTTTTGCTTCAAATATCTTTTGCAAATCATGTTGTAAGAAATTTTCCACATTTTGCAGGCTTTTACAATATTGCAGCATACAAGATTTTTAATCGCCAATTTCCAATGTCACCAGTATGTAAACAAACTGTCACTGAATTGATTTTGTTAACTAGTCTATTGTACAATAAGCTTAATTCAAATGTTGGGGGGTGCATGATTTTTTTCATTAATTTTTTAGTTTGTTGTCTCTTTGTCCCATATACCACTTTTCTACTTCTCTCATTCTACTTAATTTAATCAAAGTATTGTATTGAAATCAACAACCAAGGTGGGAAAGTATAAACAATACAACCAGAAATAAATTTTTTTTAAATATAGAAAAACTACTGTCTGAAACAGTTTTAATGTTTAATTTTTTTTGCCTTCCTTTTTGACGTTTACAGTTTTCTTAGTTTTTATACTTCAACAGCTGGTCTTTGTTTTGAGCATGTTGAGGATAAAAAACATTTACAAACATCCAAGGATTATGTATTAACATTTAGCCAATCAGGTTCACAGTCCAAATTGTAATGACCAATCACAATAGTATACGTCATAATCAGGAGGGCACACAAAGAACCTCCATTCTTTTTTGTTTGCCCTCATGATTAAAGTGTCTCGTGGTTGACCATGACAATTTTGACAATAAAACTGACTGACAATGTTTATACGCTGTCGTTGGATGTTTGTTAATAGGCTTTTTATCCTAATTTTTAACCAACCCAGTTTTCAGAGGGACATGCAGATTGAGATTTTTCTTTCTAAATGTTTGGATAACTTTATAAATGTTTCAAAAGCGGAAAACAGTTCCGGAAGCTTTTCCGGTATTCCCGGAAGTTTAAAAAAAACGTACGGAAAAAATGTTGAAAGTGAAACCCCGTCCCCTCTATAGTGCGCTTTGCGAACTTGTGTTGACAAAAATGTTGATAATATGAAAGACCCCTTACATATAAACCGCGGGTACTATGAGAAACATTTAGTATACTGAATATTTTTTTGTTGTTCAGTCTTCTTTTGTTTTTAATAATAATCTCCTCAACAAATTGTAAAATGTATATATCTGTTGTCAATGCCAGTTATTCCCTTCAAACCGACCACGTCTTTGTCTTCAATTAGTTGTGTATATTCCTACGATTCATGCACTTACAATGAAATTTTATTTTGGGAAAAGGATGTAAATATATTAATACATTTTTGGAAGAATTATAAGGATTAAACGCTTATTTTCGGTAATTCATCAATGTATGAACGAGGTCGATTCACATCGATGAATTACCGAAAATAAGCATTTAATCCTTTACACAACTTTTGGTAATTATAATATATATATTGTAATTGTTTGCATTCCATGTTCGATCATGGCTGCTGTTTCAACATTCAGATGGCATTGTTCCATCAACATCATTTATTCTCTAATTAACATGTAGTTGGTTAAATACAACCATTGTGGTGGCCATCTTGAAATTATTCATCACCATATAATATTCCAAGGTTGAATTATGTAATTTGATTGGCAGAATATTTAGGTGGATAGGAGGGCTTTATGTCTAGTGATGGCCCCTCAAAATAGCAAAATGTGTGGTTTCTGCATCACAACATAAGAAAGCCTGTACAGGATCATTTGAAATCAAGTTTACCGACTGATATTATGATATTACAGGACAGATGAGGAGTTAGATTCTATAAAACGTTCAGAATATCGTAAAAGTTGGACTGGTACAGAGCGACAAACCAGAATATTGTCATCCTATGCTAAATTAATTACTCCAGGATTTTATGGGGCCAAGTCAAGGTCTCAGGAAGATCTACGGTAAACAAGAGGCACACCTACAGGATGTTTTGTACAAATTTTCTGTGTTAAATTTTATAACAGTGCATGGTTTATACAAACATTGAGTTCAATCCTCTTAGTTTTTATGATGCATAATTATTCTCAAATACCAAAATTGAAAAGTAGCATCACATTTTTTTCTGACATCAATCAGCATCAGATCCTATATATTCCCTATTTTCAGATTACAGAGTTACTTCACATATTCAAGAGTTGTCTTTCATAACAGCAGGTATATGGTATTGAACAGATGGAGAAAAATCCCATTTTTATTTTTGCTAAATAATTTCTGTGGACAGAGTGTTCCAGTACAACTAAATTACACTGCAGAATTAGTTTGCACATCATAATAAGATGACTTGCTATTTTTTAATAGAATAAAATACCTGCTCTGAAGAACAGATAACTCTGCAAATGGGAGATAAATCTTGTTTATCACAAGTAGGGAATACAATTGATCAAATTGCTATAAACACTGTAGTTAACAGAAACTGTAAATAAAACATGCACTGGTATCATTGTCCTCCATCAGGGAGAGGATGTAAACATTGATAGGTCTTATTAAAATATGTCCTGCTAAGGAGTAGCCTCAGAGTCTTATGTTCAGATTATGGTATTGGGATCACTCTTTTTCACTATTTTTATGTTGTTTTACGGTGGCACTTAAGAAAAATGTTGTGCATGCACTGGTATACAGTCCAATATAAACATAGTGACTGGTATACAGTCCAATATAAACATAGTGACTGGTATACAGTCCAATATAAACATAGTGACTGGTATGCAGTCCTATATAAACATAGTGACTGGTATATAGTCCAATATAAACATAGTGACTGGTATGCAGTCCAATATAAAAATAGTGACTGTTGTACAACCCAGTATAAACATAGTGACTTGTATGCAGTCCTATACATGTATAAACATAGTGACTTGTATGCAGTCCTATACATGTATAAACATAGTGACTTGTATGCAGTCCTATATAAACATAGTGCTGAAAATCTGTTTAAAATGCTGTTTTGGAGTGCATGCTGGGAAGGGTTATAAATTCTCTAAAACAATTTATTAGGCTTTCCAATATTTTTGGGTTTGAGCAGAGTCTTATTAAGAAAAACATGATTCTGGAATATTGGATAGAACTTCATATCTTGGATGACATTTTGTTTCAGTTTATAAGTATGGTCTTTTTGTCGTCCTTGAATTACAATTCAGTGGTGCATATAGTCGCTGTCTGTTCAGCCTGTCCTGCATTCATGTTTGGCCCATAACTTTGCTGTTGGAGCATTGTGTCTGTCTGTTCAGCCTGTCCAGCATTTGTGTCTGCCCATAACTTTGCTGTTGGAGCATTGTGGCTGTCTGTTCAGCCTGTCCTGCATTCATGTCTGGCCCATAACTTTGCTGTTGGAGCATTGTGGCTGTCTGTTCAGCCTGTCCAGCATTTGTGTCTGGCCCATAACTTTGCTGTTGGAGCATTGTGGCTGTCTGTTCAGCCTGTCCTGCATTCATGTCTGGCCCATAACTTTGCTGTTGGAGCATTGTGGCTGTCTGTTCAGCCTGTCCAGCATTTGTGTCTGGCCCATAACTTTGCTGTTGGAGCATTGTGGCTGTCTGTTCAGCCTGTCCAGCATTCATGTCTGGCCCATAACTTTGCTGTTGGAGCATTGTGGCTGTCTGTTCAGCCTGTCCTGCATTCCTGTCTGGTCCATAACTTTGTTGTTTATTGAGGATCTACAAATAATGTGGCCCAATTTATTATTACCTAAAGATAATGTGTTGTGTGCATCATTCAAGACACTACCTTGAAGGTCAAGGTCACATTGAAGGAAGGCATCATCACATCAAGACAATGTGTCAGGTTCAATATTTGGGTCTACCTTGAAGTTCAAATCCCCGTTCTGCCCATAACTTTGTTATTTGTTGTTGTTTACACAATGATAATGCAATATTTAGATCGCTACCTTGAAGTCAAGGTCACAGTGCATCATAAAAGCATCTTCTAATTTTTATTTGTTTTTGTTGGTAAAGAATTGTCTCTATTTTGACAAAAGTTAACAGGGACACTTGTTGTTTTGCCATGTGGGTGAAATAAACATAAGCTGGTTTTCCAGCTATTGATTACACATTTTTAAAAATAATCAATGAGTAATTTGGCTTATAATTTTCAAAACAGGGTTGTTTAAAAAGTACTACTATCTAGAAATCAAGGTAGTTTGCAAGAAAATCTGTAATTACCCAGACATAACACTTAGCCACTCCAGCTGGTACTGAGTTTTTGCCCAAGTGCCAACTGTGATACAAGTTTGTCTCGCCACATCTGGTTTCAGTTAGCATTTGGCATCGTGGAAATCACTCAGCACAAACAGAGCTAGTTTTGAATATTTGGCATTTAATTAGGTCAAATCCAAGTTATTGAAGTGCTGTCTGTCAACAGAGTATAGATGACATTAAACAAGTACTGGGCATGCTCATTCAGAAATGGATTATATAGGAGTGATTTGTCTTACAATGCAGTCATCTTGAAATGTGCCTAAGCACAGGAACCGACTGGCAGATACCACTTTAGGCTGGAACCGATTGGTAAATACTGCTTTAGGCAGGAACCGACTGGCAGATACCACTTTAGGCTGGAACCGATTGGTAAATACTGCTTTAGACAGTAAAGTTTTTAAGTTGCCTGACCAAATGTAGGACACAAAATGTGAGAAGTCAGTTAAATTGCTTAAGTGTCCAACACAAATTAGCTCAGCCAGACAGATTTTTGCTATACTTCTTTCTGATGGTTGCATAGACATTTTTAACTGTATAGAAGTCTGACTGTAGACTTGTACATCTCTGTGCTACATCATTATAAAAATCAACTTGTCTACATGGAGATGACACACTTGAAAACAAGAGGGAGACTTGAAGTGTCCCTCAAAAAAGAACAAGGAGAATTGAAGGGCTCTCAAAAAGCAACATTGAGACTTGAATGGTCTTCAGAAACAACAAAGAGAATTAAAGGATCCAAAAATGATAAGGAGACTTAAGAATCCCTTAGAAAAAAATGGAAACTTGTAGTGTTCCTCAAAAAACAACATGTAATACTTGGAAAGTTTCTCAGTAATCAACCCAGAGATTTAAATGGTCTCTCAGAAAACAACAGGGAGACTTGAAAGGTCCCAAAGAACAGGGAGACTTGAAAGGTCCCAAAGAACAGGTAGACTTGAAGTGTCACTCAGAAAAAAAAAGGGAGACTTGAAAGGTCCCTCAGAAAAAAACAGGGAGACTTGAAAGGTCCCTCCGAAAGCAACAGGTAGACTTGAATGGTCCATAAGAACAGGTAGACTTGAAGTGTCACTAAGAAAAAAACAGACTTAATTGTCCTCAGAAAACAACAGGTAGACTTGAATGGTCCCTCAGAAAATGACAGGTAGACTTGAATGGTCCCTCAGAAAATGACAGGGAGACTTGAATGGTCCCTCAGAAAATGACAGGGAGACTTGAAGTATCCCTGAAAAAGATAAATACATTTAAGTCTATAAACATAAATGAATTCATTAGGAGTTGAAATAATCTCAGCCTATAGTGAAAAAGTACTGTGCCAATGAACCTTTGCTTTAAGCATAGGCTTATGGTGGGAAATATACTTTTATAAAATTAATGGTATTAATGTCTTTAATATGTGGTATATTTTGTGAAGTGGAATTAAACACCATTTGAACAATCAACCTTGATATGGAGTGACAATTATAAAGTTGTCAGGTTCTAAAGGTGATTTTTGATGTAGTTGCTTGCACAGATCACTTAGTAATATGCATGGATGCTTGACAAGTTTGTACAGCCAAACCTACTCAAGAAACCACCAATGCCCGTCTTATAGTAGTAAGTCCATTATCTCTGTAGTGAATTTACCGTTAACTAGACCTCTAATTAAAGACCACCTTTCTGATCAGACCAGGTTTTTTTTGCCCTTTCATTATTGGTCTCTTTACACAGGTTTGGCTGTAATTTGCATGATGAGGTTGACATGGCAATAAAATATAAATAATGGTAATCAATAAAAGGCACTTTGAATCCTTGTTCTTGCTTTTTGCTTGTAATCTTAAGACCTGCATATAAAGGACAACCAGAATAACAGTCACTGTATTTAGGAAGCATAAGTTGTCTTTATATACAGGTTGAAATTTACATAAATTGCTGAAAGTGATCTTTTTCAATCTACTGTATACTGGTTATCATTAAAAAAAAATATTTTGTTGAGTGTTTGCCCACTCACAATTGAGAGGTAGGAGGGCAGTTAAATACTTACAATTGAGAGGTAGGAGGGCAGTTAAATACTCACAATTGAGAGGTAGGAGGGCAGTAACTCAAAGTTCTACAGTGACACATTTTATAGTAAAATATAAAACTTTCTAAACAAAATTTAAAAACTGATAAAATCATTTTGGTTTAGTGCCATTTTTGGTGGGTTGGCCAACAAACAGCAAACCAACAATTTTTAATGAATGGCATTATTATTTCTTTTTACATAAAAAAATGATTACGATGTATACAGGTTAACAGTTAGGAACTGAGTGTTTGAGTATTTGAGTGCAGTTTTAATTTTTATGATTTTTATAAGTAATGAAAGAATTTAATTGATATGGAATGGATCGAGGAATTAAAGTTTTTGTCCAGTTTAAACAGTAATTACATCAAGGATAATTTCAATGTAGTTTTAACAATTGTAGGGGAGCATCTCAGGACCCTAATGACAGTGATGATAGGGGTAGTGCTTTTGAAGCTTATAAAAAACCACAGCTGTCTACTTTTGGGAAATCTGACTCAACTCACAGTCCTGTGGTATCACCAAATGGACCAATCAGGAATTACAAGTAAAAATATATTATTTATTACTTAATTAGTATAACTATATAATTACAGACTTGCTGAAAGTTGAAAAAATATTTGTCTGACTGAAAACATTTTGGCCACACCCTCATGCAGTTTTATTGAGATGTTTAGCATTTGTGGGCCAGATATTCCGTCAGACAATTTTAAAACTTGTTTTTTTAACTGAAGACAACAAGTTCTGTGATCAGGTACCTTTCGGGAAGACGTCTTCACATGTTTTATAAGGATTAGTTGTGTTTCAATATTTGTATTTATTTCATTACCAATTGAAATAATTTTTCAGGAATTCTACAAACACGGTTGAGTTCTTTGCATTCTTTTTTTTACTGAACACAACTATTCCTTGACGTGCCAGCATGTTTGATTGCTTTTTGTATACCTGTAAATGTATAATAAATATATCATAGTAACAGTATCACCTGTCTTAAGAGGACACTGAATAAAGAGACTATACCAGACTTAAAGAAAGTATCACCTGTCTTAAAAGGACACTGTATTAAGAGACCATTCTTACACCAGACTTATAGTATCACCTGACAGGATAACTCTTTATAAAGAGACCATACCAGACGTCTTTCTATAAAAATGTTCTATCGAATTTGCCAGCACCAAAAGGTCTGCAATAATCGTACATAAATGTATGCATTGCATATTATGGAAAGTTTCCAGAGGTCTTACAGCATGTCTTCTCAAACCAGTGGTTCCTAAAGACAGGTTGTACTGTGGAACTTGTATGTGTTAAGTTTTGGATGGCGTTATATCTTCTGTGACCAATACAAAATCTAACAGCTATTCAATGTCTGATGCAAGGATTCAGTTGTCAGAATTGGGATCTTGTTAAAAAAAAGTATGATCATATGAATAATAAAAATATAATATCAAGACAAGTTTTGTAATAAAAGATGATGTAAATAAATAGAGCCATATTTGGTGGGTTGGCCCAATATTAAATAAATAGAGCCATATTTGGTGGGTTGGCCCAATATTAAATAAATAGAGCAATCCCTTTGGACTTTCATAAAGTTGTCCTTCCTTGTGTTACTTTGATTTAAATTCTTTATGTTGGTCTTTGTTCACATCCTTATTGATAAATGCACATAGGTTTACTGTACCTATTAACTTTCTTTACCGTATGCAGCAATTGAGAAAAAATTACAGTTTGATGGTACAGAATATAGATTTATTATTCTTATCAGTCAAGTCTACACATATTTTTAGAAGTTTATCCAATCCAAAATTTTTGTCTTAAATTGATTGAATTTAAAACAAGCTTTGTTGCATACAGTACAATTCTAATTTTAAAAAGCACTTCTCTGACTTGGCATTATATATCAAATTTAAATCTACTTGACATTAATTTGTAGTAAACATATAACAAGAAATCGCAGGTAAAAAAAAGGTTCAGTTAAAGTATCTCTGTCAGTTCTCTCTTTAGATTTGAATATTGTATAGACAATATGGGATTATGTTTCGTTATTAACAATTTTGTATATTATTTATTTTATTTATTTTTATTTATTTTTCAGTTTATATTTATTTATATATTTACTTTAATATGATTGAAAATCAGTGCATATAGGTAATACACATGTAGTGTGCAGTATTTAACAAAAATGTCTCCTGTCTGATTGGAATTTTTTCCTTTGATTGAATCTCCATTTATTGTCTCTTTGTTATTAAAAAACATTGTTACTTAAAGCAAAAACATAAACAAAGATATTTTTACAAAACTTGATCTGTGCAAGTCAGATACATGTACATGTATAATTTCAAAACTATCTTTCAACAACACTGCATGATCCAAGAATTAGGAAATAGACAACATAAGACATTCACTAAATAACATTACCTGATTGGGGTAAGAGTGAAAAGATGACCTTATTTAACTGGACGTTACATGATTGGGGTAAGAGTGAAAGCATGACCTTATTTAACTGGACGTTACATGATTGGGGTAAGAGTGAAAAGATGACCTTATTTAACTGGACGTTACATGATTGGGGTAAGAGTGAAAGCATGACTTTATTTAACTGGACATTACCTGATTGGGGTAAGAGTGAAAGCATGACTTTATTTAACTGGACGTTACCTGATTGGGGTAAGAGTGAAAAGATGACTTTATTTAACTGGACGTTACATGATTGGGGTAAGAGTGAAAGCATGACCTTATTTAACTGGACGTTACATGATTGGGGTAAGAGTGAAAGCATGACTTTATTTAACTGGACGTTACATGATTGGGGTAAGAGTGAAAGCATGACCTTATTTAACTGGACGTTACATGATTGGGGTAAGAGTAAAAAGATGACCTTATTTAACTGGACATTACATGATTGGGGTAAGAGTGAAAGCATGACCTTATTTAACTGGCTGTTACATGATTGGGGTAAGAGTGAAAGCATGACCTTATTTAACTGGACGTTACATGATTGGGGTAAGAGTGAAAGCATGACCTTATTTAACTGGACGTTACATGATTGGGGTAAGAGTGAAAGCATGACTTTATTTAACTGGACGTTACCTGATTGGGGTAAGAGTGAAAGCATGACCTTATTTAACTGGACGTTACATGATTGGGGTAAGAGTGAAAGCATGACTTTATTTAACTGGACGTTACATGATTGGGGTAAGAGTGAAAGCATGACCTTATTTAACTGGACGTTACATGATTGGGGTAAGAGTGAAAGCATGACCTTATTTAACTGGACGTTACATGATTGGGGTAAGAGTGAAAGCATGACTTTATTTAACTGGACGTTACCTGATTGGGGTAAGAGTGAAAAGATGACTTTATTTAACTGGACGTTACATGATTGGGGTAAGAGTGAAAAGATGACTTTATTTAACTGGACGTTACATGATTGGGGTAAGAGTGAAAGCATGACCTTATTTAACTGGACGTTACATGATTGGGGTAAGAGTGAAAGCATGACCTTATTTAACTGGACGTTACATGATTGGGTTTAAGAGTGAAAGCATGACTTTATTTAACTGGACGTTACCTGATTGGGGTAAGAGTGAAAGCATGACTTTATTTAACTGGACGTTACATGATTGGGGTAAGAGTGAAAGCATGACTTTATTTAACTGGACGTTACATGATTGGGGTAAGAGTGAAAGCATGACCTTATTTAACTGGCTGTTACATGATTGGGGTAAGAGTGAAAGCATGACCTTATTTAACTGGCTGTTACATGATTGGGGTAAGAGTGAAAGCATGACCTTATTTAACTGGACGTTACATGATTGGGGTAAGAGTGAAAGCATGACCTTATTTAACTGGCTGTTACATGATTGGGGTAAGAGCAGTCTTCACGAAATCTTTCCAAAGAATGGTGGACATTCGGTCCACCAACTTCCCCAGAAATGCTGGACCGAAGCAGCTTTTGCCGGACCAAATTTGTCTGATGTTGCCATTGTTTACATTTAACTAGCTACCTTATATGCATGTAGATACAGACATAAATCTCATAAATAAAAGTTATTGTAAACATCATACTATTCATAACTGTTATAAACAAGCTGTGTATATCTGGACAAATGTGTCTAAAGAATATAAATAAAATAACATTTATTATACACAGAAATACTTCACAAAGCTGAAAGCAATTGCTCAATGGGACACCCATCTACAGAAATTATCATGTGGTCATGATAACTAGTTATCTTTACTCTTAAATTTCAGCTTACTAGTATATATTTTATATATTATCAAAGCCAATGATTAAAATAAAATATGTTTTAAATGAACTTTTGAGTTTCAACTCCATTTTAAAGTGTTTGTTTATCAAACAGTTACGATTTTTCATTAAAGGCCGTTGTAGTCTACTTTTTTCTCATTTCTCGCTGTTGGTAATTAGACGTATCCCGGAAATAAACAAATGGCGCGTAATCCATTTGCCAAACTAAAATGTTTCAAAAATGAGTTAAATACGCAGGATCTTTGCAATTTTTATTGGTTTTACATATTTACTCAAAAGTTGGAAGTCTGTGTGAATCAGTACTACCAGATATATAAGTATTTTCTGTGAATGAACCATCAGGGCAACTTGAACTTCGATAATAACAATGTCGGACTTTCGGACCGACGAAACACGATTTTTTACCGGTCCAAGCGTTATTATATCGGTTTTGTCCGTCGGACCGACGCATTTCGTGAAGACTGTAAGAGTGAAAGCATGACCTTATTTAGAAAAGTCATATAAACTAAAATGTCAACTATATGTGAACTATATGCACTGTTTCAAACGAAACTAAAAACATCAATGCTTGTAGTGTTTAGTTGTGTTATTTTCTGTCTCCCAGGCAACTTGGGTTATTAACTTGACCTTTTGTAGTATGACCTTTGAACTATAATTAACTTGATTATATAATGCATTCAATTTATCATACAAGCACAGTCTAATATTCTTAAAACAAGTGATTAAATTAATATAACTTTTTGTGGTATGTGTAATACTCAAGGCTGGTCAAAACTTTCAAGCAGAAAAATGAGTACTATACATGAATGAATATGGTAATTAGCTTTTTAGCTCACCTGACCCAAAGGGTCAGTGTGAGCTATTCTCATCTCTTTGCCTCTGTCGTCGTCGTTGGCCATAAACTTTTTACATTTCAATCTTCTTCTCCACAACCACTTGGCCAATTGGAACCAAACTTGGCAGGAATGTTTATTGGGTGGTTCTTAACAAACTTTGAGTTTTTGGTGCTGATCAAATATGAAACATGGCTGCCAGAGCCATTAATGCATTATGATTGGCTGAAATTCAAAAGTCTTCTTCTCATAAACTGCTTGGCAGATTGATTGGAAATATTACAGAAATGTACCTTAGGTGGTCCTCTACAAAGTTTGAGTTTTTTGTGCCGATCCAAAACCCAAGATGGCCACCATTGCAGGACATAGTTTAACATAGGACCCCATGGGAAAAACATACAAACAACTTCTTCTCTGAAACTGTTCCACACAATGAAGCCAAATTATGAAGAAATGATTAATGGATATTGAGTTTTTTTGAGCCGATTGCAATTTGAATATGGCTTCCAGGGCAACTAATGGGTTCTGATTGGCTGAAATTTCAAAAATCTTCTTTTTACAAACGGCATGCAGATTGATTTGAAATATTGCAAATGTACCTTAGATGGTCCTCTACAAAATTTGAGTTTTTTATGGCAATCCCAATTCCAAGATGGCCGCCAATGTGGAACACAGCTTAACATAGGACCCTATGGGAAAACCATACAAACAGCTTCTTCTCTGAAACTCAGTTCCACACAATTTAACCAAATAATGCAGAAGTGAATCTTAGATAGTAATCTTATTATTTTAAGTATGTTTTGAGCCGATAGGAAATTCAACATGGCTGCCAGAGCTGCAAATGCATTCTGACTGGCTGAGATTTCTAAATTCATTTTCTCACAAACTGCTTGGCAGATTTAAGGATATGTGATATTGTATGGTCCTCTACCAATTTTGAGTTTTTTGTTTTGATCCAAAATACAAGATTGCTGCCACCATGGAACATCACTTAACATACTAACCTATGCAAAAACATAAAAACTTCTTCTTCTCAGAAACACTCCTACTGCTGATTGTAAATTCATAGAAACAGCATCTTCACATAAACTCTTTAGCATTTAATATAAAAAATTGCAAGAAAAGTCTTGTCTTAAAAAGTTTTTTTGTAAGTCAGGTGAGTGATACAGGCTCTTAAGAGCCTCTAGTGTTATAATAATATATTTTACGTTATTATACAAATACAGCCTTTCTCTTAGTCTATGCAAGTTTATATCCACTGAGAGATGTATATTGACCGAGGATGTAGTCTGAGGTCGATATATATAACTTGTATTGACAAAGAGAAAAGCTGCATTTTTCATATTATTACTGGATAATTTTGCTGTATTTGTCAAATAAAAATAAAAAAATATTAAGTCTATCTCATTCTTATTTATGGATGCAAACCTTTTGTGTTCAACCAACACTGTCCATTTTTTGTTGTTGTCTTCCTGCAGATGATTGATAACCGGATGTAAATTATTATTGGGAAACGTTATACAATTTTTGGAATTTTGTGTTCTACTTTTAAGTGTGCCATCAGCAAAGGTCAATCTACATTAAATCAGTCAATCCACCAAAATACAAAATATCACGTGGTAGACTTTGGACAAATTAAAATACAGCAAAATTATCAATTAATAATATTACTTTTTATAAGCATTTGAAATTGTTACCACAAACCACTGACATACTTTATTTGGGTTTGGAAAAATGCTATGGTTAACTTTGTTATAGAAAATAACTGATCAATTATCGTGAAAGGTCATGCTGTAAAGGTCATGCTGTAAATACTACCCCCCCCCCCAAGATGCCTGTGGTCTGTCTTTGCTTAATGTGCTTTATATCCTATATTTTCTGTCTGACTAGCTCTGAACCTAAATCTTCTGATTCTGGTGAAGGTTCTACTAACCATAATGCATTGCAACTTCCTGAAGAGTCATGTGACAAGGTTGAAACTCCCTCTGAAGTTGAGGCTACAACTGAAACTGTAAATAGTGGGTAAGAACCCGGCAACAACAAATGATTGGCAGGTTTTTGTTGTTTTGAGGGAAACTAACTGCTTTCTTTTTTTAGCTTCTGCTAATTTTTGGCTCCATATTTCAGTATTATTTTATGAATAGCTGCAAATAATTTTGACACATATACACTAACATCATGAGTATCATATGTTATTTGTTATTCAAGAAGGGTGAAAATGTTGATTCAAATGGGTATAAAAAACACCAGTGGGAAAAAAACCAGAACAGATTACAATAATCTATTTCGAATCTAATATGTCTAAGCATATGTTTTAAAATTTAGAAGTGACTCTAAGACGACGCTTTCAAATGCCATATTGGTCTTTAAATGAATAATATCCCAAAACTGCATGTAAAGCAACAAAAAAACTTGACATAAAAATATATGTTTGTCACTTGATTAAACAAACATTCCTCATAAGAATAAAAAGTAATAAAATCTTGAGAAGACTGTGTTAAGTTCCAGTTTTAAATTTTTCATCAGAACTTGTAATGATGTTGGAATTCTGTTCCCAAAGTGAATGATAGATGCCATATTAGAATTCATTGAAACAAGTCTTTAGGGACACAAATATATTCTGATTATACCACGGGTTGGCCATTTATTATATGTGTCATAAATGGCTATCTAATGGTAAATAGTATATAATTGTGCTTCAAGAATTATTCCTTAAACCACCTAAAGCTCTCACCTGTTGGTAGAAGTTTCAGATGTTATAACAAATAGATGTCTTGTTGCGTGCAGAATGTTGACCAATCAGATTCCATTGTATATACAAATTGCATTGTCATCCCTTAACTGTGGCCATACACAACTAACTTTTAAACTGTATATCATGTCATTTGGTATCATGGTATTAGTTAATTTGTTGCTCATTTATGAGGTCATCAGAATATTAACATGAAAATTCTAAGATATGGTAGCTCTTAGAACTAGGCATGAGATTTATTGAAAATAAAAACCAGAATGTTTTATGGAATTTTACTGGAGGTTTTTATGGTACCGGTATTTTAACACTTTTAAGCAATTTTTCAACAAAACAGAATAAAAATATGATAATTCTCAGCCAGTTGCATTGTTGCTATGCTTAGCAAATCAATAATGTGACTTGCCATGGGCTACCAAAGATTCAAGTTATTCTGTATTTAATTCTGCCTGAGTTTTAAGAATACCTCCACTTACATGTAATATAACTAAAATAGGTTTAAGGTTTGGTGGTTTAACATTTAATGAGGGTAGGGCCATTACATGTAATATAATAATATAACTAAAAATAGGTTGACGTTTTTGGTGGTTTAACATTTAATGAGGGTAGGGCCATTACATGTAATATAATAATATAACTAAAAATAGGTTGATGTTTATGGTGGTTTAAAATTTAATGAGGGTAGGGCCATTACATGTAATATAATAATAAAACTAAAAATAGGTTGATGTTTTTGGTGGTTTAACATTTAATGAGGGTAGGGCCATTACATGTAATATAATAATATAACTAAAAATAGGTTGACGTTTTTGGTGGTTTAACATTTAATGAGGGTAGGGCCATTACATGTAATATAATAATATAACTAAAAATAGGTTGATGTTTATGGTGGTTTAAAATTTAATGAGGGTAGGGCCATTACATGTAATATAATAATATAACTAAAAATAGGTTGATGTTTTTGGTGGTTTAACATTTAATGAGGGTAGGGCCATTACATGTATTATAATAATATAACTAAAAATAGGATTAAGGTTTGGTGGTTTAACATTTAATGAGGGTAGGGCCATTACATAAGGGTTGGTATTTTTATTGTTCTTTTGTGTTTGTTTATTGACATTTTTTGTATTTAATGATAGTAATAACTGTGATAGAAAATAAAAGGAATATTGTTTGCACTTAAAAATTAAGAAATGTTAAGTTTTTAATTATTGAAAAAGAAAATTCTAATTACAAAACACTTTTAATGTTTCTTGATAGGGTTAGATATGTTACTGAAAAGAGTTTCTCTTTGATCTGTTATAAATAATAATAAAAATGTCAACATATAGAATATAGTTTTGACTTAAGAAACAATAAGTATATACTATTTGAGTTTTTCTGGACAAGATTTAAAATATCTCTTATTATCCATCGAGTTTGCAGAGAAGAAAGATGATAATTGAAGAATATTTTGAATAAGTTTTAAAAAAAGCTAATATTATTGTTACCTCTAATTGAATAAAATGAGCATCTGAATAAAAACAATCTGTTTCCCCAAAATGTTTGAAAGGAAATTGTTAAATCAGTAAATTGTCAGTGTGAATGAAATATAGGACACACATGGAAAATGGCAATAATTTATAGATTGTTCAGAGCCGTGAGATATTGATTATTATTGTTGCATTAAAAGAATTGCCTAAATTGACAAATGTGAACAAACAATGGCTTCATAACAAATGATACATGCTAAAATCTTCTAAATATTGAACTGGTACCATAAATCTGGTACTAAACGCAAGTGTGATTAGTGAACCAGTCATGTATTGGTTTGTCACCCTACATCAGCTGACAAAAAGTGGTGCATTAAATGGAATAAAGTATTTAAATATAATTTACAGGTTTAATAATGACCACCATTTGGACGAAAACCACACGGTAGTAGCCACAGCGAGGGGAACATTTGATCATCGTGGTGGTGTTTTAGAATCGCCTGAAACTGGCGTTAGTATTATCATTCCATCTGGTGCCATTCCTGAGGGGGTTCAGCAAGAGATTTACTTTAAAGTCTGTCGAGACAATAACATTCTGCCACCATTAGACAGGGAAAAGGGTAGGTAACTCTCATGTTAATATTTCTGATCTGGTTTAATTCAATAAAATGGAACAGTTGAAAACGGCTCTGTAAATGACCTTTGACTGAGGGAGACTAAATTAGTTCTTATTTTGATATTTGGCTGTGCCCAGCTGTAGCATGGACAGTGGATTTATTGTTCAATGGAATTTAGATATTAGAGCTGCATTTAAAAAGCAGTTTCATACAGAATTGATAAATAAATTTATTTATATAATTTGTTAAATGTATTGGTTATTTTTCAGCTAATTGTGCAAAGCCCATTTCTGGACTATTTTATGGGTGTTTGTGAGTTTCCTTGAGTACCCTTCTGGGTTTCTTAATTTGCGAAAAATTTTATCTGACATGACACCCCGAAAATTTAATGTGATATTAGTGAAATGATTTCGCTCGTTTTGAGGGCTCTCTCATTACTCAACGAAACTTGGTTCCCGAGTCAGAGCAAAAGGTGTTAATAGTTTCCCCAATATGCAAATAATTAAGAGGTCGTTGTCAGTTGGTCAGTGTACTATGGACCTACCATTTATAGATACATGTCTAGAAAATACTTTTATTTCCTTTGTAATATTCCAACATTCCAGTCTATTATTTTTATACCATGCCTTAAAGGGAAATAACTTGTGCTTGATTCTACTTACCTATTTTATCAACCTAGCAGGAGTTTTTCTCATTTCAAAAGGTATTATGTAATTCCTAACGCTCCCTACCATAAAGGGAAATATCTCCTGCTTAACTTATCAACCATCTTTGTTTATAAATTCTAGTTTTTCTTAAATTTCAGGTGAAACTTTATTATCTCCCCTGGTAATGTGTGGACCTCATGGTTTAAAATTCCTACAACCTGTAGAACTACAACTTCCACACTGTGCTTCCGTCAATCCAGAGAGCTGGTCTTTCGCCCTGAAGTCTAGTGATTCACCGTCAGGTCAGTAACTGCATATTTCTTATTTGGTGGTGAATAAAAAAAGACTATCCATGTTATAATTCCTGTGGACAATAATTAATTCTCCCCTAGGCATACAGCATTATCATGGTAAAGCTAGGTCAAGGTCAGTTAGAATTGTGTATTTAGAGAGACATGCCTAACTGGCTAAAATGTTGATATTAAATTCCAGCGTAGAGATATTATGATATTGTACATCTGTATCTTTCTATTTTTATCCAAAGAAAGTGCTTACTTGTTTTTGAAGTCCACCAGTCCATGGTAGTCTACAAATTATGTGGACTAATTGGGATTTACTTCATTTTTTTCTTGGAATTCATTCATTTACAGTCTTGACCTTTGACCTATAGCATTTAATATCTTTCTTTTGCAACACAGGTCAGCCTACCCAATGGCAAAATATGAACTTGGCCGGTACAGAGGGCGTGTCTCAAGGTCGAGTGGGTAAAAGTAAAGTGTCAGTATTAGTTGATCACTTCTGATTGGTGCAAAAACTTTACTGATAGTGATTGGGAAACAGCTGATGAGAAAGATCTTATGATTTGATGGTCAATAAAGGCAGCTAGCTTTAGTGAAGAAAAAATGTATCAAGCTACCATGGAAACCTAGTCATTTAAATAATGTTTATTATTATTATAATGTTTATTGTAATGCTACAGTCTTTATAACATTGATTCTGATTGGATGACTGTGAACTTTCAACTTCATTGCATCAAAGAAGTGATTTGTCAGACATTTATGCACCCATCATAGTACTTGGGGTTATTTAAGAATCTATAAGGAATAATCCATTGCACAGTAAGTACCTGTTTATAATGGACTGCCATGACTGTCTGTTCCATACAGTAACCTGTGAATTATGGATTTCCCTATGATTGTCTTTTACACATAGGTTTAATGGTGACAGTTGTTAGCAGCTTTCAGTTTTAAAGAAATTTGATAGTTTGATTGATTTGTTCATGCTTAACGACAGAAGATGTGGTTCTAAAACTGACCTACTTACTTATACCTCGGCAACAAATATTGTTAATGCACTCCATGGTTACATGGAAATTCCCATGTTATTTATAAATATGTTAATTTCTAGTTTGTTTGTAATAACTATATTAGAAATTCTATTATTTTCATGCTAGAATTTAATGGATTATCCTGATAAATGAAATTTAGGAAAACATTTATAATTTTACAAGAGACGTCAAAATAATTTGCCTTATTTATGCATATTTTATCCTAAATATTCATGTATTTTTTGATTTACATGATAATTGTACATTAGAAATGAAATTTGTGCCAAGATATTGTTGTTCTATATTGATTTTGTCATCATGCTAGGTTGTGACGTTTTTCCTTGTTGTGAATTATAGTTAAGTTTACCGATTGGTTGTTTATTTGTGTGTTTCAAATTATATAAAATATGACAAATTGATTTGATTGGTAGATTATAATTGTACCATTAGGTACCCCTTATGTAAAAAACAAGAATAAAAACAATGATAACCCAATGTGATTGTAATTTTTAACTGCTAACTGCTTTACAGTCAGGGAGTATGTATAAAAGTCTGTTTACCAATTGAAGGTGCAGAAAAAAATGTTGTCATAATGTTGCCAAGGTTTTAGATAGTTTTATTATTGAGCAATTTTTTGCATGAAAGTTATTGTATTTTGGGTATTAAAAAATCACCAGAGGCCCATATAAAGCTTATAAGGACCTTGTGTGGCTATAGCATATAACTGAAGTCCAACATAAAGTATTATTTTTAGATCAAAGTATTCAAGAGCCTCATTATAGGAGTTCCTTCCCTTTATTCAGAATACTCAAAAAGAAAAATATAATTTGCAGCAATATTTTTCAGTTTTTATATCACAAGTTTTTGATAGAAAAAACCATTTCCAATACCAAATACATTTGTATGCAAATATTTCAACTCAGTCATGACTAAAATTAACATATTTTGCCATCAGTTGCTGGGTGAATATTACATGTTTTCTGGCTGATAAATCCTGATAGCGACTTATATCATAGTCATTAATTTCTACTATCCACCTTACCATTGGATAATATGTATACTATCTACCGTATCATTGGATAATGATGTATGCTATCTACCTTCCCAAGGGATAGTGACATACTTCTATCAGCTCACCACTGGCCAAAATCTTAATCGACCCACCATTTTTGTTAATATTATTGTGCCAAAGACTTCTATAGACTGCTGTTAATAACTGCATTTAAATTTTATATAGAACACATGTACAGTGTATATAATATAACATATTTTTTTATCTTACATGTATTTTAATGGAGAATAATGTGTATTTAATCAAATATAATAATTTTCTAACTGTATCTGTCAGTCAAGTTCATTACAGAATTTTTGTTGTTTTACTTGTCATTGTGGCAGTAGTGGTATACATTTAACCTGCTAATACTTATACTACGTTGGTATCCAAAATCTTCAATGGATCATTGCATACAATTATTAACTCACTTGAACAGAAGGTCCATGTGAGCTGTTCTCGTTCTCATCACTTGGTGTCCTTTGTAAAAAATCTTCTCTGCAACCATTTGGCCAATTGTTTCAAACTTGGCCACAATCAGCCTTAGGGTACCTAGTTTTTAAACTTTTATTCTTTGTGTTTGATCAATGGACAAAGATGACCGCTGTTGCTTTGGTCAATATTTCTAAAATTATAATAGCATATTTAAAAAGGTTACCTCAAATTGAACAGCACATTAAGCAATTCATTTAGTCCGAAGTTGTGTAACTTCCTGCAGGAGTTGTTGCCCTTAAATTGTGATTTACAAAATAACTTGAAAACTATAAGAGCTAGATTGACATTGTAAATGCTTAAATGATCAGCAAGCAATGCCTACAAAACACTTTGTTGGTCTAAAATTGTTGAACCATTCCTAATCGGAGTTATTCCCCTTTAATGATGATTTTTTATAAAATTTTTTGTTTTTGTCCTGTATACTAAAAAAACTGGAACAGCTATAGTTAAACTGTAAATTGCAAAACTATCAGCAATACAAGTTTTTCTTAATTGGTCTGAAATTGTCAGATTACTTCTTATAGGAGTTATTGCCCTTTAAAGATGATTTTAAACAAAATTACCAATTTTTGCCTTAGAAATTGACTGTTATACCTAGAGTTAAACTGTAAAAACCAAAAAAAAAAAAAGACATGTCCTACACATCATTATATTGTTTGTTGACTCCTTATAGGAGTTATTGCTCTTTAATAACAATTGTTCGGTGAAATTTGTAGTTTTAGCAATGTTATTTTCATGCCATAACATCTAGAGTGAAAATTGTACAAATGATCAACAAGGTAAGGCCTACAAATATTGCTTTTTTAAAATTGTCTGATGACTATGAAAATTCTTGCCCTTTAGTGACAGATTCGAGCAAAACTGTAAACTACTAAATTAACTGAAAGGACAACCCCTACAAATCATTTAAGTCTTCAGACATTGTCTGATGATACTTTATAGGAGTCATTATTCTTAATCAAAATTTTTGAAGAAATGTTAGTTTTGTCCAGTAACTTAAAAGCTATAATAACTAGACTGAAACTGTAAATTGCAAAGATTTAAATAAAGATAGCTCGAAGTCATTTGTTTTCCAGGTTAGCAATTACTGGCTCCTGGGAGCCTCTGGTTTAATTTAATCATATCTATTGTGTTACTTTACTTCCCATTGCTTCTACTGTAAGTCACTTAGTAGATTTTAAATACAGTTCTATTGCTTGCTTTTTATTAAAGGAGATAAAGGATTGATGTGAATACAAATGTATTTGAAGAAATTCATACAAAAACTTAATATTTCAATGAAACACTTTTACATTTTCAATGTACACATTCAATAGCATAATGTTTTGGCAGCAATTTGTCTGAAGATATTCCTGTGTTAAAAAAGGGTCATCGTTTTGAGACCTGGGTAGAATTTTGTTGTTGAAGCTTTATTAAGCAATAAAGTGCTATATTTGGGCCACATTCTGATTTAATGTCATGTATATATTAACATTACCATTGTGCTGTTGTATTGAGTGGTTCCTAGGTGGAGCCACATATTTTTCTAATGTTTATTTTATTTTTTTGTCTTTTTTGCTTTTTAGAGTATTTGTTTCTGAATCTATTTGGACAGCAAAACTTCATGTAGCTGATGCCAAGTGTTTGCCTTATTAAGGGATTTGTGTTTATTGTTCCAAGCAGAATAATGTATTGCACAAGTTTTTAAATGGAATTTATATTTATCAGGGAACAATATAACAATACATGTGCGGTTAGTCTTTATTATATGGTGGAACTATCAAAAGTATCATAATGTTTATTATCACCATTTTGCAGTACTTTTCTTTGATCTTTATATGCGGTATTATGCGATCTAACGGTACTAGTGTGAGATGGGCCAATCTCACCTCGTTGTCAAGATGTCATTAAGTAAACACCTTGACGTCATAATGTTCTTAAAACAATGATAAACAGATTACTTACATTTTTTTAACTCTATGCATTTTTTCGTCATCTCATCTCAGGACTGTGGTCCTTTGATAGGACATGGACGAAAAAATGCATCTCGTAAATAATCATAATTATCAATAATAACCACTTTTTTTTTCATGTGAAATGCTGTGCAATTAGGACATAAAATGCATGTAAATGTAAAAATTAATTTAGATTTATATGACTAACACTGTATCAACTTCTACATTAAATATCTGTATGGAATTGTGCAAATAAAACTCTTCACAGCACATTAGCTGCCAGTACAGTTAAACCCCAGTATGAGAGGTGTAAATCACAAAGTATCCCAAGAACTTCATTAATGAATATTATTTAGTGTTGCAAAAAAATAAAAATTATTCTTATTGTTAAAAAATATGTATTTTGTCAAAAACCAATAATCCCTGGGGATATTGTGAGATTTTGTTATTCTTCGTAAATGGCCGATTTCTGGTACAGATGACCCAGTACAGATGAGCTCACACGCTCTCATCTGTAATTGCTGCGTCATCCAATCAAAACGCCAGAAACAAAAACGTTGTTATGGAAGCATAACAACATTCTTCTATGACGTTCTTGTTTCCGGCATTCTGATTGGATGTCAGAGACAATGGAGTATAAAACAATGGAGAGTCTATAGGATATATCAATGTGAAAGTTGTTGGTTTACGGAAGAAATAGGTACTTTCATGCGTTTTTGGGAAAGCCCGTGTGAACTTTCACTCGTGATAGAAATTTTTATGTCTTTCCGCTGCGCTCCACTCGCGAAAAGACATAAAATTTCTATCACTCGTGAAAGATCAACCGGTCTTTCCTAAAAACGTATGAAAGAACCCATGTCTTAATGTTAACTGTTATAGTTACTTCAAGTTGTAAGGCATTAATAGAATTTTAAATTTTGTTGAAATTTTTAATTACATTTATCATACAGAATTAGATGAAAGATTATCTCCCTTTTCTTGAAAAATTGTGGTTGTAAAGATATATTGTTATAAATCAATTGTTGTTATAATTATTTATGAATTTAAGCTGGAAATCTCATTTCTTTGTCACAATAAGGGAGGTAATCAATTTGATATATTATCTTTTTCTAAAACAGTTACCTCCCTTAGTATCTATGTTTCTAAAATGATCAACCGTGTTTCAAAATGAATTAACATGTACAACTGTCAGTTTGTACTCATTTCCAGAAATAAATGTAGGTGTTTCTAGCAAAATTTTAAGTGGATGGATAGGTATGGTCTAATTTTATTTCTAGAACAGTCTTGCCTATGTAAATTACATTCTGAAACAATTTGTATTAAATAAATGTTTAATATTTACAAAGAAATGTTTTTATTCACTGATATTGTTTGACAGGTGACATTTTTCTTTGAAGCACATTGGTTGTTTTTAATTAATCCTGTTTTACCTGTTGTGTTTTGTTAGTTCTCGTTAACATATGTCTATCACGGTTGTGCAGAAACATTTTATATATACATATATGTTTATAATTTCCTAATATTTTACCTTGATATTATACATACATTACATGGTCACTATATATATTTGTCACATGGTCAGTATACATATGTCACATGATCATTATGTCACATGATCATATGTAAATATTTTGTACCTATATTCATGCAGAGTTCGCTATATCAAAGACGAAATGTCCTTTATTTTTATGTTTTTGTAGCAGCTACACATTATAAACTATGCATGTTTAAAAGTTTTCAGAACAAATTCAAGACTTGTTCACCTACGAAAGTTTTAGTTTTTCTCCTAAACTACTTTTGAAACATAAAAGTCCTAAAATTTTGATTGTATAAAACTAGGACTTTAAACTCAACATAGGTTAGATTTTTTTTTCTGAAATCGGGGCTGAAAACTGATTTATAAGTAATAAAAATTGTTTTAAAAAAAGGTTTCGTATATTTTTGTTTTTCAATTAGTTATCACCTTTGACCTATGACCAGAGGGAAAGTCATAAAAAATTATTATGAATCAAAACTACACATGTACTAATTACACTTTTCATTTGTAAATTAGAAAAAATTTGAGAATTTGGTTTTCATTGTCCTTAAATTTTTAAAAAACTTTACTCGTATATTCAAGTGCAGACAAAAATAAGATTTGAAAATTTGATAGTTTCTAGTTTTTATGAAACTTCATGTTTTTCTTTATTTTTTTTTTTTTGTTGTTCTCTGTTCTCTTCATTGTTTCTGGTTGTGATCTATTCCACCCTAACTTGTTACGTTCATTTCTGGATATCTCCAATAACTGGTTTAGGCAAAGTCAGCTGACAGGTCCCATTTTTCAATTATGTAGTGTTGCTGGGAAACCGGGAGATTATGTTTGCTTTATTTTTAAATGTTTTTAAAATGTATAGAGAAACATAATAAGTCTAGGAAAACATTATTATGCAAAAGAGATAAAAAGAAAACATATTTGTCATAATGTATCAGTCTACTATCATCCCACCACCCCAAAATGTCTTAATAATTCCATCAAGATGGTTAATAAAACATGTACTGATCATTTGTCTTGTTATTTGTATTGTAGTTCTAGAAGGCCATTTCAAGTTACTTTGTAGATTTTCTTTACTGCACACTCCTTGTCAATAGGTCCAACCCTACCTATTCCCGGATTTGACACACTCCTTGTCAATAGGTCCAACCCTACCTATCGCTGGATTTGACCCACTCCTTGTCAATAGGTCCAACCCTTCCTATCCCTGGATTTGACCCACTCCTTGTCAATAAGTCCAACCTTTCCTATCCCTGGATTTAACCCACTCCTTGTCAATAGGTCCAACCCTTCCTATCCCTGGATTTGACCCACTCCTTGTCAATAGGTCCAACCCTACCTATCCCTGGATTTAACCCACTCCTTGTCAATAGGTCCAACCCTACCTATCCCTGGATTTGACCCACTCTTTGTCAATAGGTCCAACCCTTCCTATCCCTGGATTTAACCCATTCATTGTCAATAGGTCCAACCCTCCTATCCCTGGATTTGACCCACTCCTTGTCAGTAGGTCTAACCCTACCTATCCCTGGATTTGACCCACTCCTTGTCAATAGGTCCAACCCTACCTATCCCTGGATTTGACCCACTCCTTGTCAATAGGTCCAACCCTACCTATCCCTGGATTTGACCCACTCCTTGTCAATAGGTCCAACCCTACCTATCCCTGGATTTGACCCACTCCTTGTCAATAGGTCCAACCCTTCCTATCCCTGGATTTGACCCACTCCTTGTCAATAGGTCCAACCCTTCCTATGCCTGGATTTAACCCAATCCTTGTCAATAGGTCCAACCCTTCCTATCCCTGGATTTGACCCACTCCTTGTCAATAGGTCCAACCCTACCTATCCCTGGATTTGACCCACTCCTTGTCAATAGGTCCAACCCTTCCTATCCCTGGATTTGACCCACTCCTTGTCAATAGGTCCAACCCAACCTAACCCTGGATTTGACCCACTCCTTGTCAATAGGTCCAACCCTACCTATCCCTGGATTTGACCTACTCCTTGTCAATAGGTCCAATTCTACCTATCCCTGGATTTGACCCACTCCTTGTCAATAGGTCCAACCCTACCTATCCCTGGATTTGACCCACTCCTTGTCAATAGGTCCAACCGTTCCTATCCCTGGATTTGACCCACTCCTTGTCAATAGGTCCAATCCTACCTATCCCTGGATTTGACCCACTCCTTGTCAATAGGCCCAACCCTACCAATCCCTGGATTTGACCCACTCCTTGTCAATAGGTCCAACCCTTCCTATCCCTGGATTTGACCCACTCCTTGTCAATAGGTCCAATCCTACCTATCCCTGGATTTGACCCACTCCTTGTCAATAGGTCCAACCCTACCTATCCATGGATTTGACCCACTCCTTGTCAATAGGTCCAACCCTACCTATCCCTGGATGTGACACACTCCTTGTCAATAAGTCCAACCCTTCCTATCCCTGGATTTGACCCACTCATGGCCAATAGGTCCAACCCTACCTATCCCTGGATTTGACCCACTCCTTGTCAATAGTTCCAATCCTACCTATCCCTGGATTTGACCCACTCCTTGTCAATAGGTCCAACCCTACCTATCCCTGGATTTGACCCACTCCTTGTCAATAGGTCCAACCCTACCTATCCCTGGATTTGACCCATTCCTTGTCAATAGGTCCAACCCTACCTATCCCTGGATTTGACCCACTTCTTGTCAATAAGTCTAACCCGACCTATCCATGGATTTGACCCACTCCTTGTCAATAGGTCCAACCGTTCCTATCCCTGGATTTGACCCACTCCTTGTCAATAGGTCCAACCCTACCTATCCCTGGATTCGACCCACTCCTTGTCGATAGGATTTGACCATTTTGAATTTATACTTGCTGATTTCTGGAAAAGATCATCCATCCATGTCACGTTTTAAACCTACACCTACACTTCCAGTTATTATTTTTTTAATAATGTTTCACGCAACTTTCAGAAATGTTTCAGCTTTATCCTTTTTCATATCCAGCTTGTACTGGGGGGGGGGGGTGAGAAGCTGGAGCATCTGTAGAATAACCCCCGAACCTCGGTATGTTATATTTTAGTTTTGTAGCAAAATTGTTTATGTAAACCGAGATATTTCGGTAATTTTATCTTGGTTCAGTGCAAAAATAGCAGGAATCTGTGTTGCTTGGGTTTTAACAATGGTTGCGAGTTCATTTGTGCTCGCAGTTAAAAACATAGCGATTTCTTCGTTGATGCGTTTGTTACTTTACATGTGGTTTAACACAAATTTCAGCTAATCATGGTGTCCCGTTTTTATCGTGGGAGGAATCCTGAGAAATAGATCAAAACTCCTGCTGTGTCAGTTGCACAGAAACACCTTTAAAATGATTATGCCAAGGCTTTTCTAAGCTTTATGGAAACAACACTTTTTATACCCTGCCACACAAATTTTGCAAGAAGCCTTGCCTGGCTTAAACTAGCAACCTCAGTGTTGACATGCAATCACTCAGTAGTACCTTAATCACACTGCCACTGTGCCCTCCCCCCCCCTACATCTGCACGATTCCATGCTTAAAATCATAACATCAGTGTTGACAAGAGTAGATGATAAACTACCTTAACTACAAAGCAACCAAAGCTGGACCCAGAGAGAAGACCAGTGGGTGGTGGATAGGGGCTGGTAGCATGGCCGCAGACCATAGTGGGTGGCATGTTTGGAGAGTGCCACGCTTCTTGTATGATAATTGCCCCTTTTCAAAAAAGGATAGCCTCTCTTGTAGCCAATACAAAAGGCTAAATTCTCTCCCCTTATCCAGTACTACATACTTTTTCAGTGGCAGTCAGAATTGTTTTCCCTACGTCCCATCCCACTCTTTTTTTCTATGAATAATTATTCGTTAACTTGTTCTCGTCTGAAAATAGCTTAAATACTGCTCGCTACAGATAGAGCAAACATCCTATCAACCAATCATTAGTAGTTGACGACGTACCCTAACTACCAAGTTAAGCCGCCATAACCATACCTTAAATCGCACCTTCACTGTTGCCTCATTGGTCATAATAGCAGATGACGATGCCATCAGTAGTAGATGACTAACTACCATAACTACTCAGCTACCGAGGCTCACATGACAAGACATATGTCACCAGTAGTAGATGGCTAACTACCATAACTACTCAGCTACCGAGGCTCACATGACAAGACATATGTCACCAGTAGTAGATGACTAACTACCATAACTACTCAGCTACCGAGGCTCACATAACAAGACATATGTCACCAGAAGTAGATGACTAACAACCATAACTACTCAGCTACCGAGGCTCACATGACAAGACATATGTCACCAGTAGTAGATGACTAACTACCATAACTACTCAGCTACCGAGGCTCACATGACAAGACATATGTCACCAGTAGTAGATGACTACCATAACTACTCAGCTACCGAGGCTCACATGACAAGACATATGTCACCAGAAGTAGATGACTAAC
Source organism: Limnoperna fortunei (assembly GCA_944474755.1). Taxonomy (NCBI): domain Eukaryota; kingdom Metazoa; phylum Mollusca; class Bivalvia; order Mytilida; family Modiolidae; genus Limnoperna; species Limnoperna fortunei. The sequence goes on from OX104123.1 coordinate 33,938,287, forward strand.
TACCATAACTACTCAGCTACCGAGGCTCACATGACAAGACATATGTCACCAGTAGTAGATGACTACCATAACTACTCAGCTACCGAGGCTCACATGACAAGAGATATGTCACCAGTAGTAGATGACTAACTGCCATAACTACTCAGCTACCGAGGCTCACATAACAAGACATATGTCACCAGAAGTAGATGACTAACTACCATAACTACTCAGCTACCGAGGCTCACACGACAAGACATGTCACCAGTAGTAGATGACTAACTACCATAACTACTCAGCTACCGAGGCTCACATGACAAGACATATGTCACCAGTAGTAGATGACTAACTACCATAACTACTCAGCTACCGAGGCTCACATGACAAGACATATGTCACCAGTAGTAGATGACTAACTACCATAACTACTCAGCTACCGAGGCTCACATGACAAGACATATGTCACCAGTAGTAGATGACTAACTACCATAACTACTCAGCTACCGAGGCTCACATGACAAGAGATATGTCACCAGTACTAGATGACTAACTACCATAACTACTCAGCTACCGAGGCTCACATGACAAGACATATGTCACCAGTAGTAGATGACTAACTACCATAACTACTCAGCTACCGAGGCTCACATGACAAGAGATATGTCACCAGTAGTAGATGACTAACTACCATAACTACGCAGCTACCGAGGCTCACATGACAAGACATATGTCACAAGTAGTAGATGACTACTAAACTACTCAGCTAGCGAGGCTCACATGACAAGACATATGTCACCAGTAGTAGATGACTACCATAACTACTCACCTACCGATGCTCACATGACAAGACATATGTCACCAGTAGTAGATGACTAACTACCCTAACTACTCAGCTACCGAGGCTCACATGACAAGGGATATGTCATCAGTAGTAGATGACTACCATAACTACTCAGCTACCGAGGCTCACATGACAAGAGATATGTCACCAGTAGTAGATGACTAACTACCATAACTACTCAGCTACCGAGGCTCACATGACAAGACATATGTCACCAGTAGTAGATGACTACTAAACTACTCAGCTACCGAGGCTCACATGACATGACATATGTCACCAGTAGTAGATGACTACCATAACTACTCACCTACCGATGCTCACATGACAAGACATATGTCACCAGTAGTAGATGACTAACTACCATAACTACTCAGCTACCGAGGCTCACATGACAAGACATATGTCACCAGTAGTAGATGACTAACTACCATAACTACTCAGCTACCGAGGCTCAAATGACAAGACATATGTCACCAGTAGTAGATGACTAACTACCATAATTACTCAGCTACCGAGGCTCACATGACAAGACATATGTCACCAGTAGTAGATGACTAACTACCATAATTACTCAGCTACCGAAGCTCACATGACAAGACATATGTCACAGTAGTGAATGACTACCATAACTACTCAGCTACCGAGGCTCACATGACAAGGCATATGTCACCAGTAGTAGATGACTACCATAACTACTCAGCTACCGAGGCTCACATGACAAGACATATGTCACCAGTAGTAGATGACTAACTACCATAACTACTCAGCTACCGAGGCTCACATGACAAGACATATGTCACCAGTAGTAGATGACTAACTACCATAACTACTCAGCTACCGAGGCTCACATGACAAGACATATGTCACCAGTAGTAGATGACTAACTACCATAACTACTCACCTACCGATGCTCACATGACAAGACATATGTCACCAGTAGTAGATGACTAACTACCATAACTACTCAGCTACCGAGGCTCACATGACAAGACATATGTCACCAGTAGTAGATGACTAACTACCATAACTACTCAGCTACCGAGGCTCACATGACAAGACATATGTCACCAGTAGTAGATGACTACCATAACCACTCAGCTACCGAGGCTCACATGACAAGACAAATGTCACCAGTAGTAGATGACTAACTACCATAACTACTCAGCTACCGAGGCTCACATGACAAGACATATGTCACCAGTAGTAGATGACTAACTACCATAACTACTAAGCTACCGAGGCTCACGTGACAAGGCATATGTCATCAGTAGTAGATGACTTACTACCATAACTACTCAGCTACCGAGGCTCACATGACAAGACATATGTCACCAGTAGTAGATGACTAACTACCATAATTACTCAGCTACCGAGGCTCACGTGACAAGACATATGTCACCAGTAGTAGATGACTAACTACCATAACTACTCAGCTACCGAGGCTCACATGACAAGGGATATGTCATCAGTAGTAGATGACTACCATAACTACTCAGCTACCGAGGCTCACATGACAAGACATATGTCACCAGTAGTAGATGACTAACTACCATAACTACTCAGCTACCGAGGCTCACATGACAAGACATATGTCACCAGTAGTAGATGACTACCATAACCACTCAGCTACCGAGGCTCACATGACAAGGGATATGTCATCAGTAGTAGATGACTACCATAACTACTCAGCTACCGAGGCTCACATGACAAGACATATGTCACCAGTAGTAGATGACTAACTACCATAACTACTCAGCTACCGAGGCTCACATGACAAGACAAATGTCACCAGTAGTAGATGACTAACTACCATAACTACTCAGCTACCGAGGCTCACATGACAAGACATATGTCACCAGTAGTAGATGACTAACTACCATAACTACTAAGCTACCGAGGCTCACGTGACAAGGCATATGTCATCAGTAGTAGATGACTTACTACCATAACTACTCAGCTACCGAGGCTCACATGACAAGACATATGTCACCAGTAGTAGATGACTAACTACCATAATTACTCAGCTACCGAGGCTCACGTGACAAGACATATGTCACCAGTAGTAGATGACTAACTACCGTAACTACTCAGCTACCGAGGCTCACATGACAAGGGATATGTCATCAGTAGTAGATGACTACCATAACTACTCAGCTACCGAGGCTCACATGACAAGAGATATGTCACCAGTAGTAGATGACTAACTACCATAACTACTCAGCTACCGAGGCTCACATGACAAGACATATGTCACCAGTAGTAGATGACTACTAAACTACTCAGCTACCGAGGCTCACATGACATGACATATGTCACCAGTAGTAGATGACTACCATAACTACTCACCTACCGATGCTCACATGACAAGACATATGTCACCAGTAGTAGATGACTAACTACCATAACTACTCAGCTACCGAGGCTCACATGACAAGACATATGTCACCAGTAGTAGATGACTAACTACCATAACTACTCAGCTACCGAGGCTCACATGACAAGACATATGTCACCAGTAGTAGATGACTAACTACCATAACTACTCAGCTACCGAGGCTCACATGACAAGACATATGTCACCAGTAGTAGATGACTAACTACCATAATTACTCAGCTACCGAGGCTCACATGACAAGACATATGTCACCAGTAGTAGATGACTAACTACCATAATTACTCAGCTACCGAAGCTCACATGACAAGACATATGTCACAGTAGTGAATGACTACCATAACTCCTCAGCTACCGAGGCTCACATGACAAGGCATATGTCACCAGTAGTAGATGACTACCATAACTACTCAGCTACCGAGGCTCACATGACAAGACATATGTCACCAGTAGTAGATGACTAACTACCATAACTACTCAGCTACCGAGGCTCACATGACAAGACATATGTCACCAGTAGTAGATGACTACCATAACCACTCAGCTACCGAGGCTCACATGACAAGACAAATGTCACCAGTAGTAGATGACTAAATACCATAACTACTCAGCTACCGAGGCTCACATGACAAGACATATGTCACCAGTAGTAGATGACTAACTACCATAACTACTAAGCTACCGAGGCTCACGTGACAAGGCATATGTCATCAGTAGTAGATGACTTACTACCATAACTACTCAGCTACCGAGGCTCACATGACAAGACATATGTCACCAGTAGTAGATGACTACCATAATTACTCAGCTACCGAGGCTCACATGACAAGACATATGTCACCAGTAGTAGATGACTAACTACCATAACTACTCAGCTACCGAGGCTCACGTGACAAGACATATGTCATCAGTAGTAGATGACCAGCATAACTACTCAGCTACCGAGGCTCACATGACAAGGCATATGTCATCAGTAGTAGATGACTAACTACCATAACTACTCAGCTACCGAGGCTCACATGACAAGACATATGTCACCAGTAGTAGATGACTAACTACCATAATTACTCAGCTACCGAGGCTCACGTGACAAGATATATGTCATCAGTAGTAGATGACTACCATAACTACTCAGCTACCGAGGCTCACGTGACAAGACATATGTCATCAGTAGTAGATGACTACCATAACTACCCAGCTACCGAGGCTCACGTGATAAGACACATGTCATCAGTAGTAGATGACTACCATAACTACTCAGCTACCGAGGCTCACATGACAAGACATATGTCACCAGTAGTAGATGACTAACTACCATAACAACTCAGCTACCGAGGCTCACATGACAAGACATATGTCATCAGTAGTAGATGACTAACTACCATAACTACTCAGCTACCGAGGCTCACATGACAAGACATATGTCATCAGTAGTAGATGACTACCATAACTACTCAGCTACCGAGGCTCACATGACAAGACATATGTCATCAGTAGTAGATGACTAACTACCATAACTACTCAGCTACCGAGGCTCACATGACAAGACATATGTCATCAGTAGTAGATGACTACCATAACTACTCAGCTACCGAGGCTCACATGACAAGACATATGTCACCAGTAGTAGATGACTAACTACCATAACTACTCAGCTACCGAGGCTCACATGACAAGGGATATGTCATCAGTAGTAGATGACTAAGTACCATAACTACTCAGCTACTGAGGCTCACGTGACAAGACATATGTCACCAGTAGTAGATGACTACCATAACTACTCAGCTACCGAGGCTCACATGACAAGAGATATGTCACCAGTAGTAGATGACAAACTACCATAACTACTCAGCTACCGAGGCTCACATGACAAGACATATGTCACAAGTAGTAGATGACTACTAAACTACTCAGCTACCGAGGCTCACATGACAAGACATATGTCACCAGTAGTAGATGACTACCATAACTACTCACCTACCGATGCTCACATGACAAGACATATGTCACCAGTAGTAGATGACTAACTACCCTAACTACTCAGCTACCGAGGCTCACATGACAGGGGATATGTCATCAGTAGTAGATGACTACCATAACTTCTAAGCTACCGAGGCTCACATGACAAGAGATATGTCACCAGTAGTAGATGACTAACTACCCTAACTACTCAGCTACCGAGGCTCACATGACAAGACATATGTCACCAGTAGTAGATGACTAACTACCATAACTACTCAGCTACCGAGGCTCACATGACAAGACATATGTCATCAGTAGTAGATGACTAACTACCATAACTACTCACCTACCGATGCTCACATGACAAGAGATATGTCACCAGTAGTAGATGACTAACTACCCTAACTACTCAGCTATCGAGGCTCACATGACAAGGGATATGTCATCAGTAGTAGATGACTACCATAACTACTCAGCTACCGAGGCTCACATGACAAGAGATATGTCACCAGTAGTAGATGACTAACTACCATAACTACTCACCTACCGAGGCTCACATGACAAGGGATATGTCATCAGTAGTAGATGACTACCATAACTACTCACCTACCGAGGCTCACATGACAAGGGATATGTCACCAGTAGTAGATGACTAACTACCATAACTACTCACCTACCAATGCTCACATGACAAGACATATGTCACCAGTAGTAGATGACTACTAAACTACTCAGCTACCGAGGCTCACATGACAAGACATATGTCACCAGTAGTAGATGACTACCATAACTACTCACCTACCAATGCTCACATGACAAGAGATATGTCATCAGTAGTAGATGACTACCATAACTACTCACCTACCGATGCTCACGTGACAAGGGATATGTCATCAGTAGTAGATGACTCAGCTACCGAGGCTCACATAGAATAAATGCTTGATAACAATATTAACATTCATTTTATTCAAAATTTTGCACAATAAAAATAAATTAAAATATACATGTCAATAACAAGTTTGTTTATTGTACATTCTGTTGATAAACAAAATTAGATAAACAATCATACAATTAAATATCAGAAGAAATGCTAACAATAATCCATTAGACATCTCTCTGGATTTTAGGTGGGAATCTGGTTAGCATGACATACATGTATATGCAGCAAAAATACTCCTTTAACCTCATTAAAGCAAAGCTGGTTAAATACAGGTATTGTTATTCTAGTTAAGAGGAACCTGGTTAATATGAAGTGTACACAACAACCTTATCCTTAAATATTTAAACATAGGCAATAATCTCTTGTTAGCATGCTCACAAAGTCCAATTATCTCCCCTAAATGATAACTGAGGTCAATAAAAATCCTTCATGCACATCTACATATGATGTACTTCCTTTATGCTAAGTTTCATTAAATTTCATCAAGCAGTTAAGGAGGAGTTGCGCTTACAAAGAACGTTGACAGACAGACAGGATGATTCCTATATACCCCCCGAACGGTTTGGGGAAGGTATAAAAACAAACTGCAATTTTATTTACTGTAACCGTTATGATTAGAAGTATATGCTACATTAAAAAATTAATCGATTTCATTACATTCATCACTGATGTTGCTGATGATTAAAAAGACCATGATTGGGCTGAGTCACACTTAGTCAGTGGTACATGTACCAGCAAGCAAAACTAAACAAATTGAAAAATGCTTCTATTGTAATGCATTGCATTTAGCATAAGGAGGCAACATTTTGTGTTGAGACAGAGTATCTCATGCTTTATCAGACAATGCATTACAGCACTCCCCATCACAAAAAGATGCACCCTCCCCCTTCCCCCCTCCCATACCCAAAATGTCTGCCTCAACATATATCAATTCTCTACACAGTTCACACAGTTTCCATTAAAAATGGGAGAAAGGTGAAAGGGGGGGGGGAGGTTCTTATAAGAGAGGAACTCCTTAATTTTTCTTTTATTTTCAAAACTTATTTTTTAATTTCTAGTTTTGAATCTATGTTGTTTGTTTTTCACATTTCACAGGGTATTGCTTTATAATTCATATTTCAAGGCACTGCTATAAAATATTTACAGTTATATTTATGAGCAAGCTATGATTTGATTGGCCAGTTTCTGTATAGCATCATACTACTTGATATTATTCCAAACACTCCGCTCCATGTCCGGGAGAATTTTCCCGCCCAAAGGATCCCAGGAGGGAGCCAGTTAATGGCATTCATAAAGTCAGCTGTGGCTTGAATCAAGGCAAGGCGGCATTCTACAAGTTCTGTTCTCAGGGCTTTTGTCTCTGTGGAAACACTTTCTGGTGGCTGGCTAAAAATATACATGTATTTGACATTTATAACACATCAAATTTACTAAAATTTGAAGTACAATACAAAAAAAAGTAAATACTCATGACAAAGTTTAATCTCTTCAAATTGAAAATTTCGAACCAATGTGAAGCACCCTAAACTTTTTAAGTCCCAACCAGTAACAGGATGATCATGGTTTCAATTAAATCTTTTACAGTATGCCTGAAAGTGTTGTTTAAAGTATGTTTTTCTAATAGGACCTTATTTGAATCTAATACATAGCGTACACGTTTCACTTAGTCTGAGTATCCTCTGCCTTCCAAAAAAAAAAAATCGTTGGATGGCAGAGGACTACTTTTTCACAATGTTTAACAAGTGTAGGACAAAATCCATTCTGTGTAATTTAGCATAGGCGGACAACATTCTTCTCATTAAATTTACAAGGCAGACAAAATCCCATTGTAAAATTTTCAAGGCAGACAAATGTCCTTCCCCATGTTCGACAATAGTTGTAATTTTTAAATAAAGCTAAGATAATTTGGTTTATTAAGCTTGCATGACTTTACCATTAATTTCATATGATGGGCCTCCATGGCTGAGTAGTTAAGGTAGTTCACCTACTATTGATTACATGGTCTGTCAACACTGAGGTTGTGGGTTCGAGTCTCACTGCAGGCAGGTATGCTCGGCTCCAATCTTAAATGACAGGGATTGCCAGTTTTTCTACTGAAGGTCGGGAGTTCTCTCTGCGTACTCCTGCTTCCTCCCCAAATAAAAACTGGACGCCATGATATAGCTGAAAAATTGCTGAAAGTGGAGTTAAACAACATTTAAACAAACAAACAAACACAAGATGTCTGCACATAAATTTTGCTATCAAATTCTATATAAAAAATGTATTAAGATTCAGCTCAAGTTTTAGTACATATTTAAGATAAGCAAAATAATTTTGAAGTTTAACAGATTGCCACCATGATAGGGCATTTGTTGGAGAAAACAGACAACTTCTTAACAATAAATTAAGATGACAACGTAAGCTAGAGCTAGCGCCATCACTTTCTTAGTTCAACTGACAGAAAAATGTTTTTGTGTTAGAGACACCGTGTCATTTTATATATAAATTTATACATATGTGTTGGTTATATGCAGAGATGACAGAATATTGAATGTTAATCACCAATCAGATAAGAAAATGAAGCATTAGAACAAGTTAATCAGTCCTTCATTAGATAAGAAAATGATTGCTCCCTAAAACGTCCTGCTAACTTACCTCTCATCTGTTGTTTCTAGATATTGCTGTTTCTTCAGCTTCAGTAGTTTTTTCCTTGCTATAAATATTTTTATCAATTGTCTAAAAAGAGATAATAATGAATGTAATTCACAGAAAACTGTCAAAAAGTGTTAATAAATTTCTATTTAAACAGTGGGGGTCTCCCTGGCCAAGTGGTTAAGGTAGTTCATCTACTATTGATCACATGGTCTGTCGACACTAAGATTACAGATTCAAGTCTGGCTGCGGGCAGGATGTACTCGACTCCAATCTCAAATGACAAGGATTGCCAGTTTTCCTACTGAAGGTAGGGGGTTTTCTCCAGGTACTATGGCTTCCTCCCCCAACAAAAACTGGCTGCCAAGATATAGCTGAAAGTGGCATTAAACAACATTCAAACAAACAAAAAAATCTATTTAAATAGCATTTCATTTAAGAATTTTGCAAATTTGAAAAGTATTTTTGTTTATTAAATGGGGTTTAGCAATTTTCAGCAATTTTTCAACTTTATCATGGCATCCAGGTTTTATTGTGGTAAGAAGTTTGGCAGGAAAATTGTCAACCCCTGTCAATTGATGCTGTAGTCTTGACTTGGGGAGTTTTTTTTACGTCCTACACCGACAACTTAATGCCCTTGGTCGGACAGCATGCTGTAGTTGAGAATATAGTGCTTGGAGTAATGCTTCAACCTACATTCTATCTTAATTAGTAAAGATTGCCAATAAATTACTGTCATAATAATTGTGAAGGGTTGCTGCGAAACCGAAGCTCTTTAGGTCCTTTAGCGATTTTATTTTTGCTATGGTCCATCAAAAAGAAAATGTCAAAGAACCTAAAGAGCTACGGTTCAGCAACTAGGTGAAGCCTACCACACAGAGGAACAGTTCACAGCTAGACATGCTACCACAGCCTACCACACAAAGGAACAGTCCACAAGTAGACATGCTACCACACCCTACCACACTGAAGAACAGTCCACAGCTAGACATGCTATCACAGCCTTCCACACTGAGGAACAGTCTGCAGCTAGACATGCTACCACAGCCTTCCACACTGAGGAACAGTCTGCAGCTAGACATGCTACCACAGCCTTCCACACTGAAGAACAGTCTGCAGCTAGACATGCTAGCACAGCCTTCCACACTGAGGAACAGTCCGCAGCTAGACATGATACCACAGCCTACTACACAGAGGAACAGCCCACAGCTAGACATGCTACCACAGCCTACCACACTAAGGAACAGCTCAAAAGGTGACATTCTACCGGAGCATACCACAGTGAGGAACAGCTCACAGCTAGACATGCTACTAGTACCACAACCTACCACACAGAGTAACTGCCCACAGCTAGACATGCTACTAGTACCACAGCCTACCACACAGAGGAACAGCCCACAGCTAGACATGCTACTAGTACCACAGCCTACCACACAGAGGAACAGCCCACAGCTAGACATGCTACTAGTACCACAGCCTACCACACAGAGGAACAGCCCACAGCTAGACATGCTACTAGTACCACAACCTACCACACAGAGGAACAGCCCACAGCTAGACATGCTACCACAGCCTACCACACTAAGGAACAGCTCAAAAGGTGACATTCTACCGGAGCATACCACAGTGAGGAACAGCTCACAGCTACCACAGCTTACCACACAGAAAAACAGTCCACAGCTAGAAATGCTACCAAAGCCTACCACAATGAGTAACAGCCCAAAGCTGCTACCACAGCCTACCAAACTGAGAAACAGCTCACATTTAGACATGCTACCACAGCCTACCACTGAATAACAGCCCACAGCTAGACATGCTAACACAGCAAGCCCACAGCTAGACATTCTTACACAGCCTACTGAAGAACAGTCCAGATCTAGACATTCTACAACAGCCTACGATACTGAGAAACAGCCCACATAATCATTCTTACACAGCCAACTGAAGAACAGTCTGCAGCTAGACATCCTGCTTCAGCCTACACAGTTTAGCACACAGAAAAGTTTACAGATAGACTTGTGCCCAAAGCCTACCACACAGCTAGACATGCTACCACAGCCTACCACACAGAGGAACAGCTCCACAACTAGACATGCTACATGTACCACAGCCTACCACCCTAAAAAACAGTCCACAGTTATACATGCTGCCTAAGCCTACCATTGAAGAACAGTCCACAGATAGACATGCTACCACAGCCTACCACCCTGAAGAATAGTCCACAGCTAGACATGCTGCCTTAACCTACTTCAACATAACACATCAAAAACCGACCACAGTGAGGCAAGTCACCTATGCATTATACACTGAAGAACAGTCAACAGCTAGACGTACTATATCAGCCAAATACACTCAGAAGTGGTTAACAGTTATAAATTTTTCCTTTCTATGGCATCAATTACAAAACATAATATGCTACTTACTTTAGAATTTCAGTAAATAAGGCAATTGCCCAAGTTAGAATTCCGAGTCCCCACCATTTTTTGGAATCAGTGTTGATGACTTTTTTATCGGCCAGCCAGGCTATGTGTTCTGCTGGGTAATACAACTGGTTGGAGAGATTTCCAATTAACGTCAATATTCTAATAGCCAAACTCTTCTCCTGAAATAATAAACCAGAGTATTATAGACAGGTTGTGTTTGACATAGTCTACCCTATTCCTGTTAAATGCCTGTTGTCAGCCGTCTGTTACTCAATAACAGCAATACTAATTCCATGCCAAAATACCTCTGTGATTAAAATGTAAATTTCAAAACTGTTGTCAGCTATATCAGGGAGTCCAGTTTTTCCAGGGTACTTTAAACAACACAAACCCCTCTTAACAAAGGGACAATATCAGGTGTTCCAGAAGGGTGAGTACATCCTGCTGCACAAAGGGGGAGAGATCAGAGGTTCCAGAAGGGAGAGTACTTTCTTTTTTACTAGTCACACCTATCATCATACATTTGATCAACAAAGTATCCAATATGACATGGCCTAAAACGCTTCGCGTCCACGCCAGTGGTAAAACAAGCATATACTCCAAATCAATGTCATAAGCAATCAACATTCTTTATTGCGACATCATATTAGATTTTTTCCTATTTTAACGACATCACAATCTACTTCATGTCCTCATTTTACAAGCAAACCTGTGGTAAAATCGGTATATATTCGTCCCCGCATGAAATATTTCTTAAATTTTCTGTATGACAGATAACGATTAACAAATTTGAGGTAGTAAACATACAATTTACATCAAGACAACCTCAACTGTCAGAAATTCTTGTTTTTCAGCCTTTCTTTGAGCAACAATCCTGTCAGAACAATCCAAGTATAAAACTGCAGGGCCTGGCTCAAGACTATTTTATAAGCTGCGATAAAGAGTAGACTATGATAATGCAACAGGGTTGTACAAAACAGTTAGACGATTGCCAAAAATCATTTATTTCATTATATTGTAGATAGCCAAGTATTGTTGTTGTGGACCTGTTTTAAATAAATTATTCTGTGCTTGTACATTTGTTAAAGCCTCAAGCGTCAAGAACAATCAAAGTTTTAATTTAGTCCTACTTGGAATGTGGTTTTCTTTTACTTTTATAATCTGCCTGGTACAGCTACATGTACTATTTAGAACTAAAAAATAATTCTGATGTCTATTTACCTGTAAACATTAATGAAATATTTATTATCTCTTATTTTCATGACTTGTCCTACCTGTCACTAACTGGTACAGGTATAGCTTATTATTTATGCCCTAAATTACTTTCAACTCCAATTATAGTCAAAATACTATGACCTGTCAGGTTTTTTCTACCTATTGCTCAATCAATTCCAAAAATAGATAACAGCTGTTTAGAAAACTGCTGCAATCTGTTTTCTTTAAAGCTCTTCATCAGAAAGTGCTGGACATTTAAATTGCAGCTATTCATGCATGACTCATGTAACTTAAAACTTCTCATCTTGAAATTTGTCATAGGGTACAATGCAGATAGAACAAGTTAGAAGACTGTATGAGTCACACATGAGTAGCCGCAATTTAAATGTCCAAGCTATCACTGATGAAAAGCTTTAAAGAAAACAGAATCAAGCAGTTTTCTAAACAGTTGTTATCTGTATTAAGAATTGGTTGACCAATAAGTAGAAAATACCCAACTGGTCATTGTATTTTGACTATAACATTTTTAGGTTTTAGTTACTGATGGCGACTTACTACATGTTGTAAATTTCTAATACAGACAAAAACATGAGCTTTTGAGCTTGAGAAATAGAATTTCAAGAAACCTAGGTTCATGCACAGACAGCTAATGGAAAAATTAAAGTCACTATCTAAATTGTATGCAGATCTTAAACTCTTTCTTATGTCTTATCAGGATAAATGTGATGCAAAGTCAACAGAAATGTGACCTGATCAATGTAAATGTCCCATATAATGAACTGTTTATCACACATTATAGTCAATAGATTATGACCCAAACATACATGTATTACTTTATCATCTAAGTATCAACTTTAACAACTAAGAAGCATGTTCATATCTGAGATGAGGACCTTTGATGCAAAAAAACATTTTTGTCTCCTGTTTGACAAAAATAGTACAAACAGTATTTTGAAATATCAGGGATCACCACAGCTCAAAGTCCAATGGTGGTGCAAGTCAGACAATGATCCATTTCCTTACTCCTAAAAATTTTCGAGTGACATTTATTTATTCATAATAGTGTTATCAGTCTTTGTTTTTTTTCCCACTTGTGTTTTTGCTACCAGTCACAATATACATGTATTTTTTTATTTAAAAACTTCATTGTTTTAGGAATACAGTCAAATTTTAGTATGGAGCTCAAAATTCAAGGGTGGAGGAAACAAATTCAAGAGTGGAGGAGCACCGCCCTTGAATAGCCTGTAGTGAACCCTGAATATTTTAGCATTAGATCCCCCTCCCGAATCCCCCACCCACTTTCCCTTTATAATGGTAACTAATATAAGTATAAAAATTAACTCAGATGAATTTTTATATCGAAACTATAAATACTAGTATCATGCCAACAGATAAGTAAATTGTTCATCCAAATATATGTTGATTCATATGCCCTCTTAAGTCTAGAACTGAAACTGAAGAATATGTCAGCAGTTGATATGCAGCAGAAATATAATCCATACTTTCCTAATGTCTGCCTTATACTGGACCATACTGGTCTTGTTTTTACAGTTTGAAGTCAAATCCATCAAGGCAGTCACACATGTTACTTGGACTCAGATTTGACCGGTCCTGCATTTCCTCCTATTTGCAAGAACCACTTAAATTGACACGAGACTGGACTTTCTGCAACTATTATGGCCTAATATAAATATAAGGCAGGACTTGCTACAACCATATGGCCTAATATAAATAAGAGGCTGAACTTGCTGCAACCATAAGGCCAAATATAAATAAGAGGCTGTACTTGCTGCAACTGTTATGGCCTAATATAAATATAATAGCTGTACTTGCTGCAATCATATGGCCTAATATAAATATGAGGCTGGACTTGCCGCAACCATATGGCCTAATATAAATAAGAGGCTGTACTTGCTGCAACCTTATGGCCTAATATAAATATGAGGCTGGACTTGCTGCAACCATATGGCCTAATTTAAATAAGAGGCTGGACTTGCTGCAACCATATGGCCTGATATAAATATGAGGCTGGACTTGCTGCAACCATATGGCCTAATTTAAATAAGAGGCTGGACTTGCTGCAACCATATGGCCTGATATAAATATAAGGCAGGACTTGCTACAACCATATGGCCTAATATAAATAAGAGGCTGTACTTGCTGCAACTATTATGGCCTAATATAAATATAATAGCTGTACTTGCTGCAATCATATGGCCTAATATAAATAAGAGGCTGTACTTGCTGCAACCTTATGGCCTAATTTAAATAAGAGGCTGTACTTGCTGCGCAACCACATGGTCTAATATAAATATGAGGCTGGTTTTGATGCAACCACATGGCCTAATATAAATAAGAGTCTGGACTTGCTGCAACTTAAAGAGAAATTGTCCCAAATATGTACTGGTCACGGAGTAGTTCTTGCCGGCAAGTAATTCTCGCCACCCGATTTTTTGACAGTTTTTGTGAAAAATTAGAATTTTAAAAGGGATAATCGTAATTTGTTTTGGATTAAACATAGTGAAATCTATCAAATGAAACTTTTTTTGTCGATTTTAATGGAAAAATAACGGCACAGTCACCAAAATGGCGAGAATTGCTTCTGTCATTTTTATGGCGAGAACTACTCTCTGACCAGTACATTCATAGCAATTGGGTTTCGGACATTGAACATTTGTTGGCCTCTCTTTGAAGGCTAATGGCATATTGCTATTTTATATAATATTTTTGGTTGTGATTTAACAATTCTGTGATTGTCCCATATTTTGATCTTTTTACCCGAACTTACCTTTGACCCCAATCCATAAGACAAATTATACAGAAGCATAGGCAAGTCGTCGAATAATCGTAAAATAACACGACATGATGAGAGATCGCCACATACAGTTCTAATTTTAACGAATACATTTGCTTGTCTGTCGCCACTGATGAACATTCCAGCATATGAACACAGTCGTATAATCCTGTCCCTCCCTCTGTAAGTTTCTAAGACCTTAACAAGCTCCATCTTTGTTTTGATTTGTACCCTGAACCCTACATAAGGTTTGAAAGTGAAAGTAGATCACGTGATTTAATCAAGTGGTATAACATAACACCAAAAGATATGTTCGAGAAATTATCACGTAACCTTCTTCGATAAAAGGAGATTCTGCATGTACTCGGAATCCTGGATTAAGATTGCTTTAAACTCACAAAATGTACGAGACACAGTGATTTTACAAACAAAGTGTTCCATTAACAGCACTCGGTAGTGAATGTACTATTTTGTCAATGGGGATGTGCAGTAATAAAATATATCAGAAGGTCTGATTTAATATTCAATTGCTTTATAACGTCCGAAAATATATGAATAGGGTGGGTTTTCAAATTTCCGTCCGCAGACCAGTATCTAAAGTATCCTTAGT
The DNA here is from genome assembly GCA_944474755.1 of Limnoperna fortunei. NCBI lineage: Eukaryota > Metazoa > Mollusca > Bivalvia > Mytilida > Modiolidae > Limnoperna > Limnoperna fortunei. The sequence continues at coordinate 33,954,077 of OX104123.1, forward strand.
TACCACCACGCCCCCCACCCCGTGTATTCACATGTGCCATAAAACATCAGATTTGAAAAATGTCTACATCTTGTATATTTGAGTCATATATTTTATGTAAGGACGTGCTGAAATTGATTTCCTGTTTAAAACTGCATGTGTGCGTTAGTATTTATTTGATAACGTGGAATATTTTACGTACATGTATACCTCATGGTAATTAAATATAACATCTTTATTTTCACGGCCTTCTATTGCAGGTGTAGAACTGCCAGACCTTTGTAGTATATTTCATATTGACTGAAACTGTTCAATCTCCCCCACCCATACCCTTCTCCCTACCCACCTTTCATTAGTTTCATAAAATAGATTTGACTGTAAGTTGAAATATGAAGAACTATTTCACAAGAAGTTGATTTGAGATTAGGACGTGTATTCTGATTGGCTACCAAACGATTTTACTTTTCAATCTATTTAAGGACAAAACAAGTTAATCATGAATTCTTCTTCTTCTTCTTCCAGGTAAGGAACCGAATTCAAATTGAATGTATGAGGTTCCGCGAAAACTAACGCAATGTCGGACAACACAGAAAGTTTTCTCTTGGCTATTTACAGGATAAAATGTTCTCTATATATATACAATTAAAACTATGTACAGGATGTTACTGTCTAAATTTTAGTAGAGCATGCCTTCAGGGCAGCTCTGAATCCATCAACTGTGTCAGCTGATGTTGCTGATGTTGGCAGTTTGTTCCATTCTCTAATGGTCATTGGAAAAAATGATTGTCCGAAGGCGTCTGTTGTGGTCCTTTCTTGGAAGAATTCCACTTGACCGCTTGTAATTTAACTTTGGAATGAAACTGTGCAGCGGACAAAAATGGCAATATTCTGATGCAATTTTAGTACTCTTGTGATTGATTTAATGTGACCCTAAGGTAGTTCTACACCAATCAAAAACAGGCAAAATTCTAGTGTTGTTATTAACAGATTTATAACTTGCTCGCTATCCTTAAAAATCGTGATATCAACAAGTTTGTGACTATTGCCAGATTTAAGCACTAATAGCTGGCTAAATTTGACCTTTTGAACTCGTAAATATATATAGTTTTCGACAGCATTGTTTTACTTTCGCTAGGTCGGTACTGTATACTTGAACTAGCCTGACACAGATTTTATAATAACTTTCGCCAGGTCAGTTCTTTTTTTAGTCTGTCTTTAGACAGCTACTTCTGTTATAACGTTCACTTTCGCTAGGTTGGCGGTAATTTGTTTAAGCATGCTTGGATAATAACTTTCGCCAGGTCAGTTCTGTATTGTAGCTGGCCTTTTGACAGCTTGGATTATAAACTTTGCTAGTTCGGTATTGTATTTTAGCTAGCCTTTCCACAGCGCCGGTTATAACTTTCGCTAGGTCGGTATTGTAACAAGCCGTTTGACAGCTCCGATTATATCTTTCGCTTTTCCGGTATTGTACTGAAGCTAGCCTTTTGAAAGCTTCGTTTATAACTTTTTCTAGTTCGGTTCTCTATTGTAACCAGTCATTATAACTTACACTAGCTAGGTCCTGTATCGTAGCTAGACTTTTTACAGCTTGGATTATATCTTTCTCTAGGTCGGAACCGCTGCTAAACAGCTGTGTGAAGCTATACTTACAAATAAATCAGTCACCCCCGATATACATTTTAGTAGATTCCTTTTAATGTACTTCGTATTTCCGTCATTCATGTCAGAATTCGATCTATCCACTTCAGATAAGATTGCATGAAGTGGTACCTTGTAAAGTTACGACAAATGGTATACTGTGTCGTTGTACTTGTGTAGGCTTTAGTGTTCTGTAAGGCATGTTCTGTTTCTGTTTATTTTTTATTTAATTTAATCAAATGTGTTTGGCTTCCAACATAAGTATGCAAAAGCGATGTCTAAGTATGTACATGGCGAAAATTGTGGGAAAATCTATAAAACAGATCAGGAGTGGAAAATGTATTCATCACTAGCCCTGTGACTATCTGACTTATAGTGACAGCTAAGAAGGGACTATAGTGACAGCTAGGAAGGGACTATCTGACTTATAGTGACAGCTAGGAAGGGACTATCTGACTTATAGTGACAGCTAAGAAGGGACTATCTGACTTATAGTGACAGCTAGGAAGGGACTATCTGACTTATAGTGACAGCTAGGAAGGGACTATCTGACTTATAGTGACAGCTAGGAAGGGACTATCTGACTTATAGTGACAGCTAAGAAGGGACTATCTGACTTATAGTGACAGCTAGGAAGGGACTATCTGACTTATAGTGACAGCTAGGAAGGGACTATCTGACTTATAGTGACAGCTAAGAAGGGACTATCTGACTTATAGTGACAGCTAGGAAGGGACTATCTGACTTATAGTGACAGCTAAGAAGGGACTATCTGACTTATAGTGACAGCTAGGAAGGGACTATCTGACTTATAGTGACAGCTAGGAAGGGACTATCTGACTTATAGTGACAGCTAGGAAGGGACTATCTGACTTATAGTGACAGCTAGGAAGGGACTATCTGACTTATAGTGACAGCTAAGAAGGGACTATCTGACTTATAGTGACAGCTAGGAAGGGACTATCTGACTTATAGTGACAGCTAAGAAGGGACTATCTGACTTATAGTGACAGCTAGGAAGGGACTATCTGACTTATAGTGACAGCTAGGAAGGGACTATCTGACTTATAGTGACAGCTAAGAAGGGACTATCTGACTTATAGTGACAGCTAGGAAGGGACTATCTGACTTATAGTGACAGCTAAGAAGGGACTATCTGACTTATAGTGACAGCTAGGAAGGGACTATCTGACTTATAGTGACAGCTAGGAAGGGACTATCTGACTTATAGTGACAGCTAGGAAGGGACTATCTGACTTATAGTGACAGCTAGGAAGGGACTATCTGACTTATAGTGACAGCTAAGAAGGGACTATCTGACTTATAGTGACAGCTAGGAAGGGACTATCTGACTTATAGTGACAGCTAAGAAGGGACTATCTGACTTATAGTGACAGCTAGGAAGGGACTATCTGACTTATAGTGACAGCTAGGAAGGGACTATCTGACTTATAGTGACAGCTAAGAAGGGACTATCTGACTTATAGTGACAGCTAGGAAGGGACTATCTGACTTATAGTGACAGCTAAGAAGGGACTATCTGACTTATAGTGACAGCTAAGAAGGGACTATCTGACTTATAGTGACAGCTAGGAAGGGACTATCTGACTTATAGTGACAGCTAGGAAGGGATCGGATATGCTGCTAATGAAACATTTCAGACAGCATTTTTGACGGAAGCGGGGATCGAAATTGTCTCCAGTCTGACTTTGTTTAAATCTCCAATTATCAAATCCCAAAACGTAAAGTCTCTTTAGACCCGAGTTATATGAAAACATTTTGGATATGTATCAAACAAATTCTAAGTATGTTTGGATTGTCAGGCAGTTAGACCTTCAAAATGCTTGCCGTGTCTGCAGATACTACCAAAATGTCTGCGTTGTTACTCATTCCAAAATATTTTAATAGAATAAACTTGTAAGCAAACGTCTGTTAATTTTGACTGAATATAAAGTCTTAATTGTATGCTCACTCTGCGTCTACTCAAATACCGAAAACAATTGGTTGTTTTAATATTCCATTCAGAAAACACGGGACTACAGCCTTGGGTCGGGGACTTTGTCGTTGACCAGTCACTAACGCTTATCGTCAGGTATGAGACCACCGGAAATTTGTAGAAAATATAATATTTTTTCCACTTGTGTACGTCCGTTCTTTGTTGACAGCTCCACCAACAAAACACTAATTATAAATCTTTTACGCATGGAGAGTATTACAATAACTAGTGATACCTAATTCATAATCTCTATTTTTATTAATATAATAGTATTGGATATAAATATTGCTTCCTAATTTGAAAAGTACATAATAAAAACATAAAAGTATTTATCTTTAAATTCTCACGAAGTTTATACAATTCAGACTAACCTTAAATTAAATTATTTTTGTGGTACCATTTCATGGTGGCATATATCTGCCCCTACTTGTCACATAATTAAGTCAATATATTTTGTGAAATAAGTCGACTTGTCACTTAATTAAGTCTACTTGTAACATATTTAAGTAAACTTGTCAGATAATAAAGTTATAATATTTACAAAAACATTAACCGTATTTTGAGTTTTTGCCCTTTACATGCCATACATAAGTTGACATAACTACCTGACAAGTAGACTTGTGTATCTAACAAGTTGACTTATTTATCTGGCATGTGAACTTAATTATCTGACAAGTAGACTTATTTATCTAACAAGTCAACCTTTCAGATAATTATGTCAACATGAAGATAAATAAGTCTACTTGTCAGATAACTAAGTTCACATGTCAGATAATTATGTCAACTTATCGGATAATTAAGTCTACTTGTCCGATAAATAAGTCTACTTGTCAGATAATTATGTCAACTTGTGTGTGGCATGAAAACGGCAAAACCAAAAAAAAACGTCTTTCTTTTCTTAAAAATGTTAGCACTTTATTATGTTAAAAGTTTACCTTAATATGTGACAAGTAGACTTAATTAAGTGACAAGTAGATTTATTTCACAAATTATGTAGACTTAGTTATGTGACAAGTAGGGGCAGATATATGCCACCATACCATTTAACCCTTGACCCGAAATAATATTTGAAATAATACTATTGGTCATTGGCGAGTTAAGTAAAAATCCTTTGTGACGATTTTGGCGGCGTATGTGGTATGTTTTTTTCTTTAACATTTTTCAACAATAAAATTCTTTAAAAGTAAAATTCTTACCATTTATATATAATTGGATTATGTGTTTTTAAACCATGTACGTTTGTCAACACTACTAATTATCAATCAATGACAATCCACACAGTCGTTGTTCCAAACTGTAGTGTTGTGTTTTCATGTTAAATATCCACATTAAAGAACGACAAAATATGAATCACAAGCAAGAGGCTTCTAATAAAACGCATCTGAAAATTAGCAGAAACTCTTCAATCAGGACGAGACGAACTCGCACATAAATGGAAAACTGTGTTTTTAGGAAATGTAAGCATCTCTCGATCCTTTAATGCAATGTCCGAGTGTGAAATCTGATACTGACAAATAATTCAAATATTGTTGAAGTGACTATAGCGTTATTGTGCATTCTGGTGTTTTCTTTCATTTTGTTTCCGTAACATGTTTTTATTTATATTCTGATATAAATTCTGCAATAACACATTTTGTTTGTAGTTGTTACACAATAACAGGGGTTTTTGAATGATTTGAAAATTTATTTTTTAAAGTTAGGTGTGTTTGAACATTTTAGGTACACTGTGATTTTCCGAAGTTGTGTTCGAAACGAATGAGTACGTTAAAATATAACTAAAAAGAAAAAAATAACCACTAGTACTTCTTTGGTCAATAATAAATTTAATTTTAATTATTAGACAACAAATATACAAGGTAAATTCCTTTTTAAAATCAACTATTCAAGTCAATCAAATCTTCTTTTCAGATATCCAGAGGAGTAACTCCCCCTGTTGAAGTTTCCACGAGAGATACATAAGAACATGCTGTGTTGGTCATCATCATGCCTCATGTGAGGCCTTTAGTGAAATAAAATGTTTCTAAACGTTTCAAATGTTTCAAATGATGATGGAAGATGTTAAGATGTAAGATATTATTGTATCAGGTACTTTTTTTTACAAAGAACGATAGGTTTAAGGGTCTGATCCTAGATGGAGAAATGTCTTTATTAAGACTATTTGTTTTTCATGTGCTGGGGTTTCATTAGTTCGAGAATCCTCTGAAGTGCATTTACTGGTTAACAATATATTATATTTTTTCCCAATCCAGATAACAATTAATTTAAAATGACGATAAAACACAACAGCAATTTAAATTTGCATATGGGTGATAAAGGTATGGGGGAGAAAAAATATACTGTCATCAGTGTTTTCCATAGCATTAGAGGTGAGTAAAATAAATTTAACAGATAAACAAGTCTGTAATACAGTTAACAGTGTTTTGGTTTTGACTAAATAAGATATATATTTGCAGCGAAGTGGGTTTTTGTTTCATTCTAAAATTAACAGCATTGTCAAATTTTAAGAAAACAGCTAACAGCTAAAGGTTGGAAAACAGTAAACATTTGATTTTTTTCGAAAAACCGTAAACAGAAGTGTAAAAATTACCAAAACATAAGTGCACATTAACATTATAGATCCTGCCCCCTTCATATTCAAAGAACCTTTAATTGTATATAAGATATATTTCAATGACAACCTCGCACGCAGATTATTAGTTTAAATTTGCACAAAGCATTGCACTTAACACGAGTTGCTACCACAGTTATAAGTGACAAAACGTTGCCGTTGACGTATTTCATGAGACTAAAAGCTTCTGCTCATTTTCCCAATGGCATATTTCAGTAGCGGTTGCGCACTAACAACAACTATATTATTACATTCCACTTTTAGGACATCGGTAATGGAGTGATCTCGGTTATTGGCCTTTTGCAATCAAAAGAGCATCAACACACGTGGATGAGCTCGAGCCCAACCTACCTCGTCAACACCCAGCGTGTGGGTTCAAGCATAAAATGGGTCAAGTTTGCTTGACTGAAACCTTAATTGACAAGATTGCACGTTTTCGGAACGAAGGGCGGGTATTCCCGAGTATCATTGTTGCCTCTTCTAATGAAAGGACGCTATGATAACATTGACGAAAGTGGCGCTAGCACGTGGTATGACTGACAGTCTGCAGGTATGCCATAACAGCAAGTAACACCATAATCTATCGTATCGTTTGTTGTTAATTTGCTTTGATAGCGAGCAGCGCAGATGCGATCTGTACGGTTACATGCGTGTGTAAAAAAGTCACGTGATCCATATGAGCAAATCCATTTCAATGGTAGCTTAGTGATACGAAGAAAATATTCTAGACGATCACTAAAATTGATATAAAAGTAGACAAAAATAATTTTGACATCGATAAAATTAAAGCGTTTATTTTTTAAATAACTACAAAAATGTCAGACATATTGTTTGCAATCTGAAACGCTGTATTTTAAATCGACAGTTTTGAGACCTCACCAACACATTACAGAAAAATGTCACGTCACCAATGGAATGCAGAGGCACTGTAACGGTGCTCTAAAGTAACGCCATGAACAATGTGCATTTAGGCTGCGCTCATATCCATATTAATAACGTCCATTTTACATCCGGTATTACAGAATGATATCTCAGTTTCGCCAAGATATGGCTGACAGTGGCATAACTCCATTCAAAAACAAAAACATATAATAATATATATTTTAATGACAGTCTTCACCGCAAATTATCCGCTTTAATTTGCACCTGAAGTTTAAAAACCTTTGTTTGTTTAAATATTTAAAGAGTTTTTTTTTTCTTGTAATCAGTCTTTTTGGTCATTGGGTTCATCGCATTCTTGCGTAGTTATTCAGACTATTAATCACCGAGTTTGTGAGTTCTAGCCCGACTTAGAACCGAGTGTCCTCGACGTCAACATTCATTGACAACGAATTGCCAGTTCTCATAGCAGTCTGGATTTTCTCATCGAAAAACACCATCTTCTCCGGATGACTTTGCTTGAAAATAGATGAAAATCGCGTAAGCACAGTATCGTCCACCTACTGTAATGCTTGCTCATATAATTAGAACTATACTAAAGATACATGTCATAAAATCTAGCAACTGTGACGATAAAACAGTCGTCTTCAGTGTGTGAGATATCGATAAATGTTTACGTTAACTGATCTTAACTAACACATTTAAATGTAAACTTGGTGCTTCTGTGTTAAGACAGGGGCAGTCTATATATAACTAACTTAGTATAGACTGTCCCTGGTTAAGTGTAGGAGGAAATGTACAAACCGGAAGTCAAAGTAACATGTCAGATTGGCTGATTTTGGGAAAAATGCAATCTAATTAAATGGAGTCGTACAATTAATTACATCATCCTTTAAGACATTCTTTGACCCATGTTCTCATCGGTGTTTCGAACCAATGGACTGAAAATTGTGATTGACAAAGGAGAGTTGGGTACGGACGGAGAGTTTGATCCTTGATCTGTAGCGGCTTCAACGAGCCTAAATCATTTGAAACCTACAAAACGGTTCTTTAATGTGCAAGGATAATGAAACTTTCCAAACATAAAATATCATATGATCCCTGTCAAAGCTTTCCGTATTATAACCTGACAACCAGAAGGCATACACTGTTCGACACATAACAGCTAAGTTGGTCAATCCCTGGGAACTCTCACAAGCACTAAATAGAACATATACACAAAACAATTCCCAAATATATTTCAGTAAAATCTTATTCCATGCTTTATTAAATACGTGTATGTGCTTCAGTTAAATTTGCTTAGTCTTTTTATTCCTAGTTAAAAATACATTAAATCCTATATATATACAATAATAAATAAAAAAAATGTGGACTGTGAGCACGCTCACAAAGGGAGACCACCGCTTCGCTTTCTCCCCTTAATGATATCCGAGGTAAATAAAAATCCTTCAGGCAAATCTAAATTATATGTACTTCCTTTATGGTAAGTTTCATTGAATTTCATGAAGCGGTTTAGGAGGAGTTGCGGTTACAATTGATGTGGACAGACGGACAGACAGACCGGGTGATTCCTACAAGTTTGCGGGGGGGGGGGTATAAATATATGAATATTTACAATTCTGATCTAGCCGTCAAGTCTAAGTTTAGTCTTTGTTACATAAAAACAAAAATTAAAACATATTTATATCAACCATTATTACACAAATAATTCCGAATCTATCAGACAGAACAGAAAATGATGCGTCCACAAAATTGATGAATATTATCAGATATGTGACTCCGGTGCAATGTTTAACAATTCAGATCAAAATGCTGCTACCGTGATTGAACGCATTGTGGCATCTATACATTTCCGCAGTGAGACGGAGAAAGAACGGCACGAATATTAACTAAGATAAAATACTGAACATATTGATTCGTTCGCTGTAAGGTCGTCACTGTGGCACATTATTACATGAATAGAATTATGTCTCCCCCACTTGGTGGGGAGACATATTGTTTTTATCATGTCCGTCTGTCCGTCACAAAGGTATTCCGTTCAACTCATCTGTAACTACTCAACCAAATTTTATGAAACTTGGTATGTAACAAGTACACCATATGTAGTTGTGCATATTACCTGGAAATTCTTATACTCAAAATTTTGTGGGAGTTATGGCCCTTTGAACTTAGAATTTTCCAAAAATTCCTCATAAATAATGGTTTCCGCTAAATTCCTCTGAAACTACTGAACCAAATTTTACGAAACTGTGTACATAGCAAGTACACCATATGTGTTGCTTATTACCAGGAAATTTTTATCCTCAAAATTGTGTGGGAGTTATGGCCCTTTAAACAGAATTTTCCCAACAATTTCTTATAAATCGTGGTTTCCGCTCAACTCCTCTGAAATTACTGCATCAATTTTTACGGAAACTTGGTGTGTAGCAATTACACCATATTTAGTTGTGCATATTACAAGGAAATTTTCATCCTCTAGGTCAAACCTGGGAAACGGGGGAGACATAGTTTTTTATGCAAAAACTAACTTTAATTTTGCGTGTTTTTGACAGTTCCAACATTACATAAAATATTGAAATTTTTGTCAGCTGCACAGTGTTCAAGCGGAATCCAATATCTACCTGGATTTTCTCTAAAAATAGATCGAAAAGTATAATTGTATGGTAACTACTATAGTTAAAGTCAGGTTTTCATGACTGTTCTAATACAACTATTAATTTCAATTTTAGTAGTCATTGAATTTGATCATCTGTAATTATAAAATATTCTGTTAAAAATGTAACAATACAATTGGTGATTTATATATACTTTCTCAATATTTGACATATGATGAAAATGGAATTTCAGGACTATCAGCAAATCAATATCACAATGCAATATTAAAAATATTAAGGATATCAAGCATAATTTGTTTAACTGAACAAATAAGATGGTGATTTTATTCATGTTATAATACAATTACTAACTTTGATATACGATTGCTATCAGGATTTCTCAGCCCTCAAAAATGTCGCCTGGCGGCTCGGTGAATATTACATTTTCTCTGGCTGATAAATCTTGATAGCCACCTATATCAAAGTCATTTATTGTATATAAGCGATTGCTTAGAATAGTGCAATGCGCCATTTTTACCAATGGAAACGTATGGAAGTAGCCATTATGCAATCCGGATTAAATTAATAAAGCAAAAAATCTCAAACAAATGCAATAGATTTTGTAAACATAAAAAAATGAACCGAAGGTCCGGGTACTCCGGCTTTCTACCGCAAAAAAAAACTGGACGCCACGAAATAGTTGGAAAATTGCCAGTGGTGTTAAAGATTATTCAAGCAAACAAAAAGGCAATCAAACAAAACTGAATTAAAAAGGAGATTTTTCTGAACGTTGAGTGGAAACGTATCATGCTTCCTTAGTTTCTTAGTCAAGTCAATTACATAGTATATAAAATGTTTGTTACAACTAAACAAGTCATATCAAGTACAGTTGTTAGCGAATATCTGTTTATAGATATTCATTCAGTTGTGTGTTAGGAATAGCTGGGACTATAGCAACTTGCGGAGGTTTTCTGTTTGAATTCGGCAATGGCGGTGAACCGTCCGGAGTAATGTTACTGACGGTAAAAACTTGTGAATCTGGATGTGGTGTTGGTGTCTTGCGCATCTGTTCCGTTAACGTGATTGGCATATGGGAAGATGGTGGAGGCATGTCAGTAAAGTCCGTTACGGACAGTGGGGGCGGACTGTTTGACACCTTTTTTAGATCATTATCGCTGGTAGTTGGTCCGTCTCTCGGTGTGAAATATGTATCTTTTTTAATTGAAATTGGGTTCAAATACGATTCTCTAAGTTGTGTCGAATCCTGACGCTCTGGTACAGCTAATTCGTTTGTAACCGAAGGTTGTTTAACAAATCTTTTATTCAGTTGTGAGCTCTGCGTTTTAATCGAGCTGTCCGAGTTCTCAAACTGAACTTGCAGTGAATCTGATGACATTTGTGTTATGTTGTTAGGTTCGTTATTGGCGAGTGAATAAGGGCGCTGAATATCACTGACAACGCTTAGATAGTTATAATCTTCTTTATCAGCATCTGAAATACAATAACATTCAATGTAATTCCAATATTTCAGATATACTATTGAAAAAATTACCACGAAAGGACGTTTACATATGTATAGATCTATATAATGCGTATTTCTTGAATATTAGAACTAGAGGCAGGCACTGGTACATCAGTGCACTTATGAGTTTTATTGTATTTGGGTTACTCTCTTTCTGTTGTCTGAATGTGTATTTGTACTCGTCTTCTAACTTTCAGCTCTTTTTTTGGTAGATTTCCTTGCTTTTTTACATTACTAACACTATACAACAAGGGTGTTTTAATGTTTTGAGGAACACTTACACTCCGCGCATCACTGCTTCTTTTGTTTTTTATCAATATTTATAGTCTAATTGTTTTGTCTTTACCTTGAATTTTGTCTAACAAATGAATTAGCAAATTATCATTTTAACTTATTTTAGGATATTATATCATTCGGTGCAAAAAAACTTATTGGTTGCTAAATTTGTTTTAAAAAGTATTCTATTGTTGAAACATTGTCAGCAATTTTTCAGCTATATCATAGCGAACCGTTTTTATTGACGAAGTAAGCCGAAGTACGGGAGAAAATCCCCGACCGTCATCTTCCACAATCCTTGTTAAGATTGGAATCGATTACACACTGCCCGCAGTGCGACTTGAACCCGCAACCTTAGTGTTGACAGTCACGTGATTAATTGTAAAACGAACTACCTAAACCACTCGACCACACGGCCCTAATTGTCTTTAAAGAATTTAAGCATACTATTTGGATGTCATATATACAGTCCAAGATAATTTTTTCACTAGAAAAAACAAAAGCCGAAAGCGATGTTCGCGTATATGAGCAATAAGGATACTTTTAAGGATATTAAAAAAAACTACATATAGCACATTGAAGAAATGTTTACCTTTCCCTCTGCGATACATCAGTAGTATAAAAGCTACCAAGATAAGGACAATAACAACGCAGACTCCGACTACAGCTGCCAGGGCTGGAACTGCGGCACTATTTGGTTCACTGGAAATAAACATGTTCGAAATGAATCGTGCAGTTTATAACTTCAATATTTATTCCTCGTTTTTTTGTTCGTGTTTGCGCAGAGGCTGATTCAGACTGCCGATAAAAGGAGGACCGAAACAATCTCGGCCCTAAAGTTTGTTCCAAAGTATGCTCAGTTTTCAGATATAAAACATTTCTTAGATTTATTTATTCTAGTACGCATTACGTAATGACCATTTGTGCTAGATGACTGTAAAATAAATCTGAAGAAAAAGAATTTATATATACCAGATATATTGATCTTAAGTGTAATTCAACTTTTAACCTATATTGACTCTCCATTGTTTTTGACTCCATTGTCTTTGACGTCCAATCAGAACGCCGGAAACAAGAATGTCAAACAAGAACGTTGTTATGCTTCCATAACAACGTTCTTGTTTTCGGCGTTTTGATTGGATAACGCAGCAAGTACAGATGTGTGCGCATGAGCTCATCTGTACCAGAAATCGGCCATCTACGGAAGAAATATTGATCTTAAGTGTAATTCTCTTATCATTTTAAATCTACCAATACCGTCCTTGAAGTCCAGAGTAGCAGAGTGCTTTAAGAGTGTGTACGATTTATTCTTAAATGTCGCCTGCTTTGGATGATTACCAAAAGGTTGAACGTGACTCGTTATCATGTTCACCAGCATTTTTCCTACTAGTCCTTTAGCCTATTAATATCGCCAAAATGTTCTTGCCATTAGTTGGAACAACGGCTTGTTGGGATCCTGAGCCTCATTAACGGCAGGATGGGCTCGACTCTGTCTTAATTAACATGGGTAGCCAGTTATTTTCCGAAAGTCCGAGGTTTTGACTGAGTTCATCAGTTATAGAAACGAATAGAAACTGCAGGCCACAAAATAGTTGAACAGTTGCTGAAATTAGATTGGATTGGTTGTTTGCTTTACGTCCAGCGAGCAGTATTTCGGCTATATTCAGGACGAGAACAAGTTAACAAACAATTGGTATAGAACACAGGGAACATAAATTTTGGCTTCCATTGTAAAAGTATGGTGTATTGGGTAGGGGCGGAAAATGTATCCGTCTGCAGCGGCTACAATGAGCCTACTCGTTTTCGAAATCTACAAAAGCGATTTTTATTGTGTAAGGAGTGTGTCATCCAATACAGTCTGCTACTAGGTTTTTTATATTGACCTGGCAACCCACCAACGAGAAAGTCTCCCCTATCCACCATCCGGAGAAGCGCTGAGCTGCTTTATGCGTCGAGCTTTCGGAAACCAGTATGTTTCCATCTAAAAATGTAGTAAATCTTCATTTCAACGGAAGGAAAAAGTTAGCAGTTGATGATCAATTATTGCTAGCAATATAATACCTTACCCGCTAACAGCAGCTGTCGTATAATATGAGGTTTCTTCACAAGCTTGGCAAGCTTTCGGGTTAGGACAATCCGACGGGAGAGCGATTCTATCTGGTAGTTGTATATTGTTTACATCCAGTACAAAATTACTGCCATCAACAGAATATTTTCCAACCTTTAAAATTTAAAGTAATTTTAAATTAAAATATCACAAATTTTTTTTCTAAACGTTACTCTATAAGTGACGTAACGAACATAATTTACCTTGAAATAGGATTTTTCCACAAAAGTAATAGCAATATCAGATAAACTGTAGTATATGTTTTTTTCATATGTCCGATTAAGATGTCTTAATAACTAAATCAAACAAACAAATCTTGCTCTAATTCTATAAAGGCGACTCATTGTGTAGAGAATCAACCAGTAAAAATTTTAAAATTGAGTATTAGGATAGTTAAATAACTAACAAAGCTAGACATCTCTGTCTGACGGATTTCGATTGATTGTCCAAATACACCAAGGAAATCATTGCCAGACTTTACTTAGAGGATGCCATGCTTCTTGCACGAAACAAAAAACTTGAAAATTTTTCTAAGAATAGGCGCATTGTAAAGCTGCTGCAGCAGGCAAAATTTTTTTATATTTGCCAAAAACTCTATAGATTCTAACCGAAAAACTGTTCGCAAGACGAGCACAATCAATCAATCAATCATTTACTCAATCAATCAATGAATTATATTTTTGAGTTGCCCGGCTCTGGATGAAAAGGGCAATCCTTCGCTCTTAATATAATGACCCTTAAACTACAGACTACTCACCTCTTTGTAAATCACTCTGTTAGTGTTATCTCTATCCAGCTGTAAGTTATATATCGTGTATCCCACATTACCATCGCCATTATCATCAAAAAGTCTGACAACGTTTCCACTGCCATCAACACGTTTCTGTGCTAATATTTTTTTCCATACAGTGTTTGTGCCCATTTTATATTGTTCGCATAATGTTAGAGAGTTTATTCCACACAGGCTCAGAAATGCATCACTGCTACCGGAAATCAATGCCACCATTGCATTCAAAGCAAATGGTGTCCATATATCTTGTTGGTAAGTAGCAGAGGCAGCTAGTTGTAAGTCCTTAGGACACTCGTTTGAAAATGTCTTGTCAAAACTTGTAGGTAGGTAACAATTAAATTTATTTTGAACATACTCTCTGAACCACGGGTTTGGGCTAGAAGCTGCGAGATCAAAGGTTCTCAAGTAAGCTGTAAAGTTGCCATTTTGAGACATTCTGAGTGACATTATTAGGCTTCCTGCAAGTTTAGTCTTGTCCGTAAATTCACTAGGTCTGTATCCCCAGGCTTCTGAACCTATAATCATGAATTCGCCATAGTCCATTTTATCATGGATAGCATTGACAACAAGAGAGACTTGCTGTGACATTACAAATAGGATCACAATTTTTGCAAAGCTGTGCACGCGAAGTTTATCTATAATAGCGTTTGGATTATCAGCGTCTGAAAATGATATTTCATTTGCAATACAAACTTTTTCTTCCTTTGCTGCCTGCCTTATAGCGTCTCTTCCGGCTTCCCCATACGTCCCGGTGCTGTATATCACCTGAATATACGACGATTTATAAATCGAGTGTCGAATTATTTTCATCATCCCGCGAGTTTGCTTATCGTCAGGCGTACAGACTCGCATGAAATATGGATATTCCACACGGTTGCTTAAGGAAACAGCGGTTGAAGCATACGATATCTGAACATATCCGAATTTTGATAAAACACTTGAAGCCGCAATACTTTCGCTACTTCCGTACGGCCCAACATACCCAATCAATTTACTACTTATATCTACAACTGTGCCATTATTTAATGTTAATCCGTTTTTAAGTAGAGTGCTAAGTTTATTTTGAATCAGTAATGGCTGATTACAGCTGTTCAAAATAAAAAACCCAACGGATTTGCCGGGAAAAATTTGTTCGAAAGGGTAATTTTTCCTGTTTAAAAGGTCCACTGCATATTCCAGTGCCTGAACTATTTCTGTTCCCAGCGACGTTCTTATAGATCCACAAGACAGGGGACCACCTGTTCCTGTATTATACACAGGGACGATTCCACCAACTAACAAATCGCCATCTTTGAAGTATATTTTCTCTGGAATGTCACTTGATATACAGGAAGTACAGCGTTTTCTTTTAGCACACTGTGCGCTGGTTACATTCGGCCACTGGCTTCCGGCTGAGTTTGTGTGGTAGTCTCTTATTAAAGTTTTGTTTAAAGTAAGTATTGTATCAGCATATGTTCCAATCTGAAACATATAATAAAATAACAATTAGCCGATGTGTTTAAACATATTGATTCATTCACTAATTCAAACATCATAGTAAAATACAATAAAATACATTACAAAATAATTTAATTTGCTTTGTAAGCTGAAATCTGATTGGTTAATTCAAATCGAGCAACCCATATTATAAGAAATAACTTGCGTGACCTTTGACCTATTCTTACGCCGTTAAAATTCAAATAGTTTCATGACGTCTTCGACGTTTTTACTATAAAAATTGTTAAAATTTATAGTTAAAATTAAATTAAATGGTTGGTTTGGTTGTTTGGCGTTTACTGCCACTTTCAATAATTTTTTAGCAATATCATGGCGTCCAGTTTCATTGGGGGAGGAAGCCGGAGTACCAGGAGAAAACCCCTGACCTGCGGTCAGAAAACTGGCAATCCTTGTCAATTAAGATTACAGTCGAGTACACCCTACCCGCAGTGAGACTCGAAACCACAATCTCAGTGTTGACAGACCATGTGATCAATAGTAGACTAACTACCTTAACCACTCGGCCACCGAGGCAGCCAGAATAATGGAACTGGGACCTAGATACACACATAAGCGTTTATTAAAATCATTTCATATAATTTGACTGACAAAATCCTTTACTGCTAAATGCTTAAAATACAGAAAAATATGAATATTGTTTAACAGAGAGTTTTAAAATAAAAGACAAATGACCAATGGCGTTTAAAATAGAAGAATATGAATATGAAACACTGTTTAAAATGGAGGATTTTAACATGTTAAAACTACGAACATTTGAAAAGTATTAAATTGTTTATATTGGCAAAATGTGTAGTAAAAATCACACCAAAGGAATAACATTTGTATGCAAAAGATTTGATTGCTTGATTGATTCAATGATTTCTTAATGTCCAGCGAGCAATATCAATAACCATCTGTAATAGATTTATTTCCAATAGTTCTTCGTAGGTTGTTGCTACCGTTCGATTAATCCATTCTCGTAATTTTTTTGCACGACAGACATGCTGGGTAGGTGACGAAATAGTTATACACCCGATTGGATCAGGATTGCAATACGGTTTCAGCGCATCAACTGGACTATATTGTATTTTATCGATTTATACTTGGTAAAGATGCAGATTTCTCGCGAACCATCGGAAATACTATACGAGTTAATAACTTTGCTCAAAACTGTTAACATTGGCTCAAAGTAAAACAGTATGTTTAAATTGTAACATTAATTAGCAGTAAATTGGTTTAATTAAGGTCCAGTATTTCAAGGTTACAAATTTAATTAAATGGCGACTTCAGATATGAGTAGAATACATTAAATAACAAAAGTTATATCGTGAAGTATTTTGAAATGCAAGAAAAATATTATATTTCACAAATAAATAAAAGGTTTACATCGACAACAGGCACATCGTACTTAATAGATGAGTAAAACTGCCAAAATCCAGATTTATTACTAGACTTTCAGTCGGCTATATGTCGTTGCAACAACAAGGTACACAGGAACATAAAAAACTAGGACCTAACGGGATTACAATATAGAGAATTTAGAATGTAAGTTTAAGAAAATACGATGCAAATCAGTTGTTGTTCGGTCAGTTTCCTTTGCTATTTTTCTTATGGACCAAACATAAAACAGTTACCTTTTCAAAGCAAAATAAAATTTCATTTTCCAAACATCTTCTGTAATGGTATACTTCGTAGTCCGGGAGACCTTTTTTATACACAGCATCGTGTACACCAGGGAATGTAAATGAAATATTTTTAAAGGCGTCCGGTACAAACGGAAAATGTACATCAAAGTCGACTGTTAAACCATTCATTCCCTGTATCAGTGATCCTTTGTTTTTGTATAAAGTATTTTTCATGTTGGTACATAATCCTGGCTGGCCATAGCACTGTGCATTATGGGTATCTTTTAGTATTTTAGCAACGACGTAGGCGACCTTTACTGCATAACTAATCCATGACGACTTTTGAATGACTATGTTAAGGCTAGCAGAAGTCAGTTCCGGGCATCCGGGGCTAGACGGATTTGTAGATGGCAAACATCCTGAAATGGATTTATACATGCTTCGCAGCCAACTGTTAGACTTAGATTCTTCGACCACTTTAGAAACATTGTGAAAAGTATCTTCCCAATAATCTTCAAATTCTTTTATTTGATTTTGAGGAGGAAATACAACATACACCCCTTTAGACTTCTCGTATAAATTGCCGTTAATGTCTTTAAAGTAGTTGTCCGAAAGACCCACTGCTTCAGAAAGAATAAATGAGATTGGATCTGTTATTCTATTTTTCAACGTACTCGCCACAGACAGTATAGATGTCACGTGGTTTTCGTTAGCTAATACAACAACTCCGATGATAGGACTTTCACTAAATTGAATAATTGCTTGCAGCATATTGGTTAGGTCACTAAAATTCAACGGTCCACTAGAAAGGGCCACGGTTTTTGCGACACATATGGATTTTTCTGCTGCACGTTTGACTAAAGATGTCTTGCCTTCAGTTCCATAAACATCTTCATCATGGATAATAGCAATATAATTCCATTGCAGTTCTGTCATCAATGCAACCATTACCTACAACATGGAAAATATATATTACTGTTGTGGCGGAATTCTCTATCCACATTTTGGGATGCATGGAAACGAAGACTAATTTAACATAAATTCATTGTTTGGTTTAATTTCTAGTTCTGTAACATAAAATCTCCCATTTCACGTTTATCATTTTCATCGGTTTTTTACATTTTTATTATTATTTGAAATGCGAAAACTCGCATTTCACTAAAACACATATTAATAACTATATCCGATAAAAAAAATGTTGAAAATAAACATCAAATGAGAGGTTTTATTAATGAAGCTAGTTTAATTTGATGAATCTTTGAAAGAATCTGTTTGGGTATTGCAAACATACCTGAATAATGAATTTGCAATGTCGACGTTTTATGAATTTAAGCATGTGTATTAATGACTATCATATTTACCTCTATTTGTACTGAATCACTGGGAACAACTCTAAAGAAATTACTGTATGTATTAATGTTACTAAGGGAGGAGGCTGTCGCAGAGAAACCAAATTGTAATAGTCTATTTTCTGTTCTCTGTGTACTAAGCAAAACGGAAGTTTTCTGTGCCGCTTCGCTCAGGTTTGGCCCTATGAGAGCTACAAAATTAGAAATTGTATAAACACGAAATATTTATGTGAAATATGTTCGATAGTACATATGTTTTGATTTATTAGCACAGGTGTCTCGGAAAAGTAAGCAGTTCCTTCCTGTTGCAACACACCCATCTTGTCGCTGTCACTGTCAATCCAGTATTAGTAAAATCCGGTAAAGAATTACGACAACTACGAATCTCGTACATGTATACTTATTTAAGAGATGGATAATGAGTATCTACATGTACTTGGTGTCTTGCATAAAATTTCTTAAATGAAGACAGCAACCCGGGAGCAAGAAAACCGAGTTTAACTTTTTTGAGTTAAACGATCAAGGAAATCGTGATATTTCCCACATGCTCTGTAACAACGTATCAGTTGAGAAACATAAAATATCTATATATAATGTTGCTGCACAGGAAAGAAAATTTACGGTTGGCGTTTGTCGTTGAGTTTAGTAAAGTCTTCCTCGAGATATAAATCCAATCATGAACCGGACCTATTTGTGTCTGTGGGGTACTAAATCTCAAGCTGAAATAAAGGACTGGGTTAACTTGTAGATCTAAAAGTGATTGTAAGATGACCGCTTCATATGAATGAAGGAACGGAACACATTGGCAAGACATGGTGCACAATGTGTGCCCATTTGAATAGCGATAGTCTGTGGAAAACACTTTGTCCAAACTTAACGAATATGTTGTCAATAAGAAAATTATGCATTTCAGTGATATGATTATCTGTCGATTTGTTTTAGCTTGATATTTATTAATGACAAAATGAGTCTCACTATGAATGACAACCATATATGTGTATCTACGTTTCCCACTTGTTTCGGTAAGCATCTTTTAATGAGTTGTGTCAATCGTGACTCTTATTGAGTATGTGAATATCAATATGCAAATTAAACTGCAATTAACGTTCTAGTAATCTATAAACCCTTCCTTTTACTGTTTAGTGGCATCGTTCATACTTTGAAGACGATTGATAATCAATGGTAGGAAATATTAGTTTTATTTATATTTATGATGGTATTGTATATAATTACTCGTTCTAATTATATCAAGCTACGCAGTTGGTTGAAGAACTGGACAAAATATTAACCAAAAGATAGGGCTAATTTTTCAAAAAAAAAACAATTAGAAAGGTCTTTCCCATATTCCTGTAAGAAATTAAGTAATTTTTCTTCGTCTGTTGTTTGGAAGTTGACTACATAGGTTACTGAGCCATTTTTTTTAGGCAGAATAGACTATTTATGTTGTCCTGAGTAAAATAGTACATAGTTGTCAAGGACTTTTGTGGCCGTTGCTAATGACAATTTCCACTTCCGGTTGTAAAATGACATATTTCAGTAATATACATTATCCTGATTAATAAATATATGGTTGCTAATGACTTTTTGTAATGGTTACCTTGTTGGTATGTTATGACCTTGACCAATAACATTTGAAATTGGGCTCAAATTAAAGGCCTTGATTTGGTGATCATATTAAACCTATATGTTTACTATAGAACCTATAAGCGTTTTCAAGTTGTATGCAAAACAGATTAACCGAAATGAATCAAGTGCTCTTACTCGAAAACAGTTCCTCGCACAGTTTTGTATCAAATTGTGTTGTGTCTTCAATCTTTTAAAGTTTTTGAGTTGTAATGATAAGAGGCCTAAGGTCGAGGTCACTTCTGAACTTTGACTTTGAGATTTTCTTTAAGGACATGTCACAGGACGACAAATGGTGAAGACCTTTCATGACTTTGACTTACGGTTTGTGAGTTTTGTCATAAGGGGAGTCCTTGAAACATCGAAGGAATACCGCTAGCCAGACAATTTTTTGCCAAATTATGTCATAAAGTTGTCTCAAATGTTCCTTAACATTTGTCACTTTTCAATTTTCTTCTATCTGTTATGGTTCCAGAGATTATGCGATAACAAAGGTTTTAGGTGTTTGGGCAGATAACTCTGTAAAGAAAAATATTTCGGTTTCACAGGGTAAATTCCAAAGAGACTTTCTGTGGCCAAGACTTGTCGCGAAAGACCAAAATGATATGTCTCTGAGGTTTTAAACTGTTTGGTTTTGAAAGTTGGCGAAAAAAACAGAAAAACGAGTAGTGAAAGAAAGTACGTCGAAAGTATTTTTAGTCATCAAAATAAGATATTTTATTTACTAGGAAGCACACAATTTCTTTGAGACTAGAGTTGTACACTGAAAATTGTTCATGATTAATGTCTCATAAATACTAATCATTCCCCCCCCCCCCCCCCCCAAAAAAAAAAAGATCGTGGACATGGGATTAATTTAAACCAGGGACAATCGCGCGAGTTCCAAATAATGATTTCTTACCAACTAGTGGTGGAGCGGTAAACGACGTATCGTTCTTATCATTTCGTATTCTGGTAATCAAGTCATCAGTTCTGTCTATGGCTTCACCAAGAATCTGACACGTTGGCCACGCCTCGAACCCTTTAAAAATAGATTTATATTTTTGAAACTAACAGTCTTGCTACTTATTGTGATTTTCTTCTTAGACAAAAGAGTATATGTATGGGGGTTAACACAGTTCGTCCAGAGATAGTCGATAAGAGTTGTCCTATCGTTCAGGTTATTCTGTTATCATACGGAAAACAAAACCTCAGATAATTGTGGGAAACGTATCTGGAGAGAGTTTTGCACAGAAAATATAAGAGACGTGAATGTTGCAGCCGTTTCAAAAGCTAAATTGTTCACGCCTACAAAACTCTATACTTGTCTAGTGGTGGTATAAATGTCTTCCTATTTATCCATCCCATTCCGAAATGATGATTGTTAGAGTTAGTTAACGACTTCTCATCATGATTATAGCTGAAAAACTGCTAGCAGGAAGTTAATTAATCAATCAATAGAGTAAATTATAAGGTATATTCCAGAAAGAACTTTGTATATTAGTCCAGTTTGCGCAAAATTGGAATTCGGTTTTGTTTCATTCAACAAAAGCAATAAATTATAGAATTTTCAAAACAAAATTGGAATTCGAACATTATTTAAATGTATAGAACTTCTCGGAACAAATCATCATTTACCAATAGAAACTGTAAGATGGAAAAATATTGAAAAAGAAAATCGTCTTTGTCATTGATGTAACTGTAACAAATTAGAAGATGAATACCATTACATGTTCGAATGCACTGCTTTCACAGAACAACGTAAACAATTCGTCCCAAATTACTATGTGAAAATCCACAATGTTTATAAGTACTCAGAATTCATGTCCAGCAACAGAAAATCTCTGCTAAGAAATCTTTGCAGGTTTATTAATATTATAAATGATCATGTAAGCGCCCCTGGCTTGCCTGTGTAAGCATAACCTTATTATTGTTTGCATATATTGTATATAGCTGCTATCGGGTTCAAGCATTGCTACGGCTGGTAGTGCTCGATTCAACATTAATTGACGAGGATTACCAGTTTTTCTGCCGAAAATGCAGTGGATCTATTTATAGATCTCTTGTTGGAACTTGAAACTGTTCCATATTACGACCATTATTCTGGACAATTAACCTTAACAAATTTAACATACATACCTATGGTCACGCCGGGGATATAATTCTTGTCGTTCAGTTTTCTGAATGTCCATTTTACAGCCTCCAGAATTTTCACAGACAATGGTGCGATGCCAGAACATTGATTGTTGTCCTCATTTTGAATCTGAAACAGCCCCGCTACCGTAACGTCACCTCTTAAAACAACTTCACAAGTGACTATTTGATAATTTAACATCACAAGAAAGATAAATTGTAGTGGTTTCATCCTGAAACAAACAAATATTCATTCATTCTAATACAACAAAATGTGCGTTCCTACAGACGAAACCGGAAGCCGTTATCCTTCGTGTTACAATATGTTTTGATATGATGTGTCATGTTAAATGCCGTGGCTTTATAACCTGGTATCATCAAATTCGCATTACACAACTGCGCTTCTAGTGCACATTACTCGATCCGCTACAGGTATAAATGCAAAATTTAGATTGCAGGGGCCAACTATGTCTTATCTGGAAATGGGCCGGGATTTCTTGATCATACAGAATGTTCGTTTAATTTGAAAAAAATCTAAAACAAACAAAAATTTAACATTATATTTTGCATTTTTAAGGTGAAATATTTTTAGACAAGACAAAATGTGTATTCTCCAAATACACAAACATCCAGATACGAGTTTTTCCTTCGTGTATTTTAGATCATAGTTTTCAAGATATCTCTGACAAGTTGGTGAATTAAGCGTTAGAACCGATAAATACAAACGAAGGCAAAACACAAAGAAACAACCCTCACAGCAAAACTAATGAAAAAAACACCAGGAAAAAACCCTCACAACTAAACTAATGACAAACACAAACAAACAACCCCTGACAGCAAAA